>CAIIXF020000012.1:12121431-12721431 GCA_903813345.2 Owenia fusiformis
TCCCAGAATCAACAGAAGAAGAGGGATCATGGTAAGTAGTGGGATATTGTTCAAGTAACTACCATAGGCTTATTTGTATGATAGATCTGAAACGTATGTCCTGTAACGAGGTGCTATGTTGGATACTAATAATTTTTTTTTTCAAAATGTGATTTTTGAAGGACATTTGTTCGAAAATCGTGAATTTATTCAGAACTAAATTTTAGAGCTCACGCATGTGCATGTATATCTTTTATTAAGCGATTATATACACCAGTGCATAGCACTCATCCTCGAGTTTCTTTTGTAGAAAGAATTAAGAAAATTGGGGATAAAAAGCGAGAAATGAACTCATCTATACTATGCACGAAATTGGTTCAGAGAAAAATGCATTTTAAAATTTCAGTTCTCATAGAAATCGATGGTATAGTAGTATCTAAAACATAAAACATTCTTCTTTTCTACCTAATTAGACAATCGAAATTTGTTTGTTTCGGAAGTTTAACATATTTAGAAAAGCTGATATCATCACGATGAATATCATTTAGGGGGCAACAATTTTTTATTATGCTCAAACATTCAAGGTTAAATTTGATGAAATAGCATGTTCATTTCTCAATATTCGCAATGATGTTGAAAATATGACGTGTTTTCACTGTACAGTGAATAGTAAATTTTATAGCTCTTTTTTGCTCTTTAAAATTTTAGTGTATAGTGGAATATTTGATGAATGGAATAATCAAACTTTTATGAGAAACATGATGGCAAATTTTAATTTTAGAAAAATGAAAAGCTGACAATTTTTTTACCTAACCTTTTTTCTAAAATTTCGCAAATAACATTTAAAGGCATGGCAAATTAGTAAATGAATGATAAAAACATATTTTCTTTACATGGGGCCTTTGAGATATGTTTTTGGTACTATTCTTTTTTATATTGGGATTAGAATGTATCATAGTAACAATATTGTCAATTGAGCAAGCAACAGGATCTTAAGAGGTTCTGGACAAATCATTTGATTCTGGACTTGACATATTTTTTTTCCAACGAAATCACATCCAAGGGTTGAATTTTTATTGGATATTTAGAGAGCGAGTCCTGTATTGATTTCAATAAAAAGGTTAAAATAGAACGCTATTTGAGAGTTAATCTTATACTTTCATTACATTGATAAATTAAGGCAAATTCTGAAAAATTTTAAAGTGCATTTTTTATGAAATATTATCCAAGTATTTAGATGAAACGGTCTTATTTAAATACAAATCATAACATGATGATATTTTTTCATAAAATATTTCTTCAAGAAATTCAATTGAAGGCTCAAGATAAAACGAGCTAATTTAGGTGAAAACCCTTACATGATGATGTGTTTTCATGACTTCTTTCATAAAATTCCATCAAGGGGTGAAAATAAAATGATCGAATTTAAGTGATTTAAGGATCACGAGGATAGGTTTTCTTGGATATTTTCTATGAAATCCCATCCAGTAGTCAAGGTAAAATTTTTATTTGGTATATTTGGTCACGTGTTCGAACCCATAGAACCATATAGGAACGTCATTTTGAATGTTACGTGATAAATCCATATAAGGCTTTTAGAACAATGTGGGGAAAGATGAGGGGAAACCCCTGACACCTGTTCACGATTTTATCCGAACGTTCATCGGATCATTTCGGTTTTTATGCACTTCATTATTTTACCGAAGTTTGCCGATTCGATTCGTCGTATTTCGGAATATTGGGGACAATTTTATACTCCATTGGGAGTATTTTTAATCTACTTCTTATTACGAAGATTCCCGAACCTTGTTCGGATTAATCCGGATTTTCTGACCTACTTCATCTACCGAGATTTAACGAGTTTACATTCGGCTCATTTCGGAATCCTGGTGACAATTTTATACTCCATTTGAGTATTTTTGATCTACTTCTCTGGATTTTTGATCTACTTCTTATGACGAAGATTCCCGAATCAGTTCGGATTAATCCGGATTTTCTGACCTACTTTATCTACCGAGATTTAACGAGTTAACATTCGTCTCATTTCGGAATCCTGGTGACAATTTTATACTCCATTGGAGTATTTTTGATCTACTTTTTCTGGATTTTGCCCTACTTATTATAAGTTGACAGCAAGCAAATCAAAAAGTTCGCCATGAACGGGTTTCGACCGACTAACCTAGAGAGTGGAAGCTAAACACGCTAGCCATGAGGCTAACGTTCACCTGTGTGAGATGATAAAAGTATCATATATTTATACCGAGCGTCAATTTAGAATGATCTTCGCTTTTGACTCCACTAAGATACAACTCGTCAGTTGTATCCAGAATAGGTGAACGCCTATGGTGTTAGTGAATAACCAAATCCCAGGCGAGTGGTTCGTATCCCACCGTGATATGTTATTTTTGCTTTATTAATACGACAGAAAGGAGCAAGGTGTAGGTTTGAAAACAAGACGTACGTTTATTTCAATACAGTTTTAGAAACATTAACCTCTGATAATTGAAGGATTTCCACTTCTGAAGCGCGACTAGATCTAAGAAGTTCATTAATCAAGACAGTGTAAACCTTTTAGATATATGTTAGACAATGTACACGCCCCGTGTGGAATCAACTAAATGTTACATTTTGGATTTCATTGAGATCCTGTCATAGTCCTAAAATTTATTTTTCTGGAACATCATTTTTTAAACACTGATACAAATTTCCCTGACATTTCCATGACATGTCTACAGTTTCAAAATTCCCGGACTCTTTGGCCCTTTTTGACCTTATTTTAAAATTCTCTGACATTTCAGGCACTTGGAAAATTAAATCAAAACCCTGACATTTCCAGGTGTGTACGAACGCTGGAATTATTCTTAAAATATCCTTCAAACCAAAGGGGAAAATGCTATGCACAAATACTCTAATTTAGTTTGTATTATAATGCGTTGTATTACATTGCATTGCATTGTATTGTGTATTTATTTGAGTGTCCGTTGACGGTAAAGAAGGCATTTAAAAGTTATTTGTGAAACTTAATAAACTTAATAAACAATACTTTAACAGTATTCTGTTATGGCAAAGTATATTTCATTTTTTCTCTTGTTCTCTACAATCTGCGTTGAGGACACTGAAGCATATGTCTGTATTTTGTTGGTGGGGAACAGCGTATCCTATCGTTCACGGAGCAAATTCAACTCTCGTTCACGAGTACCTTGTTTTTGGGCTCTTGTCCCAAAGATAACGATTGTATAAGGTTGCATAATCAGGATTATGAGCTTTCATGTTCTCATAGTTACATCTGTTGTAAAACGAATCTTGTCGCAACCTCTGCGAATCACGACAGCATAACATTTGAATCACGTTGACATCATTGCAAAATTAGGCTAAATATGCTAAGTCAAGACGTTAATTAGCCCACGAAAGTTCATGGGTAACTTGAGAACTACAAAATACAACCAAATACTTTTCGAACGTACAATAGCAATATTTCTCACCTAACGTCTTCATAGTTTTAGGAACGTATTTTAAACGCATGATAGCCAAATATATCAAGATACTATATCTGCCTAAATGAAGTTATCTAGTGTTTACAAAGTTTTGAAATATATTATATCCAGATCCATCAGAAATTAACTTATCCATTTACATTACTTTACTAGTTCTAGTATCTTGCATGACTCGTTCATAAGAATTCTTTAATTCTACCTCGTTCCCAATACGTCCTCAGACAGACAAGAAATTGAAGTCACACCCGTTTGTTTGCGTGGCATATTTATACGTATACGCACTTTCTCTGATTATTGTCAAACAAATACATTTCAGGAGAAGAACATAAAAAACAAATGCCTGAAACGAATGCCGAAACATAAATCCCAAGTGATTAAGTATAGAATGTTTTATTCTTTTACGATTTGATAAGAGACCGAGACTAAGAAATTAAATGCGACGAAATATTTTGACAACGTAATTTGTATACTGTTTTATTCTTAAAGTTCTATGCGATAAATTATTTTATCTGTTTCAAAATGTTTCATTTTATTTTGCCTATATAAAAGAGATTGAAGAAGATAAGATAAACTGTTCCGTAATATATATTGTGTTTTAATAACCTTTTTTTAGAATCACAATGTAAAATAAATCTCCCGTTCCTGCCATTCTGGTAACGCCATGCAATGGATGCAATTCAAAGTGAGAGAGAGATCTATGAATAACAGAATGCGTCCATGCCATTAATTTGGCCAAATACATGGCATGAAACTGACGTAAGTTTAAGTAAGCTACGCCCCCTGCTTTCTCTGGTAAATTATGACTTTATTTTTCGGAGTAATGGGTTTCGGACAACTGGGTTTCGGAGAACTGGGGTGTACCCGATTACGCTTTGCACGCCGCTTTAAAATCCCGATGTCTCCAGAGGTAGTTTAATCCGGTAGCCGACAGGCGTTTCTTGCATTATTGAATACAAGCTTACCTTATATTCGCGAATGCAACTAACGCCTTCCGGCTACCTGATTAACCGAGTATAATATGACCAAGTCATTTAAATATGAATGGAATAGTGGCAGGTACTATTCGTATTGACATGAGTTTCCAGTAAAATAATAGGTTAATCCGGTAGCCGACAGGCGTTAGTTGCATTTGCGAATACAAGCTAAGACTATGATTTGGGAATGGAAGATTTCAGCTTCCGGATTAACCTACCATTCTATGGGCGACTCATTTAAATATGAAAAGAACCTGACAATATTCCATTGATATTTTAATGAATTGCCCATAAAATAGTAAAGTAGGTTTATCCGGTAGCCGACAGGCGTTAGCGGCATTCGCGAATACAAGCTCCTTTATTTCATAATTTGGGAAATATATATTTTCACAATATTGAAATAGATGGTGGTTCAAAGTGGAATACATATCATACAAGTGTCACAGATATTTTTAGTGCATATATGGTCTGTCTTTGCATGACTTTGTAGAACATATCAAAACCCTGGGATCCACAGGGTAACAGTAAGTACATTTCGTTAGATCTTCCGAAGTTCATGCTTCAAAGTTGTCAAAGTTGTAAAAGGGTAATCCTTTTTTGAGTACGAAAGCGTACTTTTTGTTCAATAGCCTTTCCCAGCTGCTAATCTTTTGAGTGCATCGTGCATTCAACGAATTGTATTCACTTATTAACCAATCAGTGCCAGGAACAAAATGCACGCTTACTTTTTGGGCTAAGTTTAGTGTTTTATGAAGCATGCTACATACAAATGTTACGCTTTTGCTCATTTACTTTGAGAACTATCTATAGGTACACATTACCAATTGACTCCTAGATCTGAGTGAACAAGTACCTCGTATTTTCCATTTTTCGATATTTTGAGATTTGTTGGCTGATGAGTAACTTGATATTTTATGTCTAAATATATTAAAGTGGTTAATAGTAATAGTTTTATTGTACACCATAAACTGTTAACGTTTTAGAATTGGGACACAATATATGATTTGATAATAGAACAATACATGTATATGTCTTACTCTAAACTCGGTGGTTTGTTTGTTAGTATGGTTTCTTAACAGCTCAATAACTGTTGTATTAATAAGGCGTTATACTATGAAAAAAAGATTGAACGATGTAGGCATAGGCAGAGGGAGTATCACACTACCCTACCACGTGAACACATTTAAAAAGAATACAGGGTACAGTTAAGTTGCAAATAGAGCGGGTATTCTTTGTCCTTTTCCATAGGACTTTTCTGGTGATAGTGCGTTGCAAACTGCTCGATGAATCTATACAATGTAAAATCTAGTATTCCTCCAGAACTATGGAAATAAACAAAGGTCCTCCATTTGCAACTTCACTGTAGCCTGTATTCCTTTTAAAGAAATACGGGCTACAGTATTGGGGTATAGTAGTTTGATTTTTCAATATATCACTAATCTAGCTTCTTTCCTTGAAAAAACATGAGTTTTGATGTACGTATATCAAACATGGGCCACTGCACTATATTGAACCAGGGTGCCGGTGTTACATAATGTGATTTTATGGGCCATCATACAACCACCTCTTGCCCACTTTATTCATGTTTTGGATTACAGTTTATACACAATGCATAAACAGCATGAAACAATCATTTCTACTTGTGGATTAGATTTGTATACATCTCTTTGTGAACTGAGTGTTATGTTCAATATGTGAAAATATCATGGACTTAAATTGTACTTATATTTATAACCTGACCACATTTGCATATGTTCAACAACTGACTGAGTGATCGAGTTCATCAAACAATGTTCGTAATAGAGGTCATGAACTTTGCTTTATTCATAATCCTATTTCTGCAACTGACTCATATTATGCATCTTATTATATAATATTATATGATTTATTTTGATTAGCAGTGTCTCATTAGCCATTGGTGGCTCGAGGCTTTTTGGATGATTGTACAGATGTATATGTATGAAATTAAGCATGCGACACTTAAATAAAAAACAATACAATATTAAGCTTATAAACTTGCTGATCATATGATTTTAATATTTTAATACTACATGATACTCATATCAAAATACCAATGTATTTGTGAACAACTCTTACGTTTGATATTGTACGAATTTTCTGATTTGCTGTAGTAGTCGTAAATGCAACATATAACAATGTTATGTTACTTTGTGTCATATGAAAAATAAATTCGTACAAAGATGAGTTTTATTTCGATTGTTATTCAATGTAGAATACACGTTGTACATTATTTCATGTATAGGATATTGACAATAATCAGACTATCGTATTACAATACAGAAGAATAAAAGAGATAATGATATATGCATTCTAATTTGAGATTGACATGCGTAAAGGTATCAATATTTCATCTAGTATTTCATTTTATCCCTCCCATCCCATCCCACCCGCTCATCAGCAATCCCCAGAAAATTCGTTCGGTGCTTTTAAATGTTAATAGTTCGGTTGAGTTTTAAAAACAAATCTTAAGCACTTTAAATCTAGATAAAATATTCATGATTTGATTGTGATTATCATTTCTAATTATTACATGACGGTTCCATTACATTCAATGCGTATCTAATCCTCATAGTTTATACTCGATTTTCGACAGGTAAAGGTAATATATCAACCCTCGGTCCCTACTATTTCTCGTGTAGATATATTGCATAACTTTCTCAGATATATCCTGTATATTAAATACATTAAATAATATGAGGTTATATAATGGTTCTTTCTGTATATCGTGTTTATACTCGAGTGAGTAAGGGAACATGGGGCAAAGCGGCCCTTAAAATAAAATTCGAATTTCTTCCGTACATAGGCATTTCTTATTCGTCAATCATTGCGCTCTTTGATGTCTTATTTTATCATTGGGTTGTATTTTACATTTTTCGAGTGTTCTAGACTAGTCTAAGACTATCTTCTGGAATATTTCAGCGATCAAAGATAATTTAGAGAGTGGGGCAAAACGGCCCATGGTTGGGGCAAAACGGCCCACCTTTCATACATGTGTTTTAAAATCAAGATTAATCAATTATACGACTCGTCCACACAAATCTTATCTTAACTTCCAAACAGTTAAACAGGCAGTGAATTCTTAGCCATAACAATAATACTAGTCATGTGATACGTGTTGGAGGGGAATAAGCTACAAACCAAATGTTTAAATCCTTGTATTTGAAAATCACTTGTTCTTGTATATTTCCAGGAATTACTACCATTATATGTTTTTCACTCCTTAATTCAAAGTATTTTATTCCTTAATTCAAAGTATTTTATAAGTAAAATGTTGTCGAATGTTGCAGGGGTTATAAACTGTCACCTCAGCGTTCTATTCTGAGTGTTTCAAACCAGCAACCAAAGCTTCAGTTCAGGATTCAAAACATTATTTATTCTAACAAATTAACGTGATTTACATTCATTTGTAATGGAATTGTATCGATGCTGCTGATCATGCATGGTTGAGTCTCACAAACTAGACTTTGCAAAAGTCACAACAGATTGAGTCTGGATCTTTGCATGCTTCATGCATCCATTCTTTACAGGAGGGACACTGCACCCAATCTTCAGTTGGTGGGTCACTGTATTTCTCAGCACAAAAAATACAATTATATTGCCGTGTTGTGCTAGCTTTATCGGTTAAGCTAGAGCTCAGCATAAGCTTTTTCTTTGCGTTTTGTTCTTTCTTCTTTTCTTGCTCTTTTTTCTTTTCTTCCTTTTCTTCCCGTTGTTTTTTGAATGGCGAACTCGTGACAATTGACGCCTTTCCCCTCCTATGGCTGCATTTAGATTGCTTTCGTTTTGCCGGTATAGGTGACAAATCAGCGAGAACACTTGCAAAATGGATGTTTTCATCTTTGTTGGTGTTGGCCTTCTTGTAAAACACGTTCGTATTTATCCCGGAAGAATTGCTCTCTTGACTGGTGTTTCCAAAGAAGGAAAACTGATGCGGCTGTTTGCCATCCGACAGACTCGTATTTGAAGGAGTAATTCTGTTTGTAGCATGACGTTGGTTCTCTTCAATAGAAGGTATGGTGTTGATCATTGCTGTTGTCAGGGGCTCCGGAACTCGGGGCAAAGAGTTGGATGGGGGGGATGCATTTGATGCTCCGGGAGACATTATGCCTTTCACCGAAGACAGATCATTTTGATGGACCCTAACGTTATCATCTTCAGCAGGAGGCATTACGCCTTTCACCGTAGAAAGGTTTTTTAGGGGGGGAGTATTGCCATCTACATTATACGCATCATCGTTGTACGCAAAATCGTCATCTTCAAAAATATTGGGATTGTAGGGATACAGTCCTGTTACACGGAATCCGCTCGGGCCTTTGTCGGGGGTCGATACTCTCCTGTAAGCTTGTCCAAAGAGTGCAGCAAGTTCATAAGGTGTAATTGGAACGCCTGGATTTTCTGCCATAAACCTATCGCATTCGGTGTCTAATCTTGCTTTCAATGGCCTGAAGAAAACTCGATCAAGAGGCTGCATTTTATGGGTAGTGTGTGGAGGTAGCGTTATCATCACTATTCCCAATTCCCTGGCTTTCAGAATTGACGCTAAACTGATATGAGATTCATGTCCATCTAATATAAGGATTGTTTTCCTAGCTGGTGTAGACTTAGCGTACTGAGCGTGTTGCTCCAACACCAAAGGAAACAAATCCTTCGTCATCCACCCACTGTCATTACACAAAAACAGGGTATTCGCTGGCGCACCAATCATCATTCTCGGTGGAATGGTTTTGCGTTGACCGTAAATTAGTGCAGGCGGCGTGTAATCACCAGCGGCATTCATAAATACACTTGTAGTAACCGTTCTGCCACGCTCGCCGGAAGTAAGCTTTGCCACTTGCCGTGACCCCATCTTGGCAACAATACGTTCTGGCCGATGTACAATAGATATACCACTCTCATCCATGTTATAGATTCGTGTAGGGTCGGCGCGAATTTCTGGATGTTCACGCAGTTCTTCCTCATATATTTGGAAGAAGTCCTTTACAGCTTCCTTGGTAAACCCGTTTGCTCTGTTCAATGAAGTAGGCTGTGGTTTCCTTATACTCAGAGAGGTGCGTGAAAGAAAGCGCACCAGCCAGTCTCTCCCGGCCATCTTATTTTCTTTATTGAACGGATGTTGGATTCCCATGTGTTCAGCCAAATCGAAGGCTAACGCCCTCGTCTGGACAGGGGTTATCCCATGGAGATGTCGTTGAAGAGTTATGATATGGGTCGCTAGTTGCGCTTCAAATCCTTGATGAAACACAGGTGTAAATCGCCCTAATGTCACTGAGCCAGGAGTCGATACATTCAAGGCTTTGTGCCTGAAAATAGAAAGATACAAGTCCCTAATTAATACAAAATATCACTTTATAACGTAACAATGTATTTACAACGATAAGTCTATATGCATATCCAATAATTATAAGTTAATATATCCCCTGGAAAACTCTATTCAAAACCTCTTAGAAAATAACTCTTATATATTGCATACTAGGGCCTAGTATGCAATGAGTTATTTTCTAAGAGGTCTTGGATATAGAGTTTATCCTGGGGATATATCTACGTATTCCATAGTTTGCATGATATTCATAGGATAACATGTCAAAATAAAAACGGTATTTTTGTAATCAGTCGTAAAATATGATATTTTTGACAAATTTGCACTTAACCATAGCATATGATGTTTAAGCCATGACATACGGCGTCGTATGCTATGAATATGGTTTTTTGTTACTTCAGACTCAAAACGAGGCTAAGTGTCAACATCGCCGGACCGTTTGGAAAATTTGAGTTAAATTACTTAATTTCCGACGACTCTGATTATGACTTTAACTATGGAATAAAAAGAACATCCTATGATTTACTCGTGATATGATTTTAATCCACTCATGGATATTGATATCCGCACTCTCTCGCTACGCTCGCTCGTGTAGATATCATATCCATTTGTGGATAAAAATCATATCACATTATCTAAATCATAGGATATCCTCTATTTATCCCATATTTTGTTTCAGGTACATGCGACCCTCGGACAGATATATTATATTGTCCTCGGGATAATCGAAATGTACTGAACCTCATGTAGGATAATCTCTATATCTCCAGGGAAGATATAGTAGCAGATCAATTCATTAATCTGCTCCAGCAATATAAGAGTATGAACATTTCACAAACTTAAACTCTACTTTTTAAGACTAAGAAAATGCGTACCCAAAGTACGTTTTTTAATTTTGGAACTTCATGAAAAAGTAGCATAAGTTTGAAGTATAGTTTTTGTTTCGTAAATCGAGTAAAACGTAAATTGAGTTCGCCTTTTAGGAGCTGGACCAGAATGGATAAAGCCTGTGTCCATCCCGGTCCGGACCTTGGCAATAGCTCCCTAGATACACTATATATTCCCGCTCTTTATGTACCTAGAACCGCAGTACGTATGGAATACAACAGATACAAATCATGGAATAAAAAAGTTACCTTCTCAATGTCGTCCTTGGGATGTTAAAGGTTTCCGATGCTACACGACTTGCCATTCCTTGTCTCATTGCCCGTACTGCTCTTGCAAGGTTATCCCCATGGTCTCCTATAGTTGTTTTTCTTTTGTACTCACGTACCATCTCTAGCCCTATAAGCAATTGCAAATGTGTTATAAATGTTTATGATTTACTCCTAAAACACTTTTCTGATCTGATATATCAGTATATGGAATTTAGTTACATGGTCCAATGATAAGGGACGGCTGTAGACAATCCAGTTGATAACGTCTGAATAAAAGTGAATATCGACTATGGTGTGATCAACAAGGCAAACATGAATTCTTGTCAATAATTGCTTCGGAGTTCAAAAACATCCATATACCCCATGTTTAAACAAAGAATTTCAAATACCTCTTTCATATCAAAACGTCCATGTGGGGCAAAGCGGCCCTCAGGGCCGTTTTGCCCCACTGTCACGTGATTTTTAAAATGGACGCCATTTTAACTACTCTAAGATTTGGATATTGAGATTTTGACAAATAATGAATAAATATACATACTCTCTGTTAAATCTTGATTTAAAACGATTTTCCATTGTTGCACGATTTTTCAGAGATTTTTGTGGGAGGGGTAATTTGTAAAAAAGAGTGTTAAAAATATAATTACCTCTTACGTAAGACGAGACGCTCCTATGTTTAAAAATGGCGGACGAAAAGGAGGCGCAAATTTCCAAGGTCAATCACGTGACTTTTGAAGAGCCATCTTTTAATCGTTCAAATAATATTTCGATGGGCCTTTTTGCCCCACAGGGCCGCTTTGCCCCATGTTCCCTTATATGATATATTCACAAGTGAGCGTAGCGAACGAGTGAATATATAATATTCTCACGAGAGTATAAAATGCAAGATATGCAGAATGAACCATTATATAATCTTATTATGCCACTCTAAGTTCAATTACAGTTGATTCGAACACAATCATAACAATTAAAAACCATATAAAAAATCCATAGCAAACTCAATAATGCTGATGTTGATCTCGAACCATTTATGACGTGGCTTGATTCTAGCAAATCATGCCGGAACCATTTATGACGTCACTTGATTCTAGGAAATCATGAAAATTTTCATGATTTTTTTATTCATTAGTTCCCAGAATGCACTTCTACAGTGGTATACGCTGGAGTGTATACGGAGGAGTTGTATACGATGACGATATACCACTCTCCACTGTATATCGTTGTTATAGACCCATGTTATACAACTGTAATTGGACTTAGAGTGGTATAACATTATATATGTTAGTCTCAGCCTAGACAGTATATATATCAATTTTATTGGATAATGCCATGGGCTTTCCCACGATAATGCGTAAATTCGAATGAACTTGAAATGAAATTCAACATCCAAAATGTGTTAATTTGATCATCCACCGTGTAACTAAAAGCATATTCATGGCCTATTTGCCTTAAAATACGATTGTGATTATGATTTCGAATTCTGTTCTCCATATGTAAAATCTAGAAACATAACAGAGTTAAGTTACACGAAATTCAGCCAACTTGAACATGAAGTCTTGTCAATTTACTCAATCGTTGATTGATTTCTAGGTTTATTAGAATTAAAAGAACGAACGTTTCATCAAACGAGTCCTATATTCAATATCTATTCGTTGGGCCCATTCTTTAAATGTAACTATATTATTTTAACTTTAAAAGTATCTGTTTAGTGCTACTTTAACATATATTCATTATTTTTATCCGCACAACAGTATCAAACGTTAATGCACAACTAGCCATGCCAAGACATGGCCACTACCCTCGTCCAAAGTAAAATACAAGGTCCTCATTCTTTAATGATTATGTTTCAATTGATTTAGTTTAGTGATTTAAATGTAGGAAAATGAGTCGCTGTGATGTCATATCTGGCGCAGCAATTTCAGAGTCACTGCAAAAAATTGAAACATCAGTCGGATCATAAGACTAAATAAAAAAGCTATTTAGGGATGAATAACATTCGGTGAAATCCGTGATATCGTTATATCATTCGTTAATTGTCAAAGCTGCGCCCATTTCTCGGTGCAGGCAGATATAAGGCGGCCAGACTGGGCATACACAAAATGTATTGTATGTGCTCCTTAGGTTGCACTCGGGTGCTATCAACATCGAACACACACACGTTTAAGATACACAGAGATAATTAAGGGATGGGTGACAAAGGGATGTTAAAAACAGGTGGCTATTGCAATTGATATTTTAATGTAACTTTAGTATGTAAGAATCTTTTCATCAATAAAAATAACATCTTAGATATTGCAGCTACATGTACAATGTGAGTGTATTTAAAAATGTAGTACATAGCTAGTTCCATCTATAAAGATGTCTGATGACAAAAAGCTCAATTTTCCTTGATGTCGTGGTCAATGGGACTTTAACACGTGAACTAATGTTTTTTATTTTTTTGTTTTAAAGTCACTTATAGCAAACCTAATCTAACAATTATCTCACTATATGCTTATGACATATTCATGTATACGTTGTTTGTCTTTTTTTCAAATCAACCCACGGAAATATGCAATACACCAAGTTAAAAAAGTGGTACGAATCATAAAAGCGACGTTGGGTGTTTCACTAGTAATTTTTATATGAAAAATCTAGAAATATTACCCAAATTAAACTATGACTATTCAAAAGAAGACATTCAAATCTATATTATGTAAAAAAATCAAATTTGTCCGAAGCAGGGATAACGCTCAATTAGAGTGACGAACTTTGTTCTCCAAACCGAGAATGGTCTTTTATGAAAAAAGTTATGAAAACACATCACCAGATCATGTAAAGCTGTTTTACCTAAAAGATCGTTTTATCTTCACCCTTCGATTGGATTTCATGAAAAAATATTTTTATGAAAAAATAGGATTTGTAGGATATCGACGCTCTAACATGTAGTTTTAATCACACGCAGGTATCTGGTTTTATTGCGTGTAGAATGTATCGATATCAGGACCGCTACATGCCAGTGACCTTGCTCCTTTCTGTCGTATTAAAAAAGCAAAAATAACATATCACGGTGGGGTGCGAACCACTCGCCTGGGACTTGGTTATTCACTAGTACCATAGGCGTTCATCTATTCTGGATACAACTGACGAGTTGTATTTACGTGCAGTCAAAAGTGAAGATCGTTTTGAATTGACGCTCGGTATAAATATATGATACTTTTATCCTTTCGTATCGGTTGCACGTTAGCCTCATGGCTAACGTGCCTAGCTTCCATGCTCTAGGTTAGTCGATCGAGACCCGTTCATGGCGAATTTTTTGATTTGCTTGTTGTAAAGATATAATAAGTAGGGCAAAATCCAGAAAAAGTAGATCAAAAATACTCCAATGGAGTATAAAATTGTCACCAGGATTCCGAAATGAGACGAATGTAAACTCGTTAAATCTCGGTAGATGAAGTAGGTCAGAAAATCCGGATTAATCCGAACAAGGTTCGGAAATCTTCGTCATAAGAAGTAGATCAAAAATACTCCAATGGAGTATAAAATTGTCACCAGGATTCCGAAATGAGCCGAATGTAAACTCGTTAAATCTCGGTAGATGAAGTAGGTCAGAAAATCCGGATTAATCCGAACAAGGTTCGGGAATCTTCGTAATAAGAAGTAGATTAAAAATACTCCCAATGGAGTATAAAATTGTCCCCAATATTCCGAAATACGACGAATCGAATCGGCAAACTTCGGTAAAATAATGAAGTGCATAAAAACCGAAATGATCCGATGAACGTTCGGATAAAATCGTGAACAGGTGTCAGGGGTTTCCCCTCATCTTTCCCCACATTGTTCTAAAAGCCTTATATGGATTTATCACGTAACATTCAAAATGACGTTCCTATATGGTTCTATGGGTTCGAACACGTGACCAAATATACCAAATAAAAATTTTACCTTGACCACTGGATGGGATTTCATAGAAAATATCCAAGAAAACCTATCCTCGTGATCCTTAAATCACTTAAATTCGATCATTTTATTTTTACCCCTTGATGGAATTTTATGAAAGAAGTCATGAAAACACATCATCATGTAAGGGTTTTCACCTAAATTAGCTCGTTTTATCTTGAGCCTTCAATTGAATTTCTTGAAGAAATATTTTATGAAAAAATATCATCATGTTATGATTTGTATTTAAATAAGACCGTTTCATCTAAATACTTGGATAATATTTCATAAAAAATGCACTTTAAAATTTTTCAGAATTTGCCTTAATTTATCAATGTAATAAAAGTATAAGATTAACTCTCAAATAGCGTTCTATTTTAACCTTTTTATTGAAATCAATACAGGACTCGCTCTCTAAATATCCAATAAAAATTCAACCCTTGGATGTGATTTCGTTGGAAAAAAAATATGTCAAGTCCAGAATCAAATGGTTTGTCCAGAACCTCTTAAGATCCTGTTAAGCCTACATTTTTTTGTATAACTAAAGTTTGTTATCTTTATTTCATGATATTAATTTTGTACTTACTGTTTTTCAAGGTGGTACACTGGAGGCATAATGGTTACTAGAGGAGGTTTAGTAATAGCTGGCAATACAGAGGATAGATACCTTCGGGCGTTTAACATTGATACTGGGGAACAACTCTACAGATCTCCAGATCCAATGATTGCTATGGCAGCGGGGAATCCAATATCCTACAGGACTGGTGGGAGGCAATATATTGTTCTTGCTGCAGGGGGTAACTCGTTTTTCGGACGGTTCCCCAACCACTCTAAAAGTGATCACGTATATGCGTTCTCGTTACCATGATACAACATAATGAGTAAACCAAATGCGTTTGACTCAAAGCACAACGTCAGTAATAAGCTATACCATATTTCTAAATAAAACACCTTATTACAAAATCAAATCTGTTTAGTATTAACATAATTTTAACGGCGTATATTTTATATGTAAAACTAAAAATAATTCTCCAAGTATATATATACTTGGATGGCACTTCAGAAAAATTATACTTTGAAATAAACATCATATGTATTGACTAATTGCGTGTAAGTAAACATAAAATATAGTTACACGTCGCACGAAACTGGGGACAATTTAGCGTAACATTATGGCGTCAAAAAAACAAAACAAAACAATGAGCAGTATAGGGCGCAAACACCCTTACAACGTCAAAAACGACAAGCGTCACATTTTTTCAAGTTTACTCAACCTAGAAATAAAATACTTTATACTTATCTAATCATTACAAAATTCACAGGGTAGCAAGATCTCGAGGACAGTATTTCTAAAATGATTTTGAATTTTGAAAAAACGGTCAAGAAATCCATTTGGGGCGTTAGTAAAAATTGATATGTATGGAATTTGTGGTACAAAATCGATGCGTCACATTTTTCAAGTCTCGAAAACCAGCTCTTATTTTAATATTATTTGCAAAATAAACAAAGTTAAACTATAAACAGTTTATTTTTCTTTCAAATCAGACCTAAATTAGAAGGTTAAATGAAGGTAAACTTATTGCTCGTCCCATTCGCCTTCAAAACCTTACACAATTTTGAAATTTTTAAAAGCGTTCGTTTTAAGATAATTTGAACTGTAGCCGTCAAGCAATTGTGACGTCATAAATGCACATGTTCGATTGAATAAAATGTGAAATTTTAGTGGGATTTTGATCATTATTTCAAAAGTTATCACAATTTCAATGAGCCCCGTAAGCGCAAAGTGTTACGTCTTACAGCGTATTTGACGATGTCGGGGTATATTTAACCTTAAAAATATGTAGGATCCCATCAAATTTTGAAGGAAAAATAATTTCACTGAAATGCAAATAAAAAATACTTCAAAAAGATATATAAAACACATAGTTAGCTTTTTAAATGAGGCAGAGATTAACGCTCAAAGCTGAGATCAGCCCTCATTTCCCGAATTGTCCCCAGGTCCTTGCACGTCATAAGTACATATTGAATTATTAAAAAGATATATGGGTAGTATGACTTCCCAAGGGTGGTTAATGATCCATGGCCTTTCTTGGATAATGAAGAATTATAAAATGTAACTGAAAATTCGTATATAGTAGTTATTGACGATCTTAATATTTAGTTCACCTATTGACTATATTTTTACCAGTGTATAGATAAATTTATAGACTGATGAAGATAGTATACAGTTTCTCATACGATGTTTCCTTGGCTGTTTCCAAGAAGGAAAATACGTGACATGCAAATGACGCGAAATAAAATTTCATTTGCCCATGTAGTGTAACATTTAGTTCATTCTGTTATCTGTAATTTCATAACATCCAAATTGATTGTGCAACTTGTTTTAATAAATGTCACATTGTTTGCCATAAATATACCCAAATGCATTTTAGATACGTGGTGCTACGTTTTGTGAAACCTCAGTCTCTAATGCCAGACGATATCCAAATATAGTTTAGAAGGGCAGTGTTTCAAATGATCTAATCTTACAATGATAAGGATAGTTATATGATTTTGCAGGTTATGTAATTTACACGTTAATTGTACACACGTTGTCTTATGTAAAGCTTGCCGCTAGCCTATATATACAGACGAAGGATAGAACAGCATATTTTATTTCAGATAAGGTTATAAAGTTAAGAAAAGAGATGTCATTGTTAAATGCATGTACATGTATTTTGTCATTAGTGTTTCTTTTAGTAGCACACATTGGAGAATGCAAGAGTGCATTAAGCACGGTAAGTATTGATGTGTAATATAGATGACATATTTCAATTCAAGTGGCAGGAGGGAATAGTGTGTAACATTTTGAGGCAAGCAAAAATCATTACCAACATACTGTAATTTTCAAGGTGCCCTTATTTTCACTATTTTCGCTGACGAGGCTACACCGTGAAATTAAAGGTACAGTATGTATTTGATTTAACATTACATTCATTTGGACATTTCTTCAAAGCAGTTAAATATAATGCCAATGAAACATGATTCAAGATTGGTAAAATAGTTATTTTTGTCAGCAAATCTTTGAGCTTTTTCAAAAATTATTTTACATGTATATCTAAAATAAGAATTGAAATATCAGATCAATGTTGATGTCCTTGAATAATTTAAAAGATACAGAGGTGTAAAATTGAAAAGGAAGACGGATATTTATTTCACTTTTGAAAAGCTATGATAAGCGCTAGTTGTTTTGATTAATTGACCTTTAGGTAAGTTTGACATTGCTCATCAACAAGTTTGAACGGCCTATTTGCAAAATATTCGAATTGTATGTCCTTTTTGATTCTTGTGATATTTCAGAGATGTAGATGGTGAACTCAAGGGGTTTGATTTAGATCTTTCCAATGCAGGTAAACCTTTACATTTTATGCTTTGTACAACAATTCAAAAATATGGTTGCACATTATAAAACAGTTTGTTCCAAAGTTACAAGGTCAAAAAAGAAAATATGCCATTGCCAGTGAGGTTTGTTTTTGTAATCATACAGAATATATTCAAGATATAACACTAATAACTTCAACACCTGAAATTCTAACCCGGCCATGTGCTTTTATTTTGTTTAATTTGACACATCGTGTTATTTGTTACGTTGTGGATTTGGAAGTGAAGGGATCACACAAATGTTCTTTAGAAATACTCTTAAGGGTTGGTTTAGAAAGTTTAATTTTATGTTTTTCATTTAGTATGCAGAGTAGCTGGAAAGAAATGCACGTATATCTATCGCATATGCAACTCAAATTCTGCAGATGGGAAATTCCTACCTGGAAAAGGTAAAAGATATTCTGTTCTTGACACACACATAGTACCCCACACAAGTTTTTGGAAATAACTTTGACCCGTGATTTGAACACTCTGCGTGGGGGTACTACGTAACATTTATCAATATGTACCTAAAATGGCCCTTAACATTAGGCCTCCTAAGATCGGACATACTTTTGAGTAGAACCCTTCAAAAATGGCACAACGTTATTTCATTATGAACATTTAGCATGTAATTGGTTCAAACTTCATTTTGCCAAGGACTCCCTGCACAAAGACGTTATTATCATTCTGTTAAATCAGATGGTTTTCTCTTGAACAATAAATAAATAACAATATAACAGCAACCTAAATAATTAAATCAGAAGACTTATAACAATGGCATATACGTCTCACTTCAGCTCTGGAAACAGGAGAGGTCGACGGATGTCTTGGTAACGTAATCACTCCAGAGAGGGAAGAGGTATTTGACTTCAGTCGTGCGTATTTCAAGACTTCATCCAATTTCTTTGTACCGCCTGGAAACCCAAGAGGATTTTCACCTGAGAATATCGAAGGCAAACGAATTGGTGAGTTCCTGGTTCTACCATTCAATTTACCAATTTCTGTATTATGGCTAAATAGATGGCAGTACTTGTGCAGGTTGAGATTTATACCAGTATTCATTATAGATAAAGTTTAAAAAGTCACTTGATGATTTAAGTAACTAGATGATTTTGTTGACGTTCATATTGCGAAATCTAAGCGAATGTGCCAAAGGATGAGGACCAAAAACTATGGAAAATATAGCCTATATATGGAGAATATCCAAATTCATGAAGCTTGCAAAATCGACTGAGTTTATTTTCAGTATTTTTCAATGCCACATACACAAATATGGACTGTCTAAAGAGGCTTGGCCTAAATGGAGCAGTCCCATTGGTCGAATCTGGCTCATTGAGTGACGTCAAAACTAAGGTTCTAGAAGGAAATGTGAGCAAAGAGTTGTTTAGATTGAAATTCAATTCGCATAATTACTAACTAATATTGGAAAGAACATATCGAAGATATTGGAGAAGATTATATTAGAATTGACGAGGATTTCATAAGAAATCATCATAGCTTTTCGGAGGTGCAACATTAACCCATATATCACATTTAAAAGTACCCCAACCCCTCCCATGACTTTCTCTCTCTTATGAACCACACTTTATTTATTCTCATAAGGGGGTTTGGAAATATATAAAATGTGTAAAAAGTATGAACATAGATTTAAATTCGTTGACAAATAATACATGGCTCATCGTCATTGTTCTTATCTTCAACTGAATTAACATTAAGAATCATAATATTTAAGTTTCCGCTTCATTTTGCATAATTTACCAACAGGCCGATGCCCTATTTGCGCCAAGGACCACCATACCAGGAGTGGAGAGGGTGCCGGGACAGTATAACTGCGCAAGCGGAGCAGGTGTGATGGTTCTAAAGGGGAACGCAGACATACCGACATGGTGGAACAGAGCCTTCCAAATAGTTGTTGAAAGCGGAGAGTACAAGAGAATATGTGATTCTGTTGCTATTAAATATGGAGGTAAGGCTTACACTTAGAGGATATAAAGGCGCTCAAGTGTATGAAAAACCAGAAAGAGTGCACACAGTGTCGAATGTATTAAACTAGACTTTAGACTTTTAATATAAGCAAATTGCAACGGTCTGCCACTGCAATTTGCTGGTATTAAAAGTCTAAAGTCTAGTTTAATAGCGTGTCGTAAAACTTTATACCAAGAAGGCTACGATGGGAGAGGAAATCTAGTCCAGAGGGATCGTAATTTGATAATGATTTGAAAGTCACGTTCGCATTCTCCAAAATAGTGGCTAAATGCTATTTGAACCCGCTGAATATTACTCCTCTATAGCAAAGGGTCATGATTTCCCGGAAAACTATATTACAGATTTTATCAAAATGTTAAGGCATAATTTCAATATTGCAGGTTATCCAGTGAGATGTTTTGACTTCCAAACTAATGTGATAGGATAAACAATACTAAGACCAAACTTCAAAGTGGTTCTCAATGAATGAGTGCTCACTTTCATTATTTAATTAGGGTAAGGGAATTCCACTTCCCTCGCTTCCCTCTTGCCCCCTATGAGTGCTCCCTCCCATTACTGATCGAATTTGAGTAGATGAACTTCTCATCCTCTCCATTCCTGCTGCCAGAGCATCTTTTAAGTGTAACAGAAAGAATAATTCTCCCATCATTTTGATATTTAATACAAACTTATTCAAACAAGTCCATAAGAGCCCCCCCCCTGTTCTTTTTTGTTTTTCCAACGTTACTCCTTATGCTTTTCAGTGGTATAATTTTAGAGCAAAGTATTAATTTATCGATTGACAATCTGGGATATCACACTATCGTCGGTTACGGTTCACTGGTTCAAACAATTTAACAGAGATACACAATGTTATATTAGTAGCCGAGACAACACAAGTCCCAAGTCTGTATTTTTACTCTCATTTCTTCACTTTTAAGAGTTAAGTCATCATAATTTGCATGCATATTCCTTGAAGAAATCCTAACATAGAATTTTATTGGTTTCGATTATAATTTATTTGTTAGAAATAGAGAAACATTTGATTTGTATTGGTCCATAGTCAGAATTATCCATTTTGTGTAACAAATGCAACATTTTGACGTTATTAATAAAAATTGAAGTTATAAATGATAGATACAATATGGTGTCTCTAATCTTATTGACAATAACTATCACCCTAGATATTTTTTGCCAGTCATCAGATCATGCATTGGAAGAGTACCCCAATGAGAAATGCATTCATTGATTGTGGCAAGCAGTGAATTGGCAAAACAGTGGTGGAGTCACACCATTATTTTGCCGCATTTTGGTGCTTAATTTCCCCTTTAAGATCGTTTGTCACTACTGTGACGTCACAATATAGCATATGACGTCATAATACGGGTACCAAATTAACGCACACATTACAAGCTTTAAGATGATACCAAATATGTCATCATTCATTTGATTAAAATGGTTACTGGAATAAGCCCAAAGGGTATGCCACTCCCCTACCCCATCCATTTTTCAGGAAATTAAAACACACAAAAAATCTCAAATAATGCAGGCATCTTCAGGGGTCCTTTTTGGCCCCGTTCTATTTCAAATATCATGTTTCTGCATACCATTTTTCTCGGATATGTCTCAATTACCCCAAAATAGTTACACTTCTGCTGAAAAAGGAAACATGTGGTCAATTTGAAATTATTACACCAAAAGTAGTGATTTTTTATATAAAGTTAAAATAATGCATTTGTCGCTGAAAATGGCAAATTTTGATTATAGACCAATCAGAATCAAATGTTTCTCTATTTTCAACAAATAAGTTATAATCAAAATCAATAAAATTCTATGTTAGGATTTCTGCAAGGAATATGCATGCAAAATGTGGTGACTTAACTCTTAAAAGTGAAGAAATGAGAGTAAAAATACTGACTTGGGACTTGTGTTGTCTCGGCTACTATATTGACATAAGTTTTATTTTTGCATCGGGTTATGATCGTCACTGCAAAAAACTATGAAAATCATAGGAAATATTACCGTAGATACGGCAATATAGATGGTGAGGTAATCTAATATATCCTATAATTACCAGCTGTCTTATATTGGTTTAAATTTTTTTTCCGAATACCTCGGTGTAATATAACATCTTATTACAAGTATAGAAGAAAATAATTAAATATAAACGTTTTTCTTGCATCTTATTCTTCTTCTAAACGCGTATAATAATTTCTCAACTAAGATTGCATTGTATTATATTCTACAAGAAAAAATATTATTCCTACATTATTCTAGGACTTCAACCTATTATTCGGCGAATAACCGGTTCTGAGAGTGTGTAACCTATTATTCGGCAAATAACCTGTTCTGATATTTTAATTGTTTACTTAGCGGGCGCCAAGCGTCTGGAACCTAAACATGAACGGTAAATAGTTTGATTGTGACTGATTACTAAACGCAAAAATGCGAGAAGTTCAAGTTTTCTCTTTTTTATCAGAATTCATCGCCATTCAAAACAATTTCAATATAAAACTCATTATGTAAAATGTTAATTGGAATAAACTATTTGTGACTATTAACCACCGCCTGATCCTTTCAAAAGAGATACAAGGATATTTTGTCTCAATCTACTTACCTCATTTTATGTAACTAAAATAGATTTTATGATTTGCAAGGGGGGGTCACTTTTTGAAAAATTCCAGGCAGGGTTCACTTGTGACAATTTTGGTCCAAAAAAAGCAGGAATCACGATGGGTGCGAGCAAACCTCACCCCCCTATGGCTACGGGCCTAAGTATATGTTTTATACAGAGAGGTATATTCCAAATATTGAGTTTGGTTTAAAGAGAAGTATCAATGACAAGGGATTATTCTTTAAGAGTTTTAATTATATAATCCACATAATCTACCCTTTGCATTCGTTTGACTTCACTTCTTAAAAGAGAGCTTCGTCTTCACTCTTTCAAACTGAAATAAACCTGTGAACTCACCGCGCCAATCAGTGTTCGTCGGCCAAATTTGACCTACGTTCTATATATGGTCATTCCTTCTGACGTCATCGTTGAGCCCGGAATTGACCAATGACATGCGCATATTTAATTAGAACGCATATGGCGTATGTTTCTTGCAGCTCGCTGATTGCTGGAAGAAAGGTCAGCGCGTAGGTCAAATTTGATTTATTACACAAACTGTCACCGGTACCCGTCGTGTTGGCGGGGCTTCTACTGTAATATGGTCTCTACTAGGCAGAGTGTAGTTTAACTAGACTCTGCACGCAGGGTACACATAATCTGATCTTGTGATAAACCTAATGATCAAAGGATGGCTTTTTGCATCATTGTTAAATCGGAGATAAGTTTGACAATACCCATGTTTGGAAATACCCATGTTTAACTTGGATTTAATTTAAAACATTTGATTCCGGTTTTCTAATGAATTTGAGTTTGATTTGTTCATGAATTGTTAGACTTTGTCAATGTCAATTGATATTGTTTTTCTAGATATTTAATTGATTAAATATGTCAAATCATGGGAACCAAAAAGTATAATCTTAAGGCCGTTTAAAACGCTTTTATAAGATTCAAATGCTCAAGGTTAATGATTTTCCTTGTTTTAAATGTTTTAAACAATTCATTTGTGCCCTTGTGCCAAGATTTTACTTTGTTGCCATTTGAAATGAGATCATTTGTATATTCTATATTCCAAATTTCCGTTCTTTCAAATAAAAAGTCAGACGATACCCTATAGGGAAATAACTATAGGGAAACTACTATTTGTTTGAATATATTCTAAGATGAGTTCATAATGCGTAAATTTCGTTTGTTACAGGCAAGGTCGCATACAGGACCACAGATATCTCTTTTTTCAACATTTTGATTGCGAAAAACCTCTGTCCACTTACTACCCTTGGATCGCCCCAGAGGTTGCAAAAGCTAAACTTCCATTTTCTGTTCAGAGTGATAATTTTTCAACTGGCGCATTTATCGGAAGGGTAGCAAGAAAAGCAGCGCTTAAGTTTGACCAACTTGGAGAACTGGCTGTTATTTGCAAAAGCAGCAACCCAAGTGCGCGTCCCTGTATCACGTATGTTGCTTCTCAACTTTAAAAAATCATTTAAATTACTTTGTCACTTGATGGATTGACCGAGCCTAAGGGCATTTTAGTTGTCCATCAGACAATGATAGTCATTTTAAATCAATTTTCCATTCATAAAAACTTAAAAATTTCAGTCATTTCTTTTGCTTAAAAATCAGTCAAAGCGTATTGACGTGTCGCAAAAAGGCGGCGCATTCGTTTTTTAAGGGTATCGCGTGAATGTAACTTTGATTCCCCGGATTATAAGATAATATTCTAATTAAAGTTATATATCATTTTAAAGCTGTTTCGATGAAGTTTTTAGATCAACTATACTCCGTTAACGATTCTTGCGCATTCTCTTTTAAAAAAGAGTTTTTTTACCAAAACATCTGGCAAATATCCCCTGTTGACACGTTACATTTTGAATTATTTTTCGTCTTTAAACGCTCATAACTCAAACAATATATGCCTATTATACTTATTTTTCGTCTTGATAAAGGTAGATGGAAGTTTTATTTCAAAGGATGAATTTTAGTAAGCGTCCCATATTGTGACGTCATAGAGTTCGAAAAATAGAATCTGTTGACAGCGACCTTTTTTGCTCATTTTTTGTTACCTTCAACTTTTCAGGTGTACATTAAACAAAAAATTCGAGATCAATTTTTAATAAATCATACATGATTATTTTGCTCTTAAACTCAAGTTTATTAATAAATAGTTGATTTTGTTCGCAAAAGTATGTGTTTTCAGTTGTATGTGGAAAAGTGGAGGACGAAAGGTTTTCAAAATTCATTAAAATAGGGCTTATTTACGCCATTCGCCTATTTTCAAGCACAGCAACACGTATATTTATTTCACCTAAAATATCAATTGATTCGTGTTTTATGATGCTCCTATCCCATTGCTAATACATATACGATATCAGAGTTATTCGCCTTAAATATTTTGAGATATAGAGGCAAATGTGGAGGACGAAAGGATTTCAATATATGTACATTTTTCTCAAAAACGTCACATTTTGTGGTGTTAAAAAGCGAAAATGTGTAACAATGCGTGCGCGACCTTTTTGCGACACGTCATTGTCATTTGATGGATTAACCGCGCCTTAGGGCATTTTAGTTGTCCATCAGACAATAACAACTCTATTTTGCATTCCTGTAAATTTATAATATATTTTCGGCAATTTCTTTTGCTTTCATTAAACACATAATCTTATACTTTGGGTAACGAATCGTCCACAGCCCTTTTCAGGGCTAAACCAGTCCTTTTCAGGACTTTAAAACAAGTCCCCCAAGTAGTCACCAAGTGGATCCTATTTCTCCGAGCAGCTAAGAACGCAAGCAACACGCCTGTCAAACGGCCCTTTTCAGGGCCACCCTTTCTTTAAAAAGAGAATTTAAATTATGAATATCTACATGTAGTTAAAATGTGTTAAAATGGATTGATTGATTGAATGGTTGAATGGGATATGTAGATAGATATTTTTATCTTGTGATTGCTAATTGTTAGGCCATTTCTTTTGAACGCGGCAATTTGATGCAAGTGCATGGTTTATCGTGCTTTTAAATGAAATAGATGCTGGTTCACTCATTGTTAACGAAAAAGACATTCGTTTTATTTCATTCACATTTGTTTTATTTTTTCTATTTAATGAATAATAGGATGAACAACCAGCATAACTGATTTTGCCAAGACCGTGATTCCCGAATATTGAAAGTAATAAAATAAAAATCGCAATCTTACCATTATATACACATTCATTTTCCTTACGTTGTAAAATCGAGTGTTTGCAAAAGGATATTCGATCGTTTTATTTTAATTATGCGATGAGCAATTTTACATTTATGTTTTGCAAATCGTCGCATCTTTCATTCATCCCCATTAACCCTCTACAGTTGTGCTATAATTTCAGCAAAACAAACATTCCTTTTAAAAAAATCGAAAATGAATTTTATAGATATATGAATTAAAAATAATGCGAATGTACTAGGCAGAGACATGTCATGTTATATACACACAGAGGCAATTATATCGTCGCGCCAATCATAAACACAGGGCAGATTTAGACTTTGTTTATCTGTTTACATAAGACTTTGGTCCAAGAATATCCGCGTATATCCGCTTTTGATTGAACATTTCTTGAAGAATAATTTATTTTAGGTTTATTATTTGGCGTATAATATTATTATTTGCCGAAGATAACAGGATATAGTAGAATATTTTTTTTTCCGAATAAGATACCCGTATCTACTCCTGTTATTCGGCTAATATTATATTAGGTTACACCCGTTTAAAACCCCTTATAGGGGCAAATAAGAGGCGTGTAGAAACCTACAATATTACAGATTTTGCCCAGTGCGTAATATTATAAATGCAAAGAGTAATGAGGATGTTCGTGAGTCGCAAAGGGGTCTTATCACACCAAATAAGAGTATGAAAAATGCGTTGTAATTTAAAATCTTAATGCATTATAATTTAAAATCTTGATAAAATTGTTTGTAACACTTTCGTGTATATTGGGGTTTCCATTCGAACAAGGTGTGTTGAGAATGGTCAGTCTGCTTTATAGCGCAGAGTATAACTCATCCGATATGACCCCCTTCTCTTGACAACGCGATAATATAATTGTAATATTTATCATACCATATACTATCTATAGGTGATTAATTGTAATGTCATCCTCTCTCTAAACTAAACATACTAACAAATAAAATACGAACTACATTTTTTTTAAATAAGCAACTCCCCGGCCATAAACCCAAGTAAGAGATTCTTTAGAACTACAGGTAAGTGACAACTGACAACTCATTGTCTTCAATGGAAGATTGAGCAGCAGATTTTAACAATTCATATTTTTGCAAGTATTTTCTGGCTGTAAAAAATAAATGCATGCGAAACGCTCAATATATAATCTTCAAGAAAAGTTCAAAGAATGATATCAACATCAATTGGATATATCTCATAATAGTCGTGATTAATCCATCCATTAACAAGCTTTTACAAAATACTTTCATCATTTTCACCATCCTCCGCCAATTTCTTTACAATTTTTTATGCAAAGTTGTCAAAAATCTGAACTGCACAATCTTCCTTGGCTATTTGCAAGCAACATGTACAATTGACCTCCCATACTATTCAATACGATATCAAATACATCTCCCAAATGATCAGCGATGTTATGTGAAGTTATTAAGGTATTAAGGCAAAAATGGGGGCAATGTTTAAATTCTCCCAAATAATAAAAATAGTAGCCATATTTATGGATCTTTAGTTTTCCTGAAATAAACTATTACTTTGGGGGATTTTCAGAAATAAAATCATATGAGCAAAACATATTCTAAAAGATGCAATAAATTTTTCTTTAGCTTGCCCGCAAGATCTGATTATATATTTAAAGTCAATCTAATTAGAGTAAATTTTTGAGAATTGTTGCATATGCTCATGCTATTTTCGGGTACAAAATAAAGTAGAATAAACTTCATGTATGAACCACCAATAAAAATAAGATAGAGCCTCTATTATAATCATTATAATAGTGTCGTTTTTTCTCAGTTTAAGAGATTTGAACGCAACGATGCCTGCTTTTGTCTTTCTTATGAGCTACTTATATATCGCAACTTGTAATGCTGGTGATGGTGTCTCCTTCAAAAACTATATGAACAAGATATGTGGGTCTGAGTATTATAGAATGGAAGACTTCAGCGACGTAATGAACATGTGCAAGTCTGTAAGTAAACTGTATTTCCAATCAAACGTCATGTTCCATATCGTATGCCTCGATCACACAAGCTCAGATTCATCGGCCGGCGCCCGCTCGATTGAGTATTTTGTTCAGAATTGCATTTCATTTTTGAACAAAATACTCAATCGTGCGGGCGCCGCCGGTGAATCGCACTTTATATGAGCCTTATTTTACAAGTAGTCACGTCCCTTCATATCAAATTCATAAGACATTATAAAGTATTTTTAACATCAAAATAATTCGAATGATAATTTTACAGAATTCAACCAGAAACATTGTTATCACGGAATCTGTCTTTGTTGATTTTATATGGGACATTTGAGGGATTTTCAGGAAGAATCAATGTTAAAATATTCATATAGAAGAACATGTAAATAAAGTTATAAACTGACGTATCACGTGGCTGTATTCTAGGTTAAAAACAAGTATCGTGATAGATATGACAATGTTAGTAAATGGAAGTGTAAATATTTTGTCAAAAGTGGCGAGGATTATGTCATGAAGGTAAATATGTTTATTTCATAATACTAGCAGACTAATAATGCATTGTACTAACTCAATCATTGCCTTGTATGGTATAATACAATAATGCAATAATACAATGATTGTGTGTTTCCAATTGTGTAGCAGATTGCAAATGTAAGAAAAAATTATGTAATTGCACTAATGAGCAATTTATGATCGCGCCATTCAATTAGGTTACAGGGAACATGAACATTCAAGAACATGCAGTGGAACATTCAATCAAATTGAAGAAATTACGATAACAAGCTTCAAAGATATTTCGGGAACTGATAATTGATGATAATTTGACTATTTGGAAATCTATTTCAGGTGAAGGTTGAATCTAAACCTGCCAATTTCATCCACATTTTGGTAGACCAAAAGGGCAACTTAGTAAATCTACAGAATGGTTCCTTCACAAGGAATGACTGCGTTCAATTGAGTGGTATGTATATAATGTATTTATCCCCTTCAAATAGGAAGTCTACCTTATCATGACACTGTATACGTAATTAAATAGTCCAAATTTGCTATGTTAATGGAATATGTATAAACTCCTTAAAGATGAAGTCTATCAGATCTGATGTCCTATTCTCAATAGTAATTCATATGATTTTTTAACATACGTGTAAATACATTTATTAGAGCCAATAAAAAGTTCTTAAAGAGCAAGCCCAATTTTCTTTTTAAGAACCCATATTCTTACTATTGAAAATGGATTCTAGCAATACTATCAAACGTGAATCTACTTGTTGAGACTCGATTAACTTGAGTTCTTCTGAGATAATCAGGATTGATCAGCAAGGGAGCATTGACTCAACATGGGGATACAATTGACTTAAAAGCTGCATATCATCACGCATGCTTATATTACCCTATTATAGGACTATATACAAAATCCTCATTATCTCAGAAGAACTCAAGTTTATTGAGTCTCAACAAATGGATTCGTTTGGGAGTGTGTTGCAAGAATCCATTTACCATAGATGATGCAACGAGGTTGGAAAGATTTGGAGATGCATAAAATACATCAGACATTATCAGTCTTTTGACGTTTTAAATTGTGAATATCATAACATGTCTGACATCCCTCCAAATGTGTGCTAATCCTATCTCCCTCGGAAATAGTTATGGTTTATTTCAACTGTAAATAAACTAAAATAGTGGCCGAAACTACATCTAACATATTGTCCGATGGTGAAGTTGTTGTACAAGTTTGTACGCTGGTGATTTCTTTTGTTAGAGCATTGGGAGCATTACGGTAACACTGTGGGTGGAACACGTTACTCTCCATTAGATGAAATAAATGTCAACAATGTCAGAAATCTAACATTAGCTTGGACATTCCGATATGGACCCAGCCCCTGGCGGTATGAAGTCGATAACAAGCACAAAGATCAAGAGGCTCCGATTATGGTGGAAGACGGCTCTGAAGAAAGTAATGTAAAATATTTCCATATGGTCGTAAAACTTCTTGAAAAACTGCTTGACTGAGGCTACACCTATAACTATAACAATTATATATAGGCCATATTCGTATTTGCCGTAACTGATTTCACTAGGACCTTCAAGTTGAATCATTATGAATAGATCAGAACTTTTATAGCATTAAGAACATGTAAGGTGTAAACATGCTGCATATCTACAAATGTTGATGTCTTCTCACCAATGATCGGAATATTATTTAAAGAATAAAGTTTAAACTCGTTCATCATACAATTATATAATTTAGGGAATGATCTACTTATATTATGTACTCCTTGGCGATCAATCGTTGCACTTAATCCGACAACTGGCGTCGAAGTTTGGAGAAATAATGATGGGGTATCAATTCTTAGGTGTGTGGAATACATCACTTTAATGGCTTTAAACGTTGAATTTTAATGACACCTGATCGTTTTAATAAATAAAAATTGCCATTGATTTCCAATTTACCATTTAACGTTGGCAATTCTATGTCCTGTATTTACTTGATTGGTTGAAATAATATTGAACATTCAAAAAAATCATTTTCAATTTACCATTGATTTCAATTTACCATTTGTTTCTGATTTACCACTGATTTCAATTAACCATTGATTTCCAATTTACCATTGATTTTTCACATTTTGATAGTCTGGTCAGGAAAAATTAATCTTTTTTTATAATTCACAACACTTTTCATTTCCGAGTTATCAGTCCGTTAGCATCCATTAAGATTTTGGGGATCCTCGGAAATATTCTGCTAAACGAGCGTCTTCTTTAGGCTCACCAAAATCCTAGCGCTCCTAGGATAGACTTCTTCTTGACTGATCTTTCATACCAATCATGGCATTTCTATTAACATATTTATCTTAAGTAACGTCTCTGGAACCACATGTCGGGGTGTTTCATCTTGGGTGGACCCGTTAAAGCCACGTGGCACATTGTGTAAACGCAGCATATATCTCACCTCAGTAGATGTAAGACTCTTCGCAGTTGATGCAGCCACTGGAAAAATCTGCTCGGACTTTGGGAACAAGGTAAGTTGACATCTGACATACATTCAATCATGTAGTCTGGGTTAAAATTGAAAGACTAGAGCATATATCTTTTGCAATTCATTTGAATCAGTTTAGAATTCGTAAATATGAAATTGGTTTATCTATATGAAGAATAAATTATAAAATGGTATACAAAGTAGCTTACGTGCAAAATATTGACATCGAAATGTCAATACTTAGGTGCGAATTGTACGACATTTAAGGATATGTTATGACAATATGTATGAACATGTATGCTAATACTTCGAGGAACATTTTGCTTTAGGGTTTTGTCAGTCTTGCAGTAGCAACCCCAGATGCACGTTTTGAATGTATTGAATATCTTCAACCGCCTGCTGTTGTGAGAGACGTATTAATTCTTGGACAAGGTATGACTGAACCATCCTTCAAGATCGAGTATTCACTTTTCCAGCTCATATTGACATGGAATAGATTGGAATACTCTTGGTACAATGATGTGAGTGGCCCCAATTGGCCCAAATATACTATAAATTAACTAGAAAAACAGCAACTCCACGGAGTAGCAAATCCCACCGAACGGCAGTTGAGTTACTAAAGATTACGAAAATGAAAATGAAAAATAGCAGCCATTCTAAAGATCAGCCGCTATCTTAAAAAAATTTTCTCGAACAGAGCTACTGTGCTTCTAGGCATCAGCATATAAAATTTGAACCAAATCTGTTCACTGATATTTGAGTTATCAAAGATTACGTTTTTTACGAAAAATGGCGTCCATTTTGAAATTCAGCCGCCATCTTGAAAATTCTTTCTCGAACAGATCTCCTTTGTCCCTAGGCATCATCATATAAAATTTGAGCCAAATCCGTTCACTGGTATTTGAGTTATCAAAGATTACATTTTTTTACGAAAAATGGCTGCCATTTTGAATATCAAGCCGCCATTTTGACAATCAGTGGCCATCTTGAAAATCTCATCTTGAGCAAAGCTCCTTTGTCCCTAGGCATAAGCATATAAAATTTGAACTAAATCTGTCAACTAGTATTTGAGTTATTAAAGATTACATTTTTACGAAAAATGGCGGCCATTTTGAATTAAGCGGCCATATTGAAAATTCCTTCTCGAGCAGAGGTCCTACACCCATAAGGCATAATCCTATAAAATTTGAATCAAATCCGTGAAACGGTATTTGAGTTATCACCCGGACAAACAGACGGACGGACGGACGGATCGACGGACGAACGGACGGACGGACGGACGGATGGCTTTCCTATATCCCTCTCGAACTTCGTTCGGTGGGATAACCAGAACATTATTTAACTTGTAGGATAGTGTTAATTTCCAGACAACGTACGACTGGCCCCATTGACCATGATAAGATATAGATTAACCAGAACCGTGTTTAAGTTAGAGGATAGTGTAAATTTTCGGACAAAGGTACGACTGGCCCCATTGATAAAGATAAACTGTACATTAGTCCAAACCTTATTTAACTTATAGTGAGTGAAAGATGGTTATTCATCGTGTATCGATTTGATTGACCCGACCCGGTTGATCCAAAATGAGCCAAAGATTGACAAAAACGTATGCAATTGTTAAGATAGAATTTTAATTTTCAAGGTGTGGTTTTCCCCAACTGTTCCAGTTCCATCGCTAGTCCATCGCTTTTGTTGCATTGACGCAAGTTTACGAAAAAGTAACATTAGTAGATAACAAAGGTTCCTCCCCTTTGTTACTTTAATATTGCATCAACGTTATTAGTTGGGGCTCAATGAAACATACATCTCAAGGTTATGTACATGTATTGTGTGTATTATTGAAGCTATTTGGGACGGTTGTGGGACTAATACACCTAAAGGGGTTGTACCGGCATTCGATGCAAGGACTGGAGAATTTATGTGGAAATTTATGATTGTTCCCGAGGACCCATATGATCCAGCTATGAAAACGTACAGAAATGGCACAGAAGCGGTTGGAGCAGGCAACGCATGGGCTACCATGAGTGGGGACGACGACCTAGGTATGATAAAGTGCCACACATTTACATAGTTTTCTCTCCCCCCCCCCCTTTTTTCTTATATTCATGCTATTTTTGCAATTATTAGGTTTGGTTTACGTCCCTACAAGTTCAGCTAGTCTGGATTTGTTAGGAATATATAGAATTGGTGACGGCCACTATTGCGATTCAGTGGTTGCTTTAAATGTCAGTGATGGGAAAGTCGTCTGGTTCAGGCAATTAATACACCATGATGTTTTTGACTATGTAAGCTATATGTTCGCACGATTTTAGAATTATTTATCGATATAACACCTATAGCTTATAATTATAATAATTTAGTCACACAACCGGAAGCAATATCGCGTAGTCAAAAGGCTACGATGTGTGGCCTTTCTGGTTTACTTCAAATTGAATTTTAACATAATTTATCGCGTCCTAGTGGAAACATCATACAGCTATTTTATAAAACTGTGCATATGAATCTGATCACCTCTGAGACCAGCCAAACGTATTCCGGTTAGCAGATATTCACATTTCAAGGTTTATTACAAATGTGAGTCACAAAGAAAAGAAAATGTGTTCACAATGAGAGGTGTTCGGATATAAGAACTGTATTAAAGACATGGCCCGTTTGGAAATATAGTTTAATCATTCAGATATTACTAGTACTTTTCATTATATTGTTTGTTTTTCACAAGGATATAAACGCTCAACCTGTTGTTGGTGAAATAACACGTGATGGCAAGAAAAGGAAAGTCGTCCTGCAGGTAACATAAGAGGAGGGAAACCCACAGAGCTTAAAAATGACATAATATATATAATTACGTCTCTTACTTACCAACTTCGTTTGTCCGAATTTTGTTTGTCCTAGTTTCCGAATGCCACATGCCGTTGTAATGTTTTAAGCGATATTAGCATATTCCGTACATCTTTCTTGATTTTTATGTAAAATTACAAGCTATGATATTTGTTAACACGCAGAAACATAATATTATTCGAAGTGTTTTGAAAAAATTTTGAAACCGGACATATATGGACATATATGTATTCTCTGAATCCCGGGGTCTCCTCCCGTCTCAGGTAACATGGAATATGTACTGGTATAGATCATTCCTAGCACTGCACTGTTTGTTTACGTGTGGAATATGATATGGCATTCGTTAAAAACGATGACCTTATCCTACGAAAATGGAGACTGTGCTTCACAGCAAGTTCGAAGGGTGATACTGTATTGCGCATACTTAATAGGGGAATTTATTAGCTCTTCCTATATACACAACAAATACTTTATTAATCGATCAGAAGTAAAAAGCCTTTTTGCGATTAAACCTCCTTTGTTTCATTTAGTAAAACGTGAACAATGTTTGAAAAGTTGTTGTAACTTTTTGAAATCATGATGGTCGGAGTCGGTGCTGTAGTATACCCATGACGAACACGGTTTTAGCAGTTTGATCCAACACTTTCAATGATACGTAAGCCATGCATATAAAACAAAAAATATAAACAGCTTCAGCTTTTTTGATAAGTACTTGTTGAACTCTATGTACTTTAGGGCACTAAAATGGGATTCCTGTATGTATTAGACGCCAAAACTGGCGAACCTGTATTCGACATCGAAGAACAACCAGTCCCAACTTTTTCTGAAGTATGTATTAAATGTTATCATTGGGCAAATTACAAGTGCATGTGTATTTGTTAAAATTAAAATTGTTGTAAATTAAATGTATATAAAATTACTTATTTATTCCAGTAAACTTGGAATAATGTTTTGAATAACTTGAAACTGTGATTATATCCAGCTGCCTGGTGAGATATTGAGCCCAACGCAACCTTTCCCTATGGATGATTTCCTGAAGTTGACAAAGACCTCAATTGACTTACGATCTGGTAAGGATCTGTGGGGAAGAACGAGTGACCAAGAACAAGCTTGTGTTGACTTTATAAATAGTAGTGGAATCGATCCCATTGGAAAGGTATACGGTATATCTTTATTTTTATTAGCGAAAAATTGCCATAATGACAGATCGATGTCTAAAACTCGGATATAAAAAGTGTTTATAGTAATATTATATTGATAATATTTTAGAATTAAAATTAACATTTGCGATGTATGAAATTGCTTAAAAATCACATTTTATGTTTTCACAGAGTAAAAAATAAGCTGGTTTTATTTATTTCTTTTGAATATAGACCATAGTATAGTGAATACACTTTCAAACAAGCCTTATTAAAAGGTAATCGAAATTTATTGACTGAGATACAATGTTACCAATGCCATATTGTGGTGCACGACTGCCGGCGATTCACGTTTCGATCCATAATTTGAGTAAAGAAAGTGATTTTTCAAAAACTAGTGGTCATATATCCATGAAATCTTTTTTAGGAGATCCTGAACTTGTCCATCAGATGTCTGCAAAACAATATATAGGGGTTATGCACTGGGAGGTTTTGGATACAGGGAATATCCCGTGGGATATACAATATATCTTCCCGAGGGACCGAAGGGACCGAGGGAAGATGTATTGTATATCCCAAGGGATATTCCATGTATCCAAACCGACCGTGCATAACTGGTGTATCTCATACTTGAGTGCGTTTAGGGTAGACATAACCTTTTCCACCTTTTTCAGATGACAAGATATTTATATTGAACATTTTCGTAATATTCTTTTTGTTCAATACAATGAAATTGTAACATTTAAACTTAAAAAATTTTAATTTTAAAATTAAAAAATTAAAACTTTTGATATTTAAACTTTTTTAAACTTTTGAAAAATTCCCGGGAGCGGGATGGATATATTATATCTGCCCGCATTTGGCCTGGAGCGGGACATATACAATATATCCTGCCCGCTCCTCAGATACGATATATATTCCCGGGTGATATCTACCCCAAACCCACTCAAGTATGAGATACAACATTTTATCCTACACTTAGTGTACTAAATGTATAATAACATTAACATAAAAAAATTATTTTGAGATTTATTGGCAAAATGAATAACCGGAGGATATCGTGATGATGTACTCCAGGCGGAGGATATCGTGACGATATACTCCGGAAAACCCAATATGCGGAGGATATTGTGACGATATACTCCGCTTGTTGATTTCACGCCAAATTGACTCTATTTGGCAACGAATTCATTTTGCAATGATATTATACATTTAGTACACTCCTTGAAAGTGTATGATAATAACAACATCCTATGATTTTTTCAGAATATCATTTTAAACTACTCAGTGATATTGATGTATGCACTCGTTCGCTTTGCTCTCGTGCATCATAGGATCATAGGATATCCCATTATTATCCCATGGTTACAAGGATATATGTGGATCAAGATATCGTATTTTAGCAAACCATTCCCAAACCATCGAATATCTTACTGAAATCATATTTTGTCGATGGGGGAAAATGTAATCCCTTGCTCATTTGGGCTGTTTTTGTCACACCCTGTATTTGTAAAAAGGTGCTATCGTTTCTAAGAGAGTCTGCACAAAGACAATCATATACCTGTCCAACTATTTCGCCCTCAGGAACAACCTAGATACTTTTACTGGGTACTTTGATACTTTATAGCTGCCGAGCATGACATATCGAAGGTGACTTATCGCAATTTATATTTTTCCGTTATTAAAGCTTTTTAAAGGTATGCTTACCATGTACAATCACTTTAATATTTTTTAAATCGTTTTCATTTTGCGGAGGAGTCAATCCGCCCCGCCCCCCCCCCCCCCTTATCCGTTCTTTTTATGAAAAAAAAATCATTGCAAGAGTATTTCACATTCGCTAATTAATTGCAGATATTCACAGCGACCCTAATTAGTCGACCCACAATAATGATCCCTGGGGTATTAGGAGGTATGAATATGGGAGGTAGCGTGGCTTTGGACCCTACAAGAAGTATCGCCGTAGCAGCAACGCAAAATTTTATTATGAGTAAGTACATAATAATTATATAGTTTTGTTTTAACGTCACTTAGGGAGGGCTAATATTTCTACAGCTGTATATGATGTCAAATGAAAAAGCTACTCCCCCCCCTAGCAAATTTCGCATTCCATCTGGTTTTCCTATTGTCCTTTGCGTTCAATAAGTACTATTGAATGAATGATAGTGGAGTCAGATCTTTTTTAGGAAAGCAACAAACTTAGCACAGGTTTAGAAACATATGATCTGAGTGAGAAATGATTTCGTCATGGATTTATTTTAGCCTCTGACCCCTAACCCTATGAGGATTTAGTCCTCATATTCATGAAATACACAGTACTTGACGTTCCATATTTGGCCCTTTAAACAATGATCTTGCTAGATAATTGGTTTGAAATGTATTTTCCTCATAAATACTGCTTCTAAAATGAGTTTTACACAATATCAAGGTTCAGAGCAGTCACAAAATGAAGTCATCTAAAGACAAATACTTTAAAACCATTTTTATATTTTTATAATTTAGCCCCACTAAGAGGCTAAAAATCCACGAAGACCACCCTGAATCACTTGCCCCGAAATCATTTTTCACCCAGATCAAGTGTTTCTACAACTGTGGCAAGTTTGTTGCTTTCCTGAAAAAGATAAACTATCAAGGGGTTATTTCTGGATTTCTGACTCCGCTATAATGTGATAATATACGGTAAGATTGTCAGAAGTCTGGAACCACGGAAAACATGACCAGGTCAAAAGTTGCAATGATGCACAACCGAAAAGTGTGATATACAGGCTGTGTTTAATGGGGCTGTTCCCCCTCAACAGCATAAACTACGGGCCCGTAGCTAGGCTATGTCAAGGGGGTCACTGTTTTAAAGACTTCCAAAGACTTGAAAAGTGTCCAGAATGGTGAAAAACTGCATGAGAAATAGATGATTACCCTAGATGACCAAGGTCAGGTGTTTGTAAATATTTGTGTACGTCATTTGACACCACAAAAATGTTACTGACCATCATATCCACTCCGTGCAACCGGGTTTGTGTAAAAAAACGGGTGACCGGGTACCCTACCTTCCTACCAGGGTTAGGAATTTGATTTTTTTTCATTTTATGCCTCAAAACGCCCAACTGACATCCCAATCAACGTACCAGTGACACAACCAATCAAGCAAACAATCAAACAAGCAACAAAATTTATTTACCAGTAAATCAACCGGCAAAACGACAAACAAAATTAATATAATGCCAATCAGTGAGGCAATAAATCAAGCAACTAACTAACTATCTAACGTTGTATTGTACATCGTACACTAATTAACAGATAAAAAAGGCAAATAACGTTTCAATTTACGCGTACGTAAATCTTCCAGATTTGTTTAATATCTAGTAGAAATCGCCATCATAGAAAACAATCATCGATATCCTGTCAATCACTCAGACAATAAATCAAGCAACTAACGTCATCTTACAGGTTCTTGGAAAAATGATAACGTAAAAATATTGAAGGGAACTCTACAAATGTGCAACTTTGAAAGTTGGTAACCCTGCAAGGAACGTTAAGTACCCGGTTACCCGGTCACCCTGTTTTTTACACAATCCCCCGTGCAACCCACTTAATAGCCTTTATGAAGGAAAGAGACACGGCAACCGCAAAGCTTTATCTTGACAAAGAGTACATACCAGCAATACCCGAAATTCTTTACAAGGCAATAGATTGGAAGATAACAGTGGACGTGCCTTGGTGTTCAATAAATTTGATCTAATATTTGACCGATGAATATATTTTTCCTTTTTATCGTACCCAACAAAAGGTACGATATTGTAGTCAGCTTGACGGGTGGGCGGCGGGCGGGCGGGCGGCGGGCGGCGTCTCACTTTTCAGCTTGTCTACAGGTTTCCAGCCAAACCATTTGAGGGATTCATCTGAAATTTTCAGGGATGTTTCTACATATCAACGTCAAGAACTGATTAGTTTTGGGCATTCTGGGTAAATCTAACGGTGGCCATTTTGGATTTTCCGTCCTAAAATCTTCACTTTCAAGACTTGTCTACAGGTTTCCGGCCAAACCATTTGAGGGATTCATCTGAAATTTTCAGGGATGTTTCTACATATCAACGTCAACAACTGATTAGTTTTTGGGCATTCTGGGTAAATCTTAAGGTGGCCATTTTGGATTTTCCGTCCTAAAATCTTCACTTTCAAGACTTGTCTACAGGTTTCCAGCCAAACCGTTCAAATTTTTACATATGTTACACAGTGATAAGTTCTAGAGCTGATTAACTTTTCTGCGGCCATCTTGCTTTCTTGGTCAACAAGACCACAATGCTGTGTTTTAGGTACGATATTGTTCACGTCTGTGCCTTGTTCTTTTTAAGTGCGCCAGTTGTTTCCCAACACTCAACACTCCCAGCATGGTGTCATTTGATCGATTTCAAAGATGATATTGGTGTACCATATACTATGTGCATTGGTGCCTTTACAACGAAAGAACATTGTTATGAACCACCGTGGTCTATGTTACACGCTGTGGACTTAGCAAACGGGCGGAAGCTTTGGAGTATTCCTCATGGATCTACTTCAAACGTTCCAGAATCAACTGAAAAGGAAGGAGCAAAGTGAGTGTATATTCGCTAGAAAATATTCCACCTATCGGTGAAACAATATCATACAAACTATGAACTTACATAGAACTATCATACAAACTGTTTTAAGAGGTTTCCAGCGAACATGCTGTCATTTGGTGTTAATTTGAGATGGTTATCATATGCAATAAAGCTATTAAAGCAACAGGGTCCAGGATAGCCTATTGATATTACGATTGAAAACCCTTGTTATTGAAAGGTTATGTAAACATAGTGAGTCAAAAGTCAGCCTTCACTCGGTAGTTGGTGCAGAAACTTTGGAGTATTCCCCATGGATCTATTTCAAACGTTCCAGAATCAATATACAAAATCAGTCTCCCCTAAATCTTTCCAAACTTGTGTTACATTCCATCCTACTCCCAATGGTATGAAATATCAGCAATTAACCTTGTCCGATGTTGAAAAATGTCGTAGAGTTACAGACAGTACAATGTTTTTGTTAGTTTCAACATCATCTGAATCGATTGTATTTTATTTTATTTTCAAGGTGGTATACTGGAGGCATATTAATTACAGCGGGGGGCTTAGTAATAGCAGGCAATACAGAGGATAGATACCTTCGGGGTTTAACATTGATACTGGGGAACAACTCTACAAATCTTCAGACCCGATGGTTGCTATGGCAGTAGGGAATCCGATAACCTACCGAACTGGTGGAAAACAATATGTTGTACTTACAGCAAGTGGTCACAGTGTTTTTGAATTAATGTCTCACCAACCGAAGAGTGACCATGTGTATGCCTTCGCTCTACCATAAAGTGGAAACGTGGCTAAATGCTGTGTATATATAGTTTCGATTACAGATACGCGAAGTACAACGTTGGACTATCAACAATTTTTCTCATTTTGTACTATTACATTTTTTGATAGTTACACAATAAAATAGTAGCCCGGACAGAATTGTTCAAGGGTCACCTTTTCTGTGATAACTTTTTTAATTTTCAGTATTATCAACAAACGATTATGTAATTGAAAACTAGAGTAAGATTCTGACATACAAAGTATTGACTTTTCAACATTGTATTTATCTATTTTGATATTTAGTTTGTAAACATGTGAGTAAAACAAATATACACTCTGGTCCAAAAACAATCGGTAAAAATAAATTGGTCATAACTTTTGATAATGGAAACCATACAATTTCATACTTTCAGGGTTTGATGTCTCATATGTACCAAAGATATGTGTAAAATTTGGAAAAATACATGGAACATTGAAAAAACTAGAAATCAGTAACCATAGCGACTTTTTTTTAGCTTTTCCTCATTTTGCTAATTCAGTGGATTATTTTCTCATCTCACTTGCTAATCCAAATTATTGTTACAAGTATAATGTATCATCTGATGCCAAAATTCACAAGTAGTAGTCTTTTTGCCCTTATTGTTTCAATCAGAGTCTTTTCAAGCTGAGAACCATTAACCACTAAGTATCAACTTAGGACATCCACATCCCTTACGTCTTAGCAATCCATATTACCAGATGTAGTTTTGTCATTAAGAATTGCTGGCATACTAGTATCAATATTAAGTCCATACACCTTAGCTAGATCAGAGACGGAACGCTTGGGCACATCTCCATATTTCAATACCACTTCAAGTTTTTTTGTCACTTAAAATGCTATTAGACATTTCTGCTTCACATTATCTGTATAAGGTCACTCGACCTATTTCTAGCTGTAAACTATCAGTTTTGGCCTATATATTGGACTATTGGCATTGCACAACTTCATGTCTACAGAATAAGCAATGAAGTAAAAAGAGGTTAAAATGTTGCAAGTTGTGGTTAATGGGAGTTGCCACAGTTACAGTTAAATCGTACAGCTAATGTTATGGAAGCTCTGATTGTACATTTTGGGATATATTAGAAGAGTGACTTTTAATAACTTAGTCCATTGAATTGGCAAAAATGAGAAAAAGTTCCAAAAATGTCGCGGCAGTGATTTGTTGTTTCAATATTCCATATATATGTGTATTTTATCCACATTTCACAAACATCTTTGGTACATACAGGGCATCAAACCCTATAAGTATGACATTGTATGGTTTCCATTATCAAAAGTTATGAGCATTTCATGACGACGCATAGATTTTTTTGGACCAGAGGGTATATAAAAAAGATCGGATGTGTTTTATACATTAAGATTATAAATGGCACGTGTACGTGTATTCACATTTAACTTTTATAAAAAAAGATATCAAATCATCGATGTTTAAACATGAATAGTGTGTTGAGGTTGACAGTAGTGGAACTAGAAATCGAGTAATGAGTAGCAAATCTAAAAGTACACCATATTCATGAACTCTGTATATGTCACGGCGCATCCTGAAGGTTGGGCCAAGAAAATTATTTTAGGGCCCCAAAAGTTTTGGGCCCAAAAGTTTTGTTGGGCCTCAAATAATAGCCCTTTCCGGCATAACTTCGCCTTTTTAGGCCAAATTTTCAAAAATGGGCCTTAAATTTTCTAAAGGTCCAGTTTCAAAGGCACTTATAAAGACAATTCAATATCTGAGTTCCAATATAGTTTAATGTAACCACTTTGAAGACATCTCTAGGTAATAGAGAATTTCTCCTCTTTGCAGCCATTTTAATTTTTCCGAGGCACAAATTTAAAAATAATACCATAATTGTGATTTACTCTTAAACTCCTTCAATTCAGTTTGAGCTTGATATAGCCATACCTTGAAGAGATTATTGCGAAATCCTACATTAGACGGCCATAATGAATTTCAAGAGGCTAGAAGCAGAAAAGCGATACAATATTTGCAATCTACTCTAAATTGCCTTTCATTTAAGCATAATAAAGCTATATTTCAGAAAGACCATGCGGTCCCTCGGAGATCGGGATGAAAAATCCGGAATATATGTCAAAAAGTTATTTATATTTTATGGATAAACTAACAAGATTTTAAACAGTAATACTCAATTACTTTTGTTATAAATGAAAAACCTCAAAAATTAAATATGTACAGGGTGGGCAATAAAAATGGGACACTTTGTTTCATTCTAAGAAGTATTTAGAATCACACAGATATCTAAGTGTTATATACCAAAATATGGAGAAATCATTTCGCTTTAATAACATGCAATATTTTGTGACTTTTCCTCAACGTTGAAGAAATCGTGACAGTTTTTGATTGTAATGTCAAAATTCACACAAAACAGACCTTAAAATCTAAAAATGAAGAAAGTCTTGAAAATGATGTCTTATGTGTCTACCTATACTGTGACAATAGCTCTCAATCTCAGAGTCATCACTGTGATCCATGCCTTCCTGAAACTTTTGCTACCAGTCATGAGTCATTCTAACCTCAATTTGTTTCGATATCCAATGCATGATAAACTTATCACCATAACATAGTTCCATTTTTGCATAGAATTCTTGATTTCCAGGGGGTTTGTAACAATTCATACAGGACACCCATGAAGCGTTAGTTTCTATAATAAAAATTCACAATGTTGTCATAATTGTATTCTTAACATAAAGGAGATTGTCTAGGCTACATATAGAACAATGGTATTTTGGCAAAATATGCGTTAAACGGTTGAGAAATAAAGAGTTGTACCTACACTGTAAAAGGGAAAGTGAGGCAACAGATTTCGGACAGTCATATATTAGTTTTGACTTTTTCTGAGGATTTAAACAGGTGTATATGTAAGGCTAATGCATTACATCCAGGAAAGCATAATAATAATTTCGACTTTAAGACAGGGGCTGAAATGTTGTTCTGATTTTCATACCCATACGCAATATGTTGCGTTTGAAGAAACAGTTAACCCCTTTAAAGGAATAAGTGATTATTTTAATGCATCAAAAATTGAAAAAGCAGGTGTGATATGAAATTCAATACACATGAGCAAAAGTGTTCAAACTTTATTCCTCCTAATTTTCATGACATTTGGGTAATATATTCTCTTGTAAATTAAATAGGATATATGCGAGTGTCCCATTCTTATTTGCCCCCCCCCCCCCCCCCCCCCCTGTATACAATACTCGCCGATTGTCAAATTTGATAAGCACGACCAGTGAACATTTAATTGTTGACAGGCATATAATACTGTTTAACCTTGACACAGAGATATAATTTTACTGAGCAAAAAAGCATCAACCACGATTTTATTCATCTTTTTATGAGGACACTTAAAAGTACATGCCACGTGACTCATATGAACTACATCACCGCTCATTATAAGAGAGTTTTGTTGTTTTAAGGAATTATCTCAACAAACGAAGTTCGTTGGGATATAGAGAATGGCTCCATCTATCCGTCCGTCTGTCCGTTCGTCTGGGCAATAACTCAAATACCGTTGGACGAATATCATTTATATTGCATCTCTCGTATATGAAATTCAATGAAATTGAACAGACCTCTGAGAGAACCAATTGAGGAATTCACAAAATAAGTGCTACAACTAGTTCATAGTAGGTATTTACCATCATTACGGAGTGCTGGTCCCAATGGAAACCCCGAAGAGCAATTGTAAAGATACCAGAAACATATAGACAAACAGAATATTATAATCATTGTCTCGGAAGATACATAAAATTCGCATCAGCAATAAGGAAACTAGACTGGCTTCTTGAATAAGTAAAAATTCCGGCATCCCTCTTAAAATGAAAAATTGAATGTTTTTATTTAATTCGATTAATTGACTTAAAACACATTGAAGTACAAAGTAATCACTAAATAACATTTTGAATTTGCAAACTTAGGGGCTACCACTTGCACACAAAAAGAGAAGTTTGAAAAATATTTTGAAATCTTTTGGAAGTTGTTTTGTTAATTTAAACACTTTAAAGGAGCCCAGATATATCAAATGACATGCACTCCCCTCCATAAGTTTGGCAACCTTAGCTCCCCGATTGAACTACGTGTTAAAGCCTCTTTACGTTTAAATTTTTATTTATTTAACTCGCGATGAAATTACTTATAATATTGATGAAAACGTAACTTGACTTTATTCCCAATACCTCCAAATTTTCTCAATTTTTTTCCTTTTTTCCTCCCCATATTATGTTTGTCATGCAAAACATAAAACCAATTTAAGTACTACAAAATAGGTTGAGTGGGCCTACTTTAGGAGGTAACCAACTCTCCCCCCCCCCCCCAAACGCAAACCGACCCACATTCGCCATTGATTTACGTGACAAAATTTGACCAATTCATTGTTTTTAGTAAAAACGGCACCCTCCCCCTTAAAGAAAAGAGTCTGACGGTCCTCGAACATGTTGTATTTACTGTAGTTAATTCGGCGCCAAGGGCTGTTGTGAAAAAGTTGTGTGTCACTTAAACCTGAGTAACACCGCATTCAATTTGAAAGAAATGACCTTGTCATGGGCTTTCAACCATTTCAAGTATTCCATGATCTCATCTGCACATATTATATTATACACTGTATTAACGCCATTAACTTGACTGGAGAGCAAAAGATTAAAACAGTTTGATCAGCTGCGCGTGATGATTTAGAAAATGCAGGCTATTAATAAGTAAAACATACACTCAATTGGTAGTTAATTTTATGTTAACCTTGCTGGTGCTGTTTATGAACTCGATGCAGCTGCTATTCGTTTCATTACCAAAACAATAAGACATAGAACACTTATTATTGAAATACGGCTGTAGGTCATCTTGATAATGTTTTTGTCGGGCGTTAAACAACTAGGATTTCGGATGCAAATTGCTCGACTCGGGACTCTCACTGGTAAAGTTGAAACACACCAGGATGTAATAAAAACAGGGCATCGCGAGACCGATGTTGGACAGTACGAAAAAGCAAGGTCATTTGATACGATTCCCGGGCCTAAAGGAGTCCCCGTGTTCGGTACACTGTTTCAGTATACAAGGGGTCCATACAGTGTCGATTTTTACCCCGACGCCCTGGTTGACAGATACTACAAATATGGCCCAATATTCAAAGAGACAATCGCTGGCAAAACGATAGTTCATATCTTTGATCCCGATGAGATCAAAAAATTATATGCTACAGAAGGGAAGAACCCACATATTCCACCACTTTTGGAGACAGTCAAGATGTACCGGAAATACCGAGACATGTCCCCAGGGCTGGGTAATGTGAATGGCGAGGAATGGTACCGCTTGAGGAGTTCCGTGCAGAAGCTTATTATGCAGCCCGTGTCGACGGCAAAGTTTCTCCCGATGGTAAACGAAGTCGTAGATGACTTTATAACAAGAATATACAAAATTCGGGCTTCGATGGGAGAGATCAACAACTTCAACTTTGAATTGTCAAAGTTCGTATACGAATCCTCAACCTACACGTGTTTTGAAAAACGCCAGCGCATCCTGAATGATGAAAAGGGGAGTCACACAGACAAATTAATATCGTGTAATAGAGCAATGTTAGATCTGTCAACAAAACTGAAATTCCAACTGCCATTCTACAAATATATCAACACACCAACATGGAAGAAGCTTGTGGCATCCGAAGATTTCTTTTACAGGTAATTTATTATTTGCAGGAACAAGTCGTACACTCCCCTCCATAAGTATGACAATCGAAAGTTCACTCTACTATACCTAACACTTAGAAATGCATAAGATACTTTGTTTGTCTAAATGTATTGTTAAGTATATTTTTGAAAGTGCCTTAGTAACATCTAACATTCAACCGATAAACCATTAATAAGGAACAGACAAATAAAAACAAATATATAATCATTACTAATAAAATACAAAACTTCCCACAAACACTTGGGATTCATTTTTGACAATCGCTTAAAATTTTCATACACATAAATGAACTTGCCAGCAAGGTGCAAAAACAGCTCAGCCCACTGAAATCACTATCCTACAAATTAAAGTCAAAGCACCTTGAACTTATATATAATTCCTTTATTTTACCACACTTAGATTACTGCAGTTCAATGTATGGCTCTAGCACAGCTCAAAACTTGATAAAACTTGACAGACTGCATTACAAAGCAGCACTCAGCTGCTCAGGGGCTCTTCATGGATCAAATACTATAAAAACTCTTAATTGTTTAAAGTGGAAGCCACTTGAATCCAGAAGAAGAGATAAAGATTGCATTATCATGTTTAAGATTTGTAAAAACATGGCACCCGATTATATAATTGAACTTTTTGACCGTTATAAATCTGAGCCAAGAAGGGTTCTTAGAACTCATAGACCTTTCCAAATACCGGCAAAATCAAGCACTCGATCGACTTAATAAAGCACCAGTATTTCGATTAATTTCTGAATGGAACAGGTTATCTCCAGAAGATAGGTCTATTCCCACCATATCAATGTTCAAAAGTAAAATCAAAAACAAAACTTTAAAATTCACTGACTTCAATACAACATCAAAACTAAATCTATCTCGAAAACAAGAAATCATCCTAAACAGAATTGGATGTGGACTTTATTTTGAATCACAAAAGTTTGCCCATAATTTTCCTAACACATCTAACCTATGTGTCTGTGGTAAGAGTGCAACCCAAAAACATTTAATTCTGCATTGCAAGCGCCATTCTACTCAAAGAAAACGCCTTGAAGAATCCCTCGAACAGTACAACCTATGGACCCCACTCAATGGACAAGAAAAAATTGAATCTCTAATTTTTCAAAATTCCCTTTCACTTGGAAAGGATTCTGATTTAAAAGAAAAGTTTGTTGAATTCGTTTCTACTATAACTTAATTCATTTCTTCCTGATTTACTGTTGGCATTTAAGCTCACTGGCACTTACTCACTCGCCTTCCTTAAATGTTGTTTTATTATGTCCCCACCACATAGTGTGGGGCCATATTGTCGGCCTAGGCGCGTCCGTCTGTCTGTCCGTCTGTCTGTCCGTCTGTCTGTCCGTACGTCCGGCAGTTTTCTCCAAAACCGCTACAGATATCACCTTCAAATTTTCAGGGATAACTTATGAGTGCATACAGATGTGGATGAAAAAAAATTAACTCGATACCTACTTCCTGTCGGCCATTTTGAAGTCAAATGCTAAAATCCTTGTCTGCAAACTTTAAGAAAAACTGCTTCACAGTTGCTTTTAAAACTTTAACATTTTGTTCAGCTCACTTCATTCTAGATCTGATTAGGTTTTGGATCTGCTAGCTCAGTCATGTCAGCCATTTTGAATGTCTTAAGAAAAGTTAGCGCGCGATAATACTTTGTATCATATTGAATGGTGTTTTTGAGTTTTCATACTTTAACTATTTAGTAGCTTTATAAATAATTTCAGATGTACTTTGCTGTAAAAGCCTACTTTATTGTTAACAGTAGTTATATGTGATAATTTTGTAAAAAGAAATCAGCAAAAACTCATAAGGACTTTTTTATTGTCGGCCATTTTGAATTTTTCGGTCCTAAAATCTTGTCTGTGAAGTCTTGTCTGCGCGTTTTCAGGTGAACCGTTTGGTGGATCAATTTCAAATTTTCAGGGATGATTCTTAGTATAAAAATCTAGATCTCATTAGTTTTTTGGCATTCTGGGTAAATGTCAAGGCAGCCATTTCGGATTTTCCGTCCTAAAATCTTGTCTGTAAAGTCTTGTCTACTCGTTTTCAGGTGAACCGTTTCGTAGATCAATTTCAAATTTTCAGGAATGATTCTTAGTATGAAAATCTAGAACTGATTAGTTTTTTTGCATTCTGGGTAAATGTCAAGGCAGCCATTTTGGATTTTCCGTCTTAAAATCTTGCCTGTAAAGTCTTGTCTACGCGTTTTTAGGAGAACGGTTTGATAGATCAATTTCAAATTTTCAGGGATGATTCTTTGTATGAAAATCTACATCTGATTACTTTTTTTGCATTCTGCGTAAATGTTAAGGCAGCCATTTTGGATTTTCTGTCCTAAAATCTTGTCTGTAAAGTCTTGTCTACCCGTTTTCAGATGAACCGTTTGGTAGATCAATTTCATATTTTCAGGGATGATTCTTAGTATGAAAATCTACAAACAGATTAGTTTTTTGACATTCTGGGTAAATGTCAAGGCAGCCATTTTGGATTTTCCATCCTGAAATCTTGTCTGTAAAGTCTTGTTTACATGTTTTCTGGTTAACTGTGTGACGGATCAATTTCAAATTTTCAGGGGTGGTTCTTAGTATGAAAATCTAGAACTGACTAAATTTTTGGCATTCTGGGTAAATTTTAAGGTGGCCACTTTGGATTTTCCGTCCTCAAATTGTGTTGGTAAAGTCTTGTCTACTCATTTTCAGGATAACCATTTCACGGGATCACCACTTGGTGGGGACATTTTGTACACATTTGTGTTCTTGTGTATAACTTGAAATGCTAGCCTATAATGCAAAGTGCGCTAGGCAGCAACTACTGTAATTACTGTATACCTTTGAATTGAATAAATATATAATGAATTGAAAATTACTAATAACCCAAATGGGTCGCTCATGAACACCAAATGCAAGGTAGTAGAGTGAAGTTTTCGTTGAATAGCATATCAATGCCTTTCAATGTTTGAATCTTAATTTTGTTCATATATTAAAATGAGAAAAAAATGTTGGGAGCCCACGAGTCTCGAACTCACGACCTCATGGTTACGCAATCAGCGCCAAGCCCAGCGTGCTCAAAGTTTGACAACGTTGATCCAAACACCAGCCTCTGATGAATGACCCAAAGGGGGACTTCTGGTTGCTAAACTTATAGAAGGGAGTGTACCTCTCAAATATTGTAACTTGAAAATTGAACAGGTCTACAATTAAATATTTGGAAACGAAATGTTCTCATAATTCGTTTTCACATTATTTATAAATTCTTTTTCTCCTTTTCTTTTGGGAAACAAGAAAATCATTGTTTATGAGCATGTCACATTCTTTATCCTCTTTTAGTATTACATGGACAAATATATTTTGCCGAATGACTTTTTATCTTTTGTAAAAGTACTCTTAAATTTTTCAGTACATCTATATAGGCCTACTGATTAGGGATCAGCTCAAACACATTTACGTTTCGTAAAGACGAAAAATTTTACTTTCTAAAAATTCATACGCCACTCGTTCTCTTCCCTTCAAGAATTTTGTAACAATTTATGGCAGTTATGGTCATATTTTATATGCAGTAAAACTATTTACTAGCTTTACAATAGTTAATTTGCAGTTTAGAACAATTTAGATACATCTCACCGGCCTTTATACACTAATAAAAGGTTTCTTAATATTTCAGGTTTGGACAGACACTGGTAGATGAAACCGTTGTTAAAATGAACGAGCTATCCGAAAGTGGTGATTTGAAAAACGGTCAGTATGTGTTTTTGAGTTACCTACTGGGAAAGAGAGAGTTACGTTACAAAGACTTGAGCATAGTCACCCTATCGATGTTCAATGATGGTTTGAGCACAACTGCCCCAAGTCTAGTGTGGCAACTTTATTGCATATCAAAACATCCGGAGAAACAAGAAAAACTGTACGAAGAAGTTAAGGATTTATCCGAGAAATCTGAACCAATCTCTGCCAAAACACTGACGAGGCTTCCCTATCTAAAGGCTTGCATTAAAGAGGGATTTCGACTCTTCCCCATTGCCCCCGATGTTACGCGGGAACCAACGAAGGACATCGTCATAAGTGGTTACCAAATACCTAAAGGAACTTACTTGAGTCTAAACAACAACCTTTTGTTGAGGCTACCGGAATTTTTCTCAGAGCCAAATGCATACAAACCGGAGAGATGGATACGTGGTGACTCGACCGATCCCATCCACCCCTACGTTGTCTTACCTTTCGGTCATGGCACAAGGATGTGTGTTGGACGGAGAGTTGCCGAGCAGGAAATGTACGTGATGCTGATCAAGCTGTTACAGCATTTTAAAATAGAATGGAATTCTTGTGAAGAAATGGGAAGAAAGTATAGGACGCTATTTACACCTAGCACAGAGGCAAAGTTCAAATTCATTCCGAGGGAGTAGATGATGCATTACCTAAAGAACAGATCTTTATTATTCGATTAGGGATTGAATCACGTTAGAAAAATGAATCTGTGTATATTTTATTCGAAGCGTTAATTCGTCTGTAAATGAGGGCGAATACCAATATTGAAATTTGATAAATCAGGGGCAAATAATTAACCTACATGTATTTTTACTACATTATATACATTTACGTTTTGCATATATAATTATATATTTTGACCTTGACATTTAAACTTTCAAAAGGAGGTTATATTCTACCGTTTCGTCCAGCATTAAACTCAAAATAAAGATTTTGAAAATTCAAGAACTTTCTTTTAAAGAACAGTGTAAGAGGATCAATAAATGGTAGACATATAATTCATTTTTGTTGCAGATTGAAATCGCGAGAAAAGTTTTGTCGGGTGTCATGCTGGGTCATGGTTGAAATTGTTTCATCCTGCATTACCCCCAAAAAATGCTTTCGATGTAACTTAGGTACCATTCGCGAATTAAGCTGACGCCTGATGGTTTATTAACCTACTATTTTATGGCCAACTGACTTAACTATGAATAGTGCTTGCCACTCACACCGGAATACCCTGAGAACGGTAAAGTCAGATACCGTGGTCACAAATGGCGGCCACAGGTTCGTATTCGATTCGATTTTCATTAACTGCATTTTCAATAGAGCACTTAGATTAAATTCCTTCTGTAGAACAATCAGTGTAGTGTCTCTCTACTCTACCGATCAAAATATGACATGAGACAACGGATACTGTATTTTAGATCTATCCTTTCTCTGTTAATTATTTGGAATTCAGATCCCGTTGTCATTGACGATACGAAATACGGTATATTGTGGCAACCGCATTTGATCAAAATTTGAATTTCTTTTCTAACTTAAAAGTTATCATCTCCGGTGAAATCAACCAACTCTCTATAGATGAATACTGATGAAAACAATTTTTTCAAATCTGTGCTTCTCCGTTTTGTTTCATTTTAAACAAAAAATTCTTGTCCGGGGCTGATAAGTCCCCAAGAGCAAATAATAAATGATAGAAACATTTTGAAAGGAGTTATTATATAAAGCATACTGTACAACACAGGCATTTGATCAAATGTATGTAGTATTTATCATCCATCACTTCGATTTCTTATATTTAGAATTTGATGGAATTAAAATTCGAAATTATATTAAAACATATTATACGATTACAGTTTAGACAAACGCGAGCTCCAGCGTCTCCAATCAGCCATTAAAAATACATTCCGATGTGACTGCTATACTAAGGCCATAGGAAAGATTTCTCAAATGGGTTCTACTTTGCTAAATTTCTACTATTCACTATTACGAACTGTAAGTTCATAAGGTTATAACACTCCTGTATTATAAAAAATATCATATAAAAATCTTTTAATTTGGAATCTTTTCATAAAATCACCATATCTCAGTATTAAAGTGTGGGAATCGCATGTTTCAGAATTTGACATATCTTTGTATGAACTCTTAAGTCTATCTCAATGAATTAGGAATGAGGATTTCTCCCTAACATAACTCGTTTTAAAAAACACATGTACGTTCCTTGAGGATATGTTAAGATTTGCCCTAAAAGTTAGCTTAATGTATGATTCTTGATATGCATTTCATTACACAAATGTTATATTAAAATGTATGGTTTTTGCCTTCAATTTTCATGATATCTATTCAGTAGAAGATTCACCAAAAACTGTAATATAGAAAATCAAATTGTCTAACTTTTTCAAATTCAATTGTATTCTGAGAAAACAAAATGGAGGTATCGGGAATGTCAATTTATTTTTTCCAGCCCAAAAAACAGGTTTTTCTTTATACTGTACATATTCAGTCAAATCCAGTAACTTAGTCAACATTCGAAATTCGTATGTCCATCAATATTTATTAAGAATGGTGCCACAATTGAAGTAAACCTCTGGTTAATTATTTTCAATTTACGTATCAGCAAACGTGCAAATGATAATTTTGATGTTCTGTTACATATTGGTGAAGCAAACTTGGGGATATGGCCTAAATTCCTGAATTTCCACTATGTCCCCGTATACCCCTTCTTCAAAGGATGTACGTTGTTTGTCATTTTTCATGATGAACCTACTATAAATGTATTTTTTCTTGTTTACATATAGAATGAACTTTCTGTTTTCGAATATTGACAGATGGTACTGCATATATTTTTTCATGATATGGAGCAAACAAATGCGTGTCAATTTACACTGTAATATCCTACATACTAACATTTCAAGGGTAGTTTTGAAGAATCATCAAGAAAATCCATGTTTTAAAATGGATTCATCCTTGTCAAAGTACGTAAATGAGGATATGCGGTTTGAAAAACTAATAACATGTTTCAAGTTCTTACAATTCTTGGTTGAAACAAATATTTTGAAAGTTGTGATTTCGAATGTAATCTCCTACTCAATGAGATTTGTTGATATTTGTGATTTTTTTCTTTCGGAATAGACATTGCAGAATCACAGAACCTTCCCTTGTTCGAGATGCACGAAAAATCGTGGCAAATGTGACCCAAGCATAACATAAATAATACAAAACCCCTGGTCACCAAATTCTGGCTACGCCATTGAAGGTGCAAGTATAAGATTTAATTAGATGCTGTAACGTTACAATACTATGACGATGTTTTCAAGCGTCGGGACATTAAGAAAACGTTATCAAAGTGTATTGATAATTTAAAAACATTTGTGTTTAATAAGAATCGGGGTTATAGACACTGTCCTTTTAATTTGACTTTTTATTCAAACCCTTTTCTTTTTTTCGTGCTTACTTAACTTGATAGAACACACAAGGTCGCTCCTCTTTATGTTCATTTGTACATCTAGGACTCGCCCATCGAGCTGTCCGTGAATGCGGCTTACGGGGCACTTTTTGTGCTTATGATTGTAAACGTTTACTTTCTAAGAATAACGTTTAATGTTAATATTAAAAAACTAATTTACCTTGACTGACCAGAGGTCTAAGTTGCAACACGAACCGATGCACACTTTGTCTATAAATTGGTGTAACTGGGTTTTTTTACTTAAGTTAAGTCTCGGCTCCTAAAACTGAGCGACTCGACGTCATTTTGAAATTGATTTCAACAAAATGCATATAAGAGTCTTAGTTACCTTATTATTGATCTTTGAGAAAAACGTATTTGTATATTTCATTTAGAATTTTAATTAATTTTTGTTGCACTATGCAAACATACAAATAAACTTTTCAAAGATGAACAATAACGTTGATCGAGTCTTAGTAAGTAGAATCATGTGGGAGAGTATTGGTAGAATGATCATTTTCAAAAGTAAGAATAGGGGTTTTTAAACAGGACATTAAAAGCTTAACTGCCTTTTTAATTTTTTTTTGGTTAGCTCTATTTGCGTTTTAGCTCTTTTAAGTTTGAATTTAGCTTTAAATTATATGTTTTTGTGTTTTATAAAAAATACATTGTGATTCGCTCTTCGATATCGTTTATTTTGTGAAAACGGTTTGAAAATAAGTAAAATATCATTCTGTAAAAATGTATACTTGCATGCAACATGACGTCCAATTGTTAATTAATTATTTTCTAAATTTAAGAAGTACAAAAGAGAAGAATACTATTTCACAGGCTGGTATTGAAAGATCTGTCCGTTGTGTCGAAGCATGCTATTTTTCATAAAAACACTAAGAATACTTCACAATTTATTTTTGAACTCATATGTTTCGTTATATCAAAGAAAATTACTTACCCCATGCAATGAATATATAATTTGCGGGTAACCTTCACCTCTCTTTGAAGTACAATAACGCTAGGAAGAAAAGCTATTGAAAACGGCGCCTGAGCATCATACTCTAAAATGTACCATTTCTTTTTTAACTTTTTAATGATATGATATAGTGACACGATAATATTAACGCATGTTTCAGAATAAATCTGAATGTATTAATGAGATATTGATGTATACATTGGGTCGTTTTAATTTTTTATAAAGAATTGTGTTTGCATTCTTCACAGTTCACATTTGCAACTGCTCCGTCACAGCGGACAACAAATTTAAACATTATTTTTTATAAAAGAATTAAAGAGACCCAATACATCAACATCTCATTAATACCTTAGTTCATAGTGTGAATTCATATTTACACTCAGCAGGACAAGATCAACTTATTCCTTTTTGGCGATTAGAACTTGACATCATTTCAATCAGAACCTTTATTTCAACTCCCTTCAATATTTTTCATAAACAACGTTTGACTTGCAAATATACCTCAGACCCTTCTTTTACTCACCCCTACCCTATGATAAGCAGCAGAAACCCCACCATTTTTCTTTAACATAATTATTTTATTCAACAGATCTTTATTTTATAGTTGTCCAAATTCTAGCTATTTCAATTTTGCATACATGCTATCTATGTATTGTAAATTTTTATATGGGGACATGAAACGCTGGGAGGCGAATTGCCCCAACCCTGTCTATTAAACCTATTGATTACAAAATTCTTAAACACTAACGTGTAGCCAATACTGTATTGTAAAATGTACGTTTTCCATGTAACGGTATTGTAATTTGTATTTTGCAATTGCTTTATCGTGTTTTTCTTCTCTGAAATAAAAAATTAAACAAAGCTAAAAACGTCCAATCGTTCAAAAACATCCTCCTTAGCAGGCTTCCAGAATCCGTACCTCCTTCTTACGTAGAAAGGAAGAAGATATTCTGGATTTTGAAACCCTGCGTACGGAGGATGTTCAAAAAGCATTCGGGCTAATCCGAACGCCATTGACGACTACGCGAAAATATTTGGAAAATTATTGAGTTGACAACTTGGATTTACTCACTTGTTCTTTCATTCGTCTTACAGTGTATATCATGCCTGGCTTTGTATGAATTGTAATTTTAGAAAGATAAAAGATGGCGTTTGGGGATTCGGAACATTTATGTGAAAAAGAAAAATAGTCAGTCGACTGTTCTAGGTCTTTGCGCTCTCTGGTTATCTGTTAAAAATAACTTGATGTGTAATTTGCAACATAGAAAGATAGCTGTATGTTAGTATGTAGTTTAATGTAGCATACAATGCATAACAATAAGTTTGCATACTTTTTGATACTGCGAGAGTATCCCGTACATAATGAAATACGATGTCGGCTTTTCATCATATCGTTTGATTTTGTAATAAAGAATAACAAATAAAATATGATTATTTAGAAAATTTGCATTTGGTCACTTAATTAATTCAAAATATCATAAATATAAGTTTCAATGTCACTCTATTTTATTTTGAGTCCATATCTATTTGAAAAATCAATGACAGGTTGGTTCAGATTTGTAGGACGAACTGACGATGGCTTTTGGTCTCATCCAGTTGACTATGATCATGTTACACCGGAATAGCCTGACAACGGTAAAGTCAGATACCGTTGTCACAAATGGCGGACATAACCGTCGCTTCGACTGTTTAATCACTTGGTCCTCATTTCATGGGATTTTATCGTAGCTAATTCTGTATATGTATTAGCATTTTTGAACACCCTGTAGATCCCACGTCCCACGCCCAACGTCTTTTTACCGAAACCCAATGGTAGATTTGAAGCAAGTTGAAAAAAATACCTTTTTGACCTTTTTTGACCCTGAGAAGGTCATTGAAGGTCAAGTCTTAAATCCAAAAAATAAGATTTGAATTTCTGAGATCTTGTAGATGATTTTGAAAAAACTGGGTTTTGAAGCAAGTTGAACAAGCCTTTTGAACCTTTTTTGACCTTGAGTAGCTCATTTAAGGTCAAATCTTAAATTCTAAGTAGGATTTGAAATTTTGAGAACTTGTAGATGATTTTGAAAAAATTGATCATTTTAAAGCAAGTTGAAAAAAACCTTTTTGACATTCTTTTGACCTTAAGAGGGTAACTGAAGGTCAAATCTAAAAGCTTAAGTCAGATTTGAACTTCTGGGAGCTTGTAGATGATTTGAAAAACTTGGTCAATTTGATGCAAGTTGAAAAAATACTTTTTTGACCTCGGGTTGACATTTGACTTGAACCAAATACGCCTCCCCTCCCCCCCCCCCCTCTCTCTCTCTCTCTCTCTCTCTCTTCAAACCCTCTATTACTCTTACTGAGGTGACATTCGTGACTAAGGTGACATTCGTTAATGCAACTGGCGACTGACGGATTAATCTACTCTTTATGGCCAATTCATTTTAATATGAATGGAATATTTGCAAGGTACTTTTACTGTTCAATTCAAATGAGTTATAATCACTAAATAGCATGTTAATCCGTCAGCCCATAGCCGGCTTTGTGTTGGATGTTCAAGGTACGGTGCGACCATTTACAAAATTGCACTCCGAAAGGATATGTATCATACCATCGGGTCTGCATCGTTATGCTACTTTCCATGCAAAATGTACATGTAGTCAGTTCAGTTTGTTCTCTGCATTATTGATTGCAATGGGATGAACCAGACCTGATTATGAATCACGTGACCAATACTATCCAATCACAGACTGTGCATTGATTAGTTCTCCGGGAGTATGCATTACTAATAAGGTGCACCTAACTGGAGAGGTAGACGGGTATGTTTAGTGAATGATTCGCAGGAACTCTTGTAATTTTATGATTGTACACAAATAATGGAAATCGTGTTTAAAAGTAAAATAATCTGGATTAAAATAATAAATGGCAATTATTAGGACCATTTTAAATTAAGGATTAAATAAGTACATCTAAGATACGGACCGTTCAAATAGGTAGGTGTTTATTTTATTCTGATATAATTGTAATAAATAAAAGTGTACTTATTAATCTACCGTTGTGATTTGATCTTATTGAGAATCTACCAAAATGTATTTGTATATTTAGTTTAAAAATACACTTTGAATCCGACGTTGCATCTGTTCTTTGATGAGCTGGAATTCGATTCAAAATGTCGGCGGTGCTGTTTATGTTCACATTTTTCTTCGAGGTCTGCTGTTTTTCCACTATTCAGAATTCAGGAATGAATGCACAATTTCAATCTGTGGAATATTTAAACAAATTTCAAGCAAATAAATATAATATTTAGACGCACGAGTAAGTATAGCAGTATAGAATTTACTCGCGAATGTTACGTCATTCAATACTTTTATTATGCGGAAGAATCCTGCATGAATTATTCAAGTACATGTACGAAGGTAGTTCCAGAAGTTTTAGGGAATATTCTCTCATTTTCCTGCGTCCTCTACAAATTATTATCAAGCGTGACATATACATAAAAGTATATGAAAAGTTTAAACTTTCGATTAATATACGAGATTGTGGCAGCTTTCTTTTTAACTCGTATGATTTACCAGAGTTACAGTATGTAACGACTCGTCCTCATAACGTTATATGAACAAAAAGTTCATTCCCGCCACTTTTGTCGGATCGAAAAAATCACCTTTGGCGCCATAACCATACAAGTGATTATCGTTAGGATTTGCATTAAAATATCCAAATATGTGACAATACACTCGATATGAATAGGTGACATGCATGTGAAAAAGGAGACCTGATTGAAATAAGAAATTCTATCATATCTAGCAAATTCCCAACTTGATTTGAATAATCCAAGATTCTGAGAAAGTCTACTTTGGATTTCGAGATAATATAATTCGGATTTATGGCTTAAAGGGACATTCCTTATAAGTTCAGTCGAGATAATATAATTCGGATTTATGGCTTAAAGGGACATTCCCTACAAGTTCAGTCGAGATAATATAATTCGTATTTATGGCTTAAAGGGACATTCCCTACAAGTTCAGTCGAGATAATATAATTCGTATTTATGGCTTAAAGGGACATTCCCTACAAGTTCAGTCGAGATAATATAATTCGTATTTATGGCTTAAAGAGACATTCCCTACAAGTCCATTTCTCATTTGGAATGGTAGCTATAACCATTTATATGTTGTCCATATTTAGCCAAACATGGAAAACTGTTTTGTCGTGGTCAAAATTTTGTTCATTTCCAGTTGGCTGCCTTATTTTAAGAGTTCATACATGAAATTATGTCATCAACTTTTAGATTTTATAATCTTGTCTACAACTTAATTAAGTATTAGATAGCTCACTAACATATCTGAACAATTGATCTTTACTTTTTAAGTCAAATTATTTTTAGGGCTTGTCAACTTAAAGAGAAGAATAGATTATCTGTAGAATTTTAAATCATATAGACATAATTGAAAAAGAATATTCAGCTGGTTTTGTGCTACGTGTATACCTTCTAGCCTTATGCTATGCGCAAACGTTAGAGTTGTTGACCTCACTTCCTGTGTGAAATCTTAAAAATGGCAGTCCATATAAAATGAGCACCGTATTTCTAATTGTTTTATTTTGACCATATCAAAACATTTCCTCATGTTTTGCTGAATATAGTATAAATAGTATGTAAATGGTAATTATAGCTATAGCTGCTATATCAAGTAAAAAATGGGCTCGCAAGGAATATCCCTTTAACTGAGTATATTACGATATTTTCAAAGTATTGCTTGATGAAGTACAGGGCATGTGTTCGAAGGATGGGTCAAGGGCCAATGTAAAACTTTATGATTAGATAGTACGGGTCTATTTCCGATGTTACTAGGGAAACGTTTGTCAGAAACTTTCTGAATCACGACCCTTTTCAATAGTTTTATTTCACTTTCTTAAAAGAGAGCCTTACATAGTAATTACAACTAGACGTTGGTCCTATGGGTAAAGTAACAGATACGATAAGAAATACACTAATTCAGTATATCATGTCGCTTTCGTCATTTGTAGTTGTGTAAGTCGGAGATTACATTTACCCGCTCATTTATTTTCTTGACAAAAAGCAGAGCATTTTCGACACTTCGTATCCACTTATCTGTGGCCTTTGTGCCAGTGTCTTGATATACCAACTTGTATTGAGAATCATAACACAACAAATTGTTACTTTTATGCCAATGAAATATGATACGAAGAACAGAGCACGCACAAATGCAGTCAATATGCGACCACAAGTAACATCGAGCGAAATATCGATAGCTTAATCCCATATGCTTGGTGTCAATTTATTGATTATCTTAGCATGTACAATTGACAGATAATACCAGGGTATAATCTAATTCATTACACTCTCCCCCGCTTAATGCATTATCCGTCCCCGAACACAAACTTTATCGCCTGATACACTGGGGATGAACTGGAAACGAGGGAGGTTTTGCCTCGTATCAAAATGGCGGCGCGTGAAAAAATTTCATTCGGTAAGATTTTTGTTTTTTACAATTTTCGTGCATTTATCCTTCAAATTAAAACTTAATATTTGGCAAGTAAATATTTCATAAGTTCCGGTTTTATAATATGATTACAAATTAGAAATCAATACTGGCATTGCTGAGATATTTACATATCAATTCTCTCACTTAGGAAACGAGGCATGTTTCTCAAGGAAACGAGGCAGCTATATAGCATTCTTAAGAATGAAACGAGGCAACCACATTTAATTAAAAATGATTTGTTTTTATTACAGAACAGGGCCTACAAAAAGAAGCATCCCTGTTCAAATGCTATTTCTGTAACAGGAAACGACAACGTTGCTGATATTGTTATGTTGAACAAGCAAAAATCTTATGTTGAATAGGGAAGCAGATATAGACAGTTGTGAACAAAGCTTGCTTATATTCTACCTTGAAACATCATTTATTTTAATTCACGATAGCGACATCATAATATTTATGCCATCGACATTAACATTTTTCATATGGCTAATAATCTAGAAAATTTATGAATATTTCATTTACAAATGCATTACCATTTCTAGCATTTAAGAAAATACAAGGCATTAACATATGACACGTGTTGTAACTTAGTAATAACAAATAAGTCCATTTATCTGCTACCATGGTAACATATGTTCTAAGAAATACTTGAAAGTCATAATAAGTTTATATTGTTCACAGTAAAATATGATGTCAGTCTAAGCGGTACGCATTTGTTCAGTTTTTGAAAGTTGCTAAAATTGCTAAAGAATTTGCTATTGACGCAAAACGCCAGACGCCGAACTCCAGACGTCAGACGCCGAACATTTCCACATTTCGTTGGACTATATGCAGAATAACATAATTGATAGTGACATAATAAGGAACATACAGACATTGGAGAGGTTAAGCTAACGATGTTTTTCACAACGTAACCGTGAACGCAAAGTACAAAAATTAACAAAGGAATGTATCGAGCGCTCATAGTTTTATGCGCGCTTAGTCTACTTCAGATACTCTTTCAGCTTCAGAGTTTCGGGTTTAGAACGGGAGATTTGAATATTTGACGTTGGGTCAACGGGAACCATTTTACTCGTGTCTGTTGAACACTATGCTGTCAATTTTGATTTCGATGTACAGTTGAATTCTTGCTGAACACGATGATGTATGTCATGCATGATTTAGCGCCAAAAATCTTACGAAACGAGCTCGTTTAAAATATGTATTAGAAAACCAGCTATAAAACCGCATCAATGACATACTATAGAATCATTACACGCTATGGTGTAGTCTAAACAAACACTGGATTTGAACGGCTATTTATATGAGAAGGCTACATGAATTTGTATATGGTCGAGTGATACGTACAGGTTCAGTTTCGATTATATATGCAAAGCTTAACCTCTCCATTAAAGAATACAAACAGTAAAATCCAATGTACACCAATGAGACAATGCCAGTGTGCTATTTTTGTAATATAGGCGAGTCATTTAATTATTACCATGGTCATTCTTTTTTTATCGTATCTGGAATTATATTCTATCAAATATAGCCATCTCGAGCAATAACAATGCCCCATTTGCGTACGATTAGTAGGGAGGTTTAACGACACATGTTTTAAAGAGAAGTGTACGTAAACGTGTAAAATTGCAATCTTCAGAGAACTAGTTCTTGTCGTCAACGTCTTTATTTGCGTGAATGATTACAAAGGTATCAGTTAGACTGTTTTAATTGGGTCTTTGTATAAGTCAATCCAGAACGGAACTATAGTTCCCAGGGGTCATTTCATGTTTACGTTCGCCATTTCTAAAATACGTGTAGCTTAAGCTCCCTATTAAAATAGCAAGTGCTATTTTAATAGGGAGCTTAAGTTATGACAAAGAAGTTTCTTTGAACGAGATTTTTCTTATTTGAGAGAACATTTTGACGATATATGCGCTACCATTGATAGCTCGGATAGCTGGCTCGTTTATTGGAATTGACACTCAAAACAATGCTATTTAACGTTTTCGAAATATTTAGGTACGAAAAATTTCGAACGGAATGCGTGACATATACGTAATTCGCGTGAAAAGTCCGAACGAAATGCGTACGTTTTTTTTCGGCGTTTCGGACAGTATACATCACAAAGGAACTTATCGTGTCACTTGTCTATTGTGATGTCATAGAGACAATTAGAAAAATTGAAGAATTTGAAGAAAATAGCCACCCAAAGACACTTACACCTGCTAATTGCCATTTTACAAAGAGTTTATTCAAGCAAGAAAATTGTTTGGAAAAACGTAATTTCGGGTTGAACATGGTACCCACCACTCTGGTTACCATAGCAACCATATCTCAAGAACCAATCAAAATTGAGGTCCCAAATTTTACCATATAATGTATAAATATATAACACATATGTGTACCAAGTTTCATTGCAATAATACTATTTTCCTTGAAGTTATGACATCAAATGCAAAACTTTTTGAACCACCTAAGTATATCGTGTAAAACGTAATGATACGACGTCAGATACTGTACATCACGGCATTTTACTGCATTTTTACATGCGTACTTATTTTTAAAACCGCGATATCTCGACAGTGAAATCATATTTTTCTACAATCTTTCGTCATTAGTTAAACATATATGTCATGCAATATTTTGTCCATTGGAATTCAAAATAATTAATTTGGAAGTTTTTAAATGAGAATCACGCAAGCCGTATTATGCGACTTTCTATGCTAAAGCCGGGTGTGGACTGTAACATTTTGAAGAAAAATGATTTTAATTTTAAAATAAAAATGAAGATAACTTTCTCATTTTTCAACGGATCTTTCTCAAATTTTCACAATATTTAAATCCTTAGTATTTTTCCGTCTGTGTATATCAGTTGAATATGATAAGGGGCTCTGTGAAAGAGTCTGGAAAGACGGTGCGACAACGAGAGCCCAGGGCCGAAAAGCACGACAAAGAAGAAAACAGGTAGTGTTTGAAATGTCTACTTTCTGGTGATTCTAATGCTGTATATCGTGACACAACCTTTTTGAATATAGAATTGTATTGAAGCGCACATTAATCTGAACAAAAGTTGAATTTTTTAAGAAGATTCCATGAATATTAAAACTTTTGCAATAAATTGGAGGAGCATTGCGCGTATTTATCGCGTGAATCTTCGCATTTTTGTCGGTAAAATGAACAATTACAATGTTACGCCGTGATGTACAGTATCTGACGTCGTATCAATCGGTCGTATGTGACCAGAACGGTGGAAATAAGATCATTAAATGTAGACACTATCACAGAAAGAATAGTTGCCTCGTTGCAAGTCAAACATTGCCTCGTTTCATTGTTACAAAATGTAGACAGGTGCCTCGTTTCCTAAGTGAGAGAATTGATATGTAAATATCTCAGCAATGCCAGTATTGATTTCTAATTTGTAATCATATTATAAAACCGGAACTTATGAACTATTTACTTGCCAAATATTAAGTTTTAATTTGAAGGATAAAAGCACGAAAATTGTAAAAAACAAAAATCTTACCGAATGAAATTTTTTCACGCGCCGCCATTTTGATACGAGGCAAAACCTCCCTCGTTTCCAGTTCATCCCCAGTGTGATAGTAATTTAATTCATTAAGAACTGTGCAGTTGATCCGACTCATTCTGTAATGGGATCTACTGGGTTCAATATCTCATAGGCATGCAGAACATGATAATAACACTGTTCCGTGGATCTATTTCAACGTATTATCCTTGTACGTTAAACAATAGAGTGTCGACCATATGCATGTCTGTGAATCGTAAACATGATAAAACAAGGTATTGATATAACAAAATGTCACCACCAGTTATTGGAAGTTGTGAGAATTTGTTGCAGACACCCAACCCCGAACGCCGACCGCTGAAAACCGCCCGCAAAATAGTTGGAGACTATAACAATATATCAACACTTCAGGTGACATAATAAAAGAATTTAAAAAACAACTATATTTTATTTAAATGATATGAACGATTGCTTAGAAATTTCAAAAGTCAGTAAGCACAAGCGCCAAAATATAAAAATACAAAAATTCAGTTAGAATAGAATAATTGAATAATGTATAGTTGTGAGAGATCAATATATGCGTTCACATGTTCCACATCCTGACATATTAAACGTTAAAATTAATAATTTCGTATTAACACTGTATACTGGCTTTGTCACGATACGAAATTATATAAGACTGCAATAACACTATAGACCCTGTAAATTAAACTAAATAGAAATGATAGTCTAAAAGTAAAATTAACACTGCCTTGAAATACAGGTACACTCAATATATTATAGATTCAGCATTATTGGCTTAAAGGGGACATATAAAATTGTTTAGTGGTTTGATAGGGGTCGTAATAAATAAGATTTGAATTTAAATGTAGAGATTGCTAAGTGGGTTAGATGAATAATCGGAGTTTATCGCATTGATGAATAATGCAAAGGTTCGTGCGTTACCTTAACTTGTAGTCTCCGTTTGGACATTGGACTTCTCCTGAATTTGATAGTGCATAGAGGTATATAATACATGTAAAAGTATGTATCCCAGTGCATTTAATGATAGATACTGGCACGTATGTATTGTGAAGAACTGGAAATAAAGGATAATTACTAAATGCAAAATCTAAGTGAAACAGAAAGTTTTAAACCAACACTCTGGTAAACTATGATTGTACTTGTCAATAAGGGAGGAACTATTTGTTGCATATTTATTCATCTAAATTCTAATTATACGTGACAACATTTTATTTTCAATTAAAATAGTACGTTTGGAATAAATTCCGGTTTCAAAATTAATTTATGAAAAAAATCGAAAGGGAAAGACCCATTGCAATAATAATTTATATCTGAACATAAGTAGTAAGGTAATTTAAAAAACATAACGTTGCATACATTTTAATATGATTCTAAATAATATTTTCAGGAGAAAGCTTTATTCCACACAAAAACGCAGTTAAGAGTTTATCCTGTCACAAAAGTCCGTGAATTAATCTATGATGGCCTCCAATGCAACAGCGGGACACTCAAAGAAACGTGACGTCCTTGACCTTGATTCCTATATTGAGGAATTCTTTAGGACGCAGAGGTTCGACAAAACAAAAGACGAAGAATCCAAAGAAATCAGACGCTTGCGACCGGACCAAATCGAGGTTGACCTCGGATTTAAAAAAGTCATTCGAGAGGATGTTACCAAACCTGGACTAGAGGATAGTGACTTAACGGATGACGGTCCGCAAGAGGCTCCTGTGCTTCTTTATAAAACTGAATTCAGGAATTCTACAACAGGCGAACAGGAGTATAACATAAGTGCCCAAAGGACTACAACCTCTGAATGCCAGGTCGTTGTTGAGAAAGGCCACACAATCGGAGGAGAAGTAGGAATTACACTAAAACTCGGGGACATCGTTGAAGCAGGAGCTGGGATTAACAAAGAGATATCCGTCAATAAAGAGGTCGGGGAAACGATTCAGAATGAAATGCATTGGGGTATTGACACTAAAATCACGGTACCAAAGAATAAACGTGTCATAGCTGAGGTGAACGTACGCGAGAAACAACTGACAGCGACATATGATATTACTTCCACGTTAAAGGGACAAGTAGTGGCGAAATTTCTTAACACTAAGGACAACAATGCCATGATTGTGTGCTTCCGTGAAAGCATTCATAAGATAATTGAATGGGCAAAGAAAAAATACTCATCTGCTATGAAACACGTTACTGTTGACTCTACTAGCAAGACAGTGTCGCTAGCTTCCAGTGTTACATGCAAATTCAGGTACTCTGTTCAGCAGCACGTTGTCATAACAGAACACGGAATTGAGGAAGAATGAAAATCACAATTCATATGAAGTATTTTTCTAAGAGCACGACTAAGTACGAAGAATATGTTCCATTGTCATTTGCGTTTTACTGCCAGGAAACAGTGCACAGTCCAAAAAAACGTGTCCGGTTTTAATGTAGGCTAAGGATCTCACAAGTCAAGCAATTATCTGGGTTTGTGCATCGGACGACTCAGTATGTAATTTTCAAGTCATGCTTTAAAATGCTCACTAAAACACTCTGCAGTTCCAAATGTAGCACCAACTTGGGTGAGACAGTTGGTAGACTACTACTGTATTCTATCCTTTAACCTTTCGAGATTTGTAGTTGCAAATTCGACAATCAAGCTTTTATACGTTATGGTTGTTTCATAGGGTCCTGGATGAACTCTTGGACAGTGTCTTTACTTTTTGTATTGGTGTTTGGTATAGCTGTCACGTAGCAATATAATGTACACGTACATGTACACCCAAAAACATTGCATTATTCATTTTGCATTTTAAAACAAGGGGCTGCATGTTTTACATGCATTACACTTATAGTAAGCTTAGCATACACAAGTGGCAACATTTGAATAACAAAAACAAACAAATATTGTCATTGAAATATGAGCATTTAGAATTGTAGAAACATCATAGGACAAGTAGCATTTATTTGTTTTTACATAACAACTATTTTATCAAACATATAGGCATGGAAATAGCCATGAGAATATTGCGTTTATGTATAAATTGTTTCACTTGGAGTAAATAGAAAGCTTACAATATTATTAATGTTGAGTCAATGGAATGAAACAGAATGTTAAAGTTATTAGAAAACTGACAAGTGGACCTCATCTGTAGATTGATAATCGCGTGTAACCGCCGTCCACATTAGAGAGATCAAGCTACACGTTTTTCATGGTTCTTGTACGTGAACGTGAAGAATCAGGTCCTTTAGCGATCAGTTCTCCTCTTTGCAATTGTGTATACAGATATAAGGAAAACGGATGTAATTGTGCCCCTGGAAAACCAACTAAAAGAGGAGACACTAATATCTAAGGGTCAGAAAATTGGACATTCGCGTACAAGTTCTCTTAAAACGTGGAGCTTACCCTCCCTAGTATCTGAGTGAGTCAGCTAGAATTGTGTATGCATGGATGGTGATTGGGTATTTGTCTAAAATAAGCTTAATTAATATCGTGCAAGGGAGCTTATAAATTCCATAAAGTTATAGATCAAGTTAAGCATTCTCGACTTCTGTAAACGAGGATTCACAAAGTCTGCCAGTTCACATACGACGTATCCATGCTCATTTTCAGTTTGCATTTGGTATTCATAAGTAATCAATTTGGCTAATCGCTTCTGATTAGACTGATTGTTTTAACACATGTCTTTCCCTTATTTTAGGTTTATTTTATCATTGTTAAATAATTGAAAATTACTACTAAGTAGAAAATGGTAGATTGCTTATATATTTCTAAGCAAGTCTAGGAATTACAATTTTGAATACGACCCGTGTTTACATACGACGTATAAAGGTATCGGACGCATGCGACGTATAGAATATAATATTTTGTAAAACACATGTAGACATAGGACATGATACTATTGAGCACAGAACTCATTTGTAATAGGTTTGGTTAATGTATTAATAGATCGCAATTGTTTACATTTTTATAAAATAAACACACTAAAAATGTATTTTGTTTTCAGTTAATATTCTTTTTAGAAGTTACTGCAACTGCTTGTCTTACTATTTTGCTATTCATTAATCACGCCTAACCATCGACAAGGTACAGTGACAAAATATACCGTAGTACACTTTAGATGTACGATGTCACTTTGTAACCGATTTGAAGCAAAGACAAAAAAGCAAAATTAATCTTGGGAATACTTGAAAGATTTCATGTTTGATTTCGTGTGTATTCGTTTAGGAAGACATTTCACTAGGTATATTTTGTCACTGTACCTTGTCGATGGTTAGGCGTGTTAATGTTTCGGCATTGTTCTCATTTCAATGACAAAAGGTCAAAATGATAAGTTTGTTACATATTTTTGGTAATTTATTTTCCTACCGTCGTTGAATTAGAGGGTATATATCTATTCATCCCTAAATTTGAAAAAAGTAGTTTCCAGAACTTATTTGAGTTTGTATACCTTTGTATTGATAAACAGACCAAGCTCTTGGTTCTGGCAGAAACAGAAACTATCAGCTAGCTAAGAATAACCAATCCATGTTTTACCAAGGTATTATTTTACCTAATTATCAAAGAGCTATAGCCGCATATGGCTTAATATTTATTCTGGAAGCAAAAAAGATATGAAAGTAGTTCGTTCCATTTCTACTAACGTCTAATAAGATAATAGCCCTAAGGAATATTGTCAATTATTTTGAACTATTTTTGGGAGTGTTCTTACTTCTCTTAATATATAAAATGTAAGTTGCATATAATTATAGACAATCCCCCCTTACCGATAGTAAAGAAGGCTGAAGTTCAGAAATATGATGCAGTACACTAGATTACAACATACTCTAGGGATGCAAACGTGAAAATAAAGAGACTCGCTGCGCTCAAAAAACACTATTGGTGCATACACTGTGTATTGTCAATAGGAGGATAATAGCATGTTTTTACTATCATCATAGCACATACAATTTGAACAAAATTGTATACAAAAACAACCAAAACAAGTGATATCAATTTAAAACTTTTATTTGTTTATTCATGAGTATTATTTATTTTATTTCTAACGTCTATACGTTCAGATTACCCCACTTACATTGTACCTAAACCAAGTTGCTACTACACTAGTAATGTTTAGAATATAGCTTGATTGCTACTCAAGAGAATAAGCAGACAGAACGTCTATTTCTGTATGTTTATGAAACGTCAAATTCTACCCACATAAATAACTAAGAGGTAAACACCTGTCCAGTATTTTACCTTTAATGAGTTTCTGGCTGTTGATCTCAATATTGGATCGCATAGAAATTGTAACCTTCAAAGTGATAGTATGTTGTTTTATATTATATATTAGAATATAGTTTATTATACTTCATCACAGATCGACGCCATTTTCAAATGTTTTCCCAATAAAGTCATTCAGTATAGTCAGATCGAGAGAATTATTTCAAAGTATAATCATTTTGAAATACTCTCACTTTAACCCCTTGTGATATCTAATCAAGGTTATAAAATAATGAACAAGAGTATGTCAGAATGTTATCCGTGCTAACTCACAAATTTTTCAGTCAGTATGTTTACGTATTTGACGCTAAACAATGAAAGCGTGCGACTGACTGGTACTAGTATGCTCTCTAATTGATTACAAAGCAATCAACTTTTAAGATTGGTTCTATTAATGCAAAACTAGCTAATTAAATGTAAAGATGGGCGAGAGGATCTGCTGCACGAAGATAATCGATCCTACCATCATATAATTTAACATCTCAGCTACACTCCCCTCTATAAGTTTGGCAATCTGAAAATTAATTGGATAAAATATTATAGCTCGCTTGTCAGTGTATGAGTCATGGGCTAAAGGACAGTAGAAATGATTTTAAATAGGGAGGCGGCAGAGAAATCAATTTGTATATCAGGCCAACATATGGGTTGAATGTTAATAATTAGTAAATGTATGACAAATTCGATATTTTCAAAACCCAAAACATGACTGAACAGGCTTTGTAATCCAAAGAGGGACTTCCTGTTGCCAAGGTTATGGAGGGGAGTGTACCCATTGAATGATGAAATGATTTTCCGACTTCAAAAGTTCTTTGTTGGAATATCAATGTTACTCTGGTATATGCAAACACGTTATGTGAAATCAAAGTGTCGAATATTGTGTTCTGATACCAGAAAATCTGTATGATATAAAAAATGTACCTAAATCATATCTGGAATTATAAACATTCATAGCTGCATGATACATATTCATCTAAAAACTGAAGCCACGAAAATTCAATATTTTCCATACGCTAATGTCATATTGCATTCTACGTGTAGTTTCCATGTTTATATTAGTTCGCCTATTAGTGGAACATGATTATCAGAACAGGCGCACCTGGAACATTCTTGACTGATAGCTGCTGGGCCTATCAACCATAAAGCCATGAAATCGACTAATCAATGAATCTGGCTTGGTGTAATTAATGTAATGAGTGTTGCCTCATCGTCGTGGCTAATTGTTGAAATCATCAATTTAATTCAAACAAACAGTTACCCCCTCCCTAATACTAATTTGGTACCATCATTTTAGTGCTAACTTGGCATTACTTTATGAGTACCGATCGAATCGGTACTAGTACATTTAGCTTGTGTAACATAGTCGTTTTCATCGTTATCCGAAATATTATTTTGTCTACATGAGTAAATTAAAGCAGACTAAACTATCAATGTGTGTCAATTATAAATCTCTCAATGCTTCATTGCAACCCGTATGAGAGACTGTATGTTGCTTTGAGGGAAGTAGAAAAGAGGTTATGGTATGATAGCAAAATTAAAATGATACAGAGGCTGCTCATGAATATCACATAACCGCACACTATCGCCATCTTTCAAAATGAAAAGATTCTATTTACAATATTACACACCCGAAACTAGATGTATGATGTTGGAAGCAATGTTTCAGAAAAGCATGCCAAAGTTCTCCATAAAATTATAATTTTACTACCTGAATATAGAATTGGCAATGGATTTGATCAAATAAAGATGCTATTGAAGATCATTGAAGATGTATAATGCAGAAATCTCCAAATTAAGTCGATTTCATGAAAATGGGACGCCCATGGAACTATTTTCAAAATTATTTCAAATAACTTTTAAAAACGAAGAATTATCATGAAATTAAGTCTATTGGACATTTAAGGGAATAATCTTTTATTTGCAATTTGAGACCTTTATTTTTGATTTGTACATACTTCATTAATTAATAGCAACAAAAGTTGGTAAAAACTGCGCACTTGTTAGACATTTTATGATAACGTACCCTCAAACCAACGATATACCGGGCGATATTCAAAGCTAACCCTACTATCACACCAAACTAGTTCTCACTACGTTCTCGAAAACGGGCTTCAACTGTGTACGAACGGACTGGACCTACTAAGAACCGTTTGGGATCTATTTACAAACTTCATTGAACGTACTCGAACGGGTAGGTCCTCTAGAACTTAGACAATGCTCAAAATGTTCTCGTGGTAGTCACGTTCTACAATTAGAATGAGTGACAACGTACTAACGACGAGCTGGACGTACTACGAACGGAACAGTCGTACTTCAATCCTACTAGGGACGTTTTAACAACGAGTTGAACTGTCTGAGGACGTGTTGAGAACGAGGTAGAACTAATTGCAAACGGGTTTAAACTGATTAAGAACGTATTTAACACTGCTTTTGAACGAGTTAGCAAAAATATAGCTATCACACCAAACAAGTTGCCACTGCGTTCTTCAAAACTGGTTTTAAACTGTGTGCGAACGGAATGAACGTAGCTGCAACTTTCTAAGGTCTATTTACGAACTTTATGAACGTTCTCAGACGGGAATGTGATTTTAGAATTCTGAATCGATTCAAAATTCGATGGCGACCATACCGTTCTGTAATCAGGTCATGTTGACCTTCTATACTAAGGGACACGTTCTACGACGTTGCACACAGACGTGGTGTGACCTGAACGAACTGCGAACGAGATGGACGTATTGAAGACTGTTTAAGAAGGAAGAAGCTAATTATTTCAGACATATTTCCCGACCACAGCCAGATTGAGCCCGTTTTACGACGTTTTCGTAGGACTGGCAAGAACGGGTAAGAACTAGTTTGGTGTGATAGGGGGGTAAAATTTTGAAACCCTTATGTTTTACATGTACTTTACAATTCATTTTTATTTTCTGTTTAAGATATATATTAATTTATAACATCCTTAATCCTTTTATTGAAGATGGTTGCCAATGTTACCAGTCATTTGTAGTTTTATAAACGTTTCGGTACAAAGAATATGTTCGTTCAGTTCATTTTGAATTTTATATAAGTTTTATATAAGCTCATTCGATGTGTGTTTTTCAAACGTGACAATCAGTTGCAATGTGGTTAGATTCTTTGGTATATAAATGTATATATGGGAACTTAAATGTGTTGAAACGGAAAACGGAGCTGATATCAATAACTCTCATGTATGCTATTGAATATTGATTAAATAAACTGTCAGCAACCTTGAATGTCTCGATAAACTAGAAAAATACAATCACTTAAAGGTGATTTCTATTTATGCATATACGTACTTTAAGGGTATTTGCCAGTGAAATAGTTAAAAGTGCACTCGTGAATTGTGTATGAACGTTACAGAAAACGCGGATATGAAATGTTTATAGAATACTTATCATAAACTTTATGCAGGGTTTAGTAAGTAGTTTATATTTGGCTATCTGCTAACCAAACTGCGTCGAGGCTTACTTTTGAGACTAGAATGAACAACAGTGACATTGAGAAGTCTGGGTGCAAAATCAAAATGGCTGAATATTAGGAGAAAAACAATCGGACAACACATGTAACAGATTCTTTGGTCATTGGGAATAGCTTGTTGATTGAAAAGGAAATTGCACATTAACGCAATAAAACCAGATTGGACACTCTCGCCTGAAACTCATAAGATACCACACTCCTGGGACCAGACTCTTAGGATTGCCTAGTTATTTGCAATCAAGGATGACACCATGCGGAAGACATTTCGGTCGTTGACATCAAAACAACAACCGATCAGCATATTTACCAAATCAGAACCCAAACAAGTATATGATGAAACGTACACAGTGACATCCGACACAAAAGATATGCCAATAAGCTAGATCACAACATGAATTTTGATGTACAGCTGGCTTGGCAACCATAAATAAAATACATCGTCACAACTATTTTTGCCAAAACTTGACTTGAATTTGCGAAAACCGCATTATTCAACTTGCACGTAAACAGGTGATAGGCCTATGACCTACCATCGAACGTAACATAGACTTTATTCTGTTAAGGTTATTATTTTGAACAAAATGAAAGTGGACTTTTCATTCAAACTTTTAAAGTGAAAGTGTAACCAAGATATAGTAATCCAGACGCTGGATTAATAACAAACGTCTTCGAAAATTTACTTTTGGAGATAAGTCTATTAGACAATTGACTCTCTTTCACAATGGTACAATGAGTAGATCTGTTGATATGCGAGACAGTGAAGGCGAAGAACGTGTAAAAGGAAAGGAATGGAGGAACTCGATGGTGAGATCAGTCAGTGTAAATCCTGGTGCTTCTATTCAGGAAAAACTGGATGCACTCTTCTCTGCTGTGAAATGGCGTTGCCATGGTATCATTAAAGAAACTCTCAATAAATACCCAGAACTCATGAGCGAGTCTGACGAGTATGGTAATACTATCTTGCATCACCTAGTCAAATGTCAATATGAGGAACTATTCCGCATGAAAGGTATTAGCGCCTGGAAACCGACTATTAACACTAAAAATAGATATGGGGAAACGCCGGTTTTGATTTCTGCACGGACATCATCCAACGCCACCATATTAGGGCATCTTATTGTGTCAGGTTGCGATATCAACGCCAGTGACGTATTCGGATTTACTCCATTGCACTTTTATTGCAAAGTGGGCGACCTGGTGTGTTCTACATTGTCAGTGAACGCAGAGGGATGTTACATCGACATAATGTCCGTCAATGGCATAACTCCACTCATGATGGCCACTGAGAATACTCACATGGGCGTCATGCGGATGCTTCTAGAACACGGCGCCGATTGTCTCTATACTAGGAGCGGTAACATCCATTCGTCGTGTAATCTGAACAGTAAGCCGTACCCCTTAAGTGCAATAGAATACGCGGTGTTATGTGATGTACCTGATGTGTTAACGCTTATCCTATCGGGAATAATGTCTCAACTTCAATATCTCTGCTCCAGATCGGGGCAAAATATAGACATGACACTTCTTGATGAAATAGAAAACGATACTGAGACAATCAACTATGTTGTCAGAGCACCGATGCATACGTTCCTCAATATCAAAGAGGTGAACAAATCATACGTTATACGTCATTTTAACGTTGCCGTTTCATCGATTGAGCGTGCATTGACACTGGCGAGATCAGGTAGACGGCAAGTGTCAAGTGACCAACTGCACGCCATATTGTATACGATACAAAAATGCCTCCAGAATTACGAAACGTATGATGATAGTACAATAGGAAGCGATGTGCCTTTTGATATTGGACACATGGCTGGAGACTTTGACGTAGATAAGGTGCCGGGATACACTGTATTTGAACAGTTTATGTTGTATATGTTCCCTCATGTTCAAACTCAACCCCCGGGGGTCAATAACGGTGAGTTGACAGCTGAGGGAACCACTACTGAAACAAAACATGGTGAACCCCAGTCCAGTCCTCGAGTGACAGGTGCAGTATTTAGTTTCGATGATTTTGACCAGATTCTCTCATCCCCTTTAAAACTAGAGCATGTCCAAAGCGTTTCATGCTTGGTGAAAGACAACGAAACAATGTATAATGTTGACATATCAGATGTATTATTTGGATTGAGTCTTGAGGCGTTCATAGAGTCGCAAAAAGACCACCTCAACAAACTTGACGATAGTGGACATACACCAGTGCTAAACCTTATCAAAGCAGCGCATCTTTGGGCTTCGGATTGCGAGCCGGGAGATCGGGAAGATTCCATTAACCAAAAATGGATAAATAAGTGCATGTGTTTATTCCTAAAATATGGCGCATCACTTGACATAATGGCTCCCAAGGGAAAACATGCATTGACGTACTGCGTGGAATATGGTGAGCATAGCCTGTTGGAAATACTACTTAGTGGCGACGTTGATGTGAATGCTACGCAAGACGAGCAAGGTGTTACGACACTTCACGATGCAGTTAGAGCTGGTGATCTCTTCGCTGTAGAAATGCTGATAAACGCAGGAGCTGACGTCAATATTGCAACCAACCTCCAGATCGAATATTCCAAACGCTTCAACATTCCAGAATATCAATACCAATCCAAAGAAGTGGTGTCAAAATTTCATAATTATGGCGATGGCCCGTTGCACTCTGCTGTAAAACGTAATAACCTTGAACTTATAAGAACTCTGCTGAAAGACCATTCTATAAACATGAACATACGTAACAAAAGTGGCATCACACCTGCTATAATCGCCACTATCACTGACAATGTGACAATTTTGAATCTGTTGATAGAAGAACGCGCCGATGTGAACATCGCAGATAACACAGGGTGGACACCGCTCCACCACGCATCATGCTCGGAAAACAAACGGATAATAAGAGTTCTTCTGCTAGCAGGCGCCAACAGACACGCCACTGACAAGCATGGAAGAACGCCCGTTCAAGTGGGCAATGGATTCTCATCTGAGAAGATCCTGTGTGAGATAGGTGAGGGGCTAGAGAGTTTACAGGACTGGGCAAGGTGGACAATAAGGAATAGGCTTGGAGCGTCACATCCAAGAGGACACGTAACTGCAAATAGCGCTCATGCATTACCCATACCAAACAAACTGAAATATTTGATCACTGAACTCGGTTTGTGAAAAGATGGAGACAAAATACGTTATGTAGAATATTGAAAATTGCCAAATAAACTTATAACCAACTTAACTTTTAAAGGTTGTTAGTACGAAAAAATCATGACTGATCGAGGCATTAAATTACAAGAGGCCATAAGGTCACTGCACGTAAAACAGTACTATCGAAATATATAAAAGTATTGACTCTGAACATGAATTTATTTTTCCATATAATTTTTGTCTTATTTAACATTTATTTCACTCAACACTTACAAAAACACATACAATTCAAGTTCTACAAATGCGAAGAAGATAATGATATGAATTTCTGGATAAATAGATCTAAATATTGAATTACCTTTGCATTTTCACGCACACACACTTAATACACATCTTTCGATTAAATGCTAATTCTTATTCTTATATATGGCTTTTCAAAATGTGTTTCTTTTAAAAAAGAAAGAGCTCAGCACTTCTTTTAAATCACAAATACCATACTTAGTTCAACAACCCAAGGCATCGACCTCAAAGTCCAGGATTTTCAATGATGATTATAAGGGTCTTTATAGATATATAAAGGCAACTTATTACCAAAGGGAACTTATTACAACAAATTGAAAAGGTCTTCATTGTATTTTTATTCAAGACATATTTTGCTAGGAGAATAAACTTTAAACATTTCATATTTGTGCATATCTTCTGACAAGAATATCCATGTAGAATATAGTTAGGCTTACTATGATCTACAATAGTTAATAAGGCCATAATAAGTAGATTCTTTGTTTTGAATCCTGGCAAAATCCAAATCATGCAAGGGTACAAGGAAAACAAACAAAAACTCAAGAAAAAACACAAACTTGTTTGCTGAGAAATGTATACATTTTATGGGCATAAAAAGGGATGGCATACCAATTTGCAGTGATTACAAACGCATATTTATACATCCTTATCCTATACAATATATTTAAGCATAGCTATTATTCAAGTGTACAAAATAAGAAAATAAACAATGTATGCTTGAAGTAATCAATAACATTGTCAATTTTGACACACATCAAACATCACATGTAATCGTCTGATTCTGATTGAACGAAATGCTATGGTGACTATACTTTCAGACCCTTGTGCTTGGAATTTGGATATGTTTGTTTATTCTGATTTACTCAAAATCGTGCAAGCAAGGTGACGCAAAACAGAGAATCTACTTCTTTTGGACTAATATCACGTCCGATGATCGGAAAACAGAACGAAGGGGGAGAAGGCAATTTCTGCTAGGATGAAGATTAGATTTCTGATAGAAAATTCAACAATGTAGAAGATTTGTTTTTCAAGAGAAAGTTTACTATTGAATTGCTGAATGGATAGCTGCATGGTATGGTAAAATATGTTAGGTCTTCTATAATTTTTGAGCCTATACTCTTTTAAAATATGTGATCGATTAAAAAGGCACAAGGCCACCAATGCGCCCAAGTTAATGTTTTTGCTATAAACCAAGCAATAATGGTCTACATGACCTGTGATAAATATTTGTAAGTGACATTATCATCACAAAATTAATGCCATTGCTCTTTTAAAAAAAATTAGTTTCCATACGTTATATAAAAATAATCGAAAATAAGTTAGAATGGGACGGAGGGTGTGGAGAGGGGGGGGCAATATGTCTATAACACATGGAAAGAGGTGTTACTTGACTTTATGTCCTGAAACTCCAAATTTCCAACTTTCTCACTTACAGAGATGTAACATCCAGTTTCTTACTGAGTTACTGAGTTACTTTTTCAAATACAAGAATTCGTGCAAATTTGTTCCACCTTAAAGACATGCATATTACTCCCCCTTCCTCCGTCCCCTCCGTCCCACCCTACCATTTTAATTATTTTCGATGATTTTACATAACGTATGTAAACTTATTTTGTAAAGACACCAATGGCTTAAAGTGTAGACCATTGTTGTTTGATTTATAGCAGACATTGAATAACCCAGATGCGAGTAGAAATAATCTTGATTTACGTCATTAAAAACTCAAAATTCAGTCAAAGAAATATCATATTTGAAATCTACATGTAAAATTACTTCTAGAAATGTGGTTTTAAAAAGTGTTTATCAACTTTGAAAAATTAATTTTCTTTGAAAATGTGACTTCTAGCTCGGGGAGATTCTCCATAGACCCCATGCTATAAAATCACAAAAAATGAAATATCTTTTCGTTTAGTGGACAGATAATATTTTGCTTTACTGGACATATTTTCATTAGTATAAGTATCAGACACATAAGGGTTATATTAAAATTGAGCCACTTAAATTGATAATATTCAAGTTTAAGGGAACTTTCTTATATACCTGCCATGTTAATTGACCCGAATCAGCCACCTGGTGGTGAAACTGGTAACTACCTACTTGCATTTGGGTAATTGTGCACGTTAGTGGCCTTTTTGCGCCTTTTTAATAGATCTCATATATTGGAAGCATATCGGTTTTAAAAATATCCTCGAAGACCTAACATATTTTACCATACCGTGCACCTATTCACATTTATTCAATAGTTAACTTTCTCTTGAAAAATAAATGTTCTAGATTTGTTGAATTTTCTTGCAGAAATTGCCTTCTCCCGCCTGCTCTACTCTGCTCTCGCCTGCTCTAAAGTGTTAAATTCTGTTTATATCTCTTTCTTTTAAATGATCAAAAGTATTTTGGAAATTGGGAAATTTATTCAGCATGAGGTTTACCAAGCCCAAAATAACAGAATAATGGCATTTAGTATTGTGATTGCATAATACCACAGTTTAATATATAGTCATGAATTCAAATTCAGTCACAGTCAAAAAGTTGCAAAAAATGCTGCAATTTTAAGTTCATAATTCACTTGGACTCACAGCCACACAAACTTATGCTTCCATGGAGAAAGTATGTAAGGAGTATAGAGCAGATATAACTACAATTATGACTAGTAGCAGAAGAGATCTACAAATGGTGAATGGACCCCGAATGACAACCCCCAGGAGTTTGGCCTCCCACTCACTTTGTCACGGTGGAAGAAATTGCTAAGAGCTTCCCTTTTTGGTAATATTTCAAAAAGATTTAGATTAAAGTATATGTTTTAGCATTATCTTGAAAAAAATCAATTTTGAATATCTTAAACCGGCCATGAAACATGATTAAAGTTATATGTCTCTGCTTAGTCCAAACAACGTTTTATAAAGTGATGGCTCCGTATATGGGGACTTTCATTGTCTGTTAAATGATACATGCATTTAATAACATTGCATTTGGAACACATTTAATTACAGATTCGGGCATTTATCGCATGTTGTAATGCAACTCTATTAATTAAATTCAGCATACTTTTTGTGTTTCATGTTCAACCAAAGTCACCCCTTATTTACCCCCATAAATGTTAGGTTTAGTTATTTTTCTTTATATCTCACAAAATAACCTCACATTAAGGGTGCATCATAGATTATTTTGTTTTAGTTATTGATAGATGTCACCTTCGTCCAATACCTCTATTCCTGACCTTTTCCCGGACTTTCTTTTGTGTAATATTATTAAAATTGGATCAATAACTTTCACTATGCAACAGCAACTCTAATCTCAGACTAATATTGGAAGAAATGTAGGCTGCAGAAATTACATTGTAAAAGCAGTACATTTTTATCGCAGAAACATCTAGATTTTTACTGAGTATTTGGGATCCATTTCGTCCAGTGTTTTATCTAATGTGACATCGCATTTGACTAAGATAAGCAGCTGTACGCTAAGCGCGAGAAGGGGCGGATCAGTCGATGAAGGGCGAAAGGACAAGTGTACCGCTGCGATAAACGAAACGAAATCCAAGATTTGGCCACGAATTACAGCTTTTGTAGTACATCATTGGCGAAATATGTATGATGTTATACATGGGGATTAACACATTAATGGAGAGGATCTAATCGGTAAGAGTTTTCGTCTGAGGGAAACCATTGTTTTTACAATATTTAGTGACCTAGATTTTCCGACTCATTCACCATCTGCCATTGCAGAGTATTGATTGAATGATAATGAATCATAGGCCATCAAAATTTAGGTTTGCTTGCCTTCTAGACTAACACATGTGTTCTGGTATGGTTGGTTCATACCGATAGGATAATAGTATCCATTTTATACAGCCATTTATTTAAGACTGAGGTTAGGACTCCGGTCGATACTTTATTTGTTCATAAGGGATAGCAGGGCAAAATGGGCCCCTAGGCTAGGAGTAGGAGCATGCATAGAAAGGACATTTTAAATATATTTTGGACCTCAGAAGGATCCTGTCTGGTTAAGCCATATTTATTGAAACATGAGGCATTGGAAATACAAACACAAAAATACAATACAGTGGCGGATCCAGGAACCAACAGGGGGGGCCAAATTTAAGGTCAGAGAAAAAACTTCCGCGCAAAAATTTTGGGCCCCTAAAACCGAAAATGGGCCCAAAATTTGAAAATTTGAGGCCCATTTTCTTCAAAATTTGGCCTAAAATTAAAAAAATAAGGCCTTAGAAGGCCCATTAATGACCAAAAGGCCCACTTTTTTGGGCCTTGAGGCCTTATTTGGCCTAAAAATTTTTGAGCCCAACTTTTTTTTTCTGGGCCAACCTTAGGGGGGGGGGGCGGGCCCCATCCCCCCCCCCCAGATCCGCCATAGGTACATTGAAATAAATTTGAATTGTAGATTTTTACTCACAGACCTACAGAAGTGGGGCAAGAAGGGTCACTTTTGGAAATGTGCCGCCATTTGCATCTGGCATCTAAATTAGCCAGAATCAATGACCAGAGAGGTCTGTCACATGATGACTCCTGTCAGGAGATGACATCAGGGGATATATTTTAAAATGGTAAAATAAGCTTGGTGGCCAAAAGCCCATTTTGCACCATGGCCCTTCTCACCCCTCTCTTCCCTAGTTAGGTTCTAGAATGCCATAAGGAAGATATACATTGACCAATCTAACAATATTGGCAGTCTCTCTCCAGTCTCATGCCAATATTGATCTGCGAATAGTTAATACGTTATCATATGAATATAGTCTGGTGAAATGTGTATTCTGTACTGAATGTCTGATTTCTTGATATCACATGGGGTTATTGGGGGGGGGGCTTTCTGGGCCTCCCCCCTTGGGTGGGCTTAAAAAAATTGGGCCCAAAAATGTCTCGAGGCCCCATTAAATGGGCCTTTTTAGGAATTACTGGTTCTTTTAAGGGGTTATTTTTTAATTTAAGGCCAAATTATGAAGAAAATGAGCCTAAAATTGGGCCCACTTTTTGGCTTTAGGGGCCCAAAATTTTTTATCAGACTTGAAATTTGGGTTCATCCTTGTTGGTTTCCAGATCCCCCCCTGGAATTCATGGTGAATATCATCCAATATATTAAAACACCAAATCATACTGTAAAATATTTAAACAATTTTCTTATTGCAGAATTAGAAACGAAAGGTGAACAAAGTCACAAAGTCACAAGAAGCTCAAGGAAGGACATACCAAAAATATAAACCAATAAATCCAATAGAAACTAGACACTGAGAAAACAATATGTCTCAACAATATGCCCAGGATTACGGCCAGGCAGTGGGGGAGGGTGTGGCAAAAGGAGCCGCAGCAGGGGCACAGGAACAAGCTTCAGGAATGTGCTCTTGTAACGTCCTAGATAGAGAATTCGTCAAGAGTATTCCTGGCATCTTGAAAGTTGTACAAATGGTAAGTCATGACTGCTAAAGTTAATCTAAGTCTGTCCTCTGATTTATGAAGGTCCCAGGTCCCAGCACAGTTGATCACCTGTAAAAAACAGGATATTCCCTTTTTCCAAGTACAAATAAAACCTGTTTTAGTGAACACCTCTCTCTAGTGAACACCCGTCTCTAGTGAACACCTTCCTCAGCAGGTACTCTATTGACTTCTGTAAATTACCCTCTCTGTAGTGAATACCTACCAACACTAGGCGTTTTTTCTCAACAACAAAAAATGTTCAATACGAGGGTTGTCCCAGAAGTAATGCACTATATGCTCTGACTTTATCAATAATTGATATTTTTCCATGAAATTTTCATATACACAGGTTTTACTGTACACCCATTTCTCCAAAACTCAGTATTTTGCAAATTCAGTTTATGTATCCTGTATCTTGTTTGATTCTTTCATATTCACACACAAATGTCATTCATGCTAAATAACTTCATTCATATATTGGACCACATAAATGAACTTGAAAAGTGTTTTTCTATTTTATTGACAGTACAGTACATTATTTAATTTATACATTCTGTTATTGATGTTGTACAGTGATTACGTTGCCATAGTGGAGGGGCTGAACCATATGCAATAACTTTTGAGAATGTGCCGAATTGTCCAAATTTAGAAACCATCCACAGCATTTGTTATTTCTAATGATGTGATTTTTGTGTTTCTTTCAGGTCCTGTCTCTTATAGGCTTCATATGTGTCACAACAGGGAATAAGTTAATTTGTCCCTACGGGTCAGCATTTGGCTGGTACGAGTTTGTCTCAATGGGTGCATTCTGGTCAACATTCGCTCTGTATTTGCTTTATCTGTTGAAGTGTCAAGATAGATGCTGCGCTTGTCCTTGGCTCAACTGGAACTTTATAGTAAGTGTACAGTGATCTCCTCAGGATTTTTCTCAAATGGGTGCAAAAATTCTCATTTTCACAATTCAGACAAAAATTTGTCAAAATATGCCAGTTTTTCATAATTTTTCTCATTTTCAAATGGGTGCAAATGGATTTTCAAGTGGCTGCTGGCCTATTTCCAAAATCCCAGGTGGGTGCTGCGCCCACTTGCTTTAATGCTGGGGAGATCACTGGTGTATCTTAAAGTCTGTAAAGTGGAACATAACATTAATCCTGTAATGTGCTATACAGTGAAACCTGTAAAGTGGAACACCTCTAGAAGTGGAACACCTCTGTTAGTCCTAAGACCAACTGACTTAATGTTACATGAACCTCTGTAAGTGGCCCAAGTCACTTTTTAGGAACCGAAGGTGTTCCACCTACACAGGTTTTACTGTTAATGTTTTTACAATAATGATACATACACTCTGTGAATTGCTTATGAATATTTCATGAACAATCAGGAATTATTCAGGAATATTCAATAACAAAAATACATGAAGCTATTCCTCAAAGTCTACCAAAAAACTGCAAACCAAATTTTGTGACTTCTACAAAATCCAATGTAAAGACATCATTTTATGACTTGTATAATTCTGAAAATGTTGATTGATATTAATTTCAAATTCATCTATTTGTAGGAGCTGATTTACCTAGGAATAGTTATAATATGCTGGTTTATAGCTGCTATTGTGATGGCAGTACAGAACTGTGGACAAGGCGGCTTCCAGGCTGGGTCTGTAAGTACACTGGTACCAATTTGAGGGACACAGTATAATGCCACTGGTGACTCAGAGGATGGTTCTAGGGTTCTAGTCTTGCTTCAAGTCTCTGGATTATCCCCCCTTCCCTCTTTATATACTTCTCCACCAGTGGGGAGTTGGGAGGGGTGTAGTGGGGAAGGGGAAGTCACAAGGGCTTGTAGCTAAGACTTATATGGTCCATACTAATTAATGGCAACTAAATATGTTGATGAAAACATACTAATTAATGGCAACTAAATCTATTGATAAAAACATACTAATTAATGGCAACTAAATCTGTTGATAAAAACATACTAATTAATGGCAACTAAATCTGTTGATAAAAACATACTAATTAATGGCAACTAAATCTGTTAATAAAAACATACTAATTAATGGCAACTTAATCTGTTGATAAAAACATACTAATTAATGGCAACTAAATCTGTTGATAAAAACATACTAATTAATGGCAACTAAATCTGTTGATAAAAACATGTTCTAACCAGACCTCATCACTATTATATTGTGAATTAGAGGCTGCGTGTTTATGAGCAAACTCTTTAGCATGATCAGCTGAATACTGAGCCTGGTTTTGGTATGGCGGAGTCTGGTTATTATTTGTGAAGAATCTAAAGACAAGGCTCTCTGTCAAAGAACTCATTTTAATGTCACCACCACATGTCTCCAACTTTTTTGTCGACATAATTTTCAATGCTAAAAATTTTCACTCTGGGACTTCCACCCATGCTAATGGATGTTTAATTCTAGTTTCCATCCAAATGAGATCATCTCATTTTGCTAATGGCTTGAAATTGCAAATTTCCATCCAATTAAAATGTCTGATATTATCGATTTCAATCTGTTTGAGATTCATATGAAATGTCTAAATGTATATTGATATTTCAAAATATCAAAGTTTTTGATATTTACAGTACTGTTTCATGCATTGACCAATCAAGAAAGTTATTTGAAAATCAAAAGGTTGTACAAAAAAACTAAAACTTACAAAACAAACTAAACAAGTGTTTCTTTCCGTTATTCCAGGCCTTTGGATTCTTCGCATTAGCAGCTTATGGGGCCAATGAGTACTTCGTTGCTAGGACCTGGTGGGCAGCCCGCCAAGAGGCAAGAAATGGTACAACAGGGGGTACAGGAAATCTTGACCCAAGCCAACCACAGTTCTCTGACCCTGAGATGGGAGGTAACAAGTATTAAAGATACTAAGCCCTCATATCTGAATATATGCATTCAGGGTAGTTAAATGACATTTCCAACAGTTCATGGACATTTTCAACAGTCTAAGGACATTTTCAACAGTTAAAGGATATTTTCAACAGTTCAAGAACATTATTAATAGTCCAAGGACATTTTAAAAAGTTCAAGGACTTTTTCAACAGCCCAAGAACATTATTAACAGTTCAACAACATTTTCAACAGTTCAACAACATTTTCAACAGTTCAGTGAGATATCAGGATTTTTTGTCACTGAACTAGTCAGAATAGAACATATTCTAGGATATTAAACAGTTGTCTCACATGTATTGTACATAGATACTAGTATTCCGTAATTCCGCGGCGTGGACGGAATTTGACAAAACTTCAATTTTTTGCAGAATCCCTGATTTTCATGAAAATCCCGCGGAATTACCAGAATTTCCAGAAATTACATATTTTACGATCTCCTACTTTTGCGGGGTATTTGAAGAGTGTCTGTTTATGTCCAACAATCAATCATTATTGAGTACAAGTACGATTTCACCGTGAAATTCAACATTCTATCACGTTTAAATTCGCTAAAGCGAGTTCGCTAATGACGCGCAGTTCTTACCTAGAAAGTAGCTGACTTCCGTTTCCGTTTTTCATCGTTTTAAAAGATTGCAGAATTTGGACTTTTTTTGAAAATTTGTGCAGAATTTCGATTTTCTCCTTGCAGAATTTGCTTTTTTTCTTGCAGAATTTTTTGCAGAATTTTGATTTTTTTCATGCAGAAAACTAGTATCTGTGATTGTACCATCATCAAAATGTGAATCCGAATCAAGGGTATTTGAGGATCTTACGTCTCCTGTAGAAAAGACTATCAAAATACATATATCTCATATAGTCTCCATAAATATCCTATCATTGTTAATATATATAAAATTAGGACAGTTATGTTTGAAATAACATAAATGTGTACAAATGTGAATTTATTGTTCTGAATTAAGGCATTTTCCTTGTCTGCCTGAAACTGAAATTAGTATCATAATAGTTGAATTCAACACTTTTCAGAAAACAAAGAATTTTTGATCGTGCGTCTAATACATTATTGTGTGGTTCATACACCTTCAATGTTATTCATAGTCTTTGGATTGTATGAACTTCATGTACGGCATTTTGTCAGTAAAAATGAAGCATGAAAAGAGCGAAATTTGACTATGACAGTTTTAGTGTAGGCCTATGTAACCTGTGAATATTAGACTATATAGAATGTAGATTGGATATAGAAACATCCTCCTAAGCAGGTATCCAGAATCCGTACTTCCTTCTTCCCCCTGTAGAAAGGAAGAATAGATTCTGGATTTTGAAACCCTGCGTACGGAGGATAATATAGAAATTACATATGAAAAATCTGATGAAAATGTTTATCAGTTAATGTTAGTGTATATGATTGCATGTACAGAATTAGTATTTATGATGGCTGTATAGCGCTGCTGTAGGTAGCCTCTACTGCAGAATGTAGAATATGGTCGTTGTGATTGATGGACTCATTATGTTCACTACAGTAAAACTGTATTTTGCAAACACTATAATTAATATGTTACTATTACTATGTGCTCACATCTTGAAACCCAAGTGTGAGTTAATATGAGAGTAAATGAAGGAAAAGTCTGAGAAGTAAGGCAGGCCCATGGCCAGGGGGGCTCACCAAGGGGGGTTCACTTTTTCAAAAATCTGAGGGGGTTCACTCTCTGGTTCATTTCTGACACCTTTAGCCCAAAAATGGCCAAAAGTCACTTGAAAAGTGCTTAGAATGATGGAAAACTGTGATTTTGAAAGAATTTTTGACCAGGAGCTAGAACCCCCTCCCCCCCCCCCCGATTCTTGAACCTCCCCCTGGGTAAGGCCCTGAGTGAGTGTTGTTTGTTTCAGATTGTTCCCTCTGTGTTTGCATTCACAAGATACACTGTAGCTTTAGATATAGAAGTATTGTACATAGGTAGATCAAGTGTGAAATACAGATAGATACAGATACCGATAGATACTGATAGAATTCTTATACAGTAAAAAATGTCAAATGGAACTCTTCAAAGTGAAGATTCCAAAGTCACTCTACTACTAGTATACCTTACCCCTGTTAAGTATATTTTAGCAACTAACAGTCATCCGATAAACCATTAATAAGGAACAGACAAATAAAAACAAATAACATAATCATAATAATAAGCCAAATGGGTTGCTAATGAACACCAAATGCAAGGTATAGTAGAGTGAAAGTGGATCATGTTTTATGTTCCAACGGTGTTCCACTTACCAAGGTTTCACTGTACAAAGAATGAGATCATTCAGATCATCATGTGACTTTAAATCATGATGAAATTGTCATATACTATATGTAATGTACAGAAGTGTCACAAAAACATGTACTTGAGATATTATTTGTGAAAATGTTTATTGTGCATGTCTTGTATAAATAAACCTTTTATCCTGTTTTTGTAAATTGCCAAATATTTATACAGCATCTGTCTCATGGTAATGACATGTACATGTATTGTTATGTTGTCGACATACAGTTCAATTTTTCCAAAAATCATTCCATAAGGATGGGCAAAAATCTATAATTTGCAGATTTGATAGTCTTGCCTCAAGCACTGGTGTGTCCTCTCCCTATCGATGTACCATTCGAAAGTTTGTGTGAGACCCCTCCCTATGCAAGGAAGGTCAAAAATGTGGTGCACTGTATTGTCCAAGGGGGTCGTATTTTGGCATAGTAATTCTTCCTGGGAAAGAGACTTTTCAAAAGTGCATTCCAGTTAATGGAAATTGTGACTATATTTGACCATTCTTTTATACCCCCCAGAGTTGACAAATCGACTCTTTAGTTTGCTCTCAGTGCAGGAAATTAGACAGCTTGATTTTGTCAAAATCCATGACCCTTCCTGCTTGGGGGATCACACACAAATTGTTAAAACATGTTAGTAGGGGAATCAATGATGGGAGGGATGAGACTTTGATGCGAGACTAGATTTACTTCAATGGATTCCGAATAAATAGGTTAACACTAGATCTAGACATAAGTTTGTAAGATATGAAGTTGTCATTGTATAGATATAAATAAAATATGAATATAATCTGATGTTTGTAAATTCACATTAACCTCTTGATTATCCGGAATGAAGAGATTTCTCGTCACCTCAGAAATGACCTTGAAACCCAGAGGGACGAGAAAATCCCTCACATAATTGTTCACAAAAATTGCTCTTATTTGAACAATTTTCATCCAATTTACACAATTTTTTTTAAAACGTGTAGAAATGATCTCTGCCATCTAATTTTTCTAAGTTGAGCATCTAAAGTTGTGAAGGTATGTAGTAAAATGTCAAAAGGTGGCAAAAATGAAAAATTCTCTGGTTTCAACCAATTTTAGAGCCTGGGATTCAAGAGGTTAAGATGCTTCCTACCCCCTCCCCCACCCCCCGCCCTTCCTGAATATGATTCATCCCCTCCAAGCAAAATGAGCAGTAATCATTGTCCACATATACTGTTACATTATTGTAGAATATAATATATGGGCGCACTTCCCACTATCCGTGCCTCTAAACTATATTACAATCAACATCTTCATTGTCTATCTCAGATTGGTCTTAATTTTATTTTCATGTATACAAGCAGTCTACATTAAAATAAATGGAATTCATATAGCAATGAACTGATATGCTAGTCAAAATATGTACATTTATTTAGGACAAGTGCAATTTTTGACAGTATATAGAACTTCAAATCCACTTATCAGATACAAATGGTATGTACAAATTTGCAACTCGCAAACTTCAATCTAATACTTCATTTGGCTCAGGCAACTGATGTAAAAGAGGCCACTAAGGGACCACGTATTAATATCAATGTTTTTTCCAAATTAATTTATTGAAGGCTCGAAAATACCCATTTGTTCAAACTTCATACATTATGACAATCACCAACAGCTTGCAATGTATTTTCTTAACCCCAGGGGAGGCATCAAAAGTTCAATGTCTGATAGGAAACTAAATAAATCTAGTTTTGAGTTGGACCCCCTCCCTCCCCCTCAAAACTAAATACAATGAAAGTTGATTGCGGACTTTTCACATGTTTTTAGGAATTTTATGGGGCAGTACTATAACTATTTATGATTCTGAAAACATGTGCCAACAACAATAGGCATAATATTCCATGTTGCATGCATCTTGGTGAAGAAGGCATCTGGTGAAGTCTTTATTTTCAAACCATTCCAAGGTATTTTGAGTCGAAATTGCAAAAAATTTAAATGTTGAAATTTGTCGGATGGCAAACTGAAATAGCTTTGACCCCCTCCCCCCAAACTAGATTTATTTAGTTTTCTATCAGACATTGATCTTTTGATGCCTCCCCTCTCGTAATCTTCATGTTATTAGTTACATGAATAATTAGATTTAATTACAAACTGTAAAGCCATCTATCCTGTCAGAGTCAAATATAATATTCTAGCTAATGACAGTGAACTGGTCGGTTTTGCAATTTTATATCATATATGACGTTTTTACTTTTCAAAAACAATTATAAATTTCCAACTTGATATCAATATAGAGAAAGCAGGTTTTGTCATACAGTTTAAGTTAAAAAAATTATTATAGCCTACAGTTTGAAAGTTTCAAACTCCTTGATTTTCTAACATACTGTAGATACCGTTATTTTGACACTACTGTATTTAATTTGACAGATTTGCTCAATTTCAAATATTGGTGGCTATTTGATTTGGCCGATTCAGGACTGAAGTTTAATTTTTGTAGATGTTCATGTCATTAGGACAGGTGTTTACTGAGATATTACTGTATTTCTTTTGGAATAATGTAGAATTGATGACATGCTGACAGAAAAAGGGGTCCCTGTACTTTAATTTCTGAAGTGCATTGGACAAAAATTCCAAACTGAAATTTGACGGATTTTTATTTTGGCGGATTTTCTGAATCCGCCAATCCGTCAAATCCGAAAAGGGGAGCCAAATTAAGTGTATCTACAGTATATGTGATTCTTCGAATACACATCATAGTTCACTGTGTATGTTTATAACTGTTAAGTATTTATTTACAAAATGTTAAGTCATACAGATAACAGATAACATTATGTAAAGTATTAATAATATAATATTTATTTATATCCCGTTATTATACATCCAATGCGTTTCAGTGTGTTACTCATTTACTAAAAAGTTAATAATCAATCAATGTATTGTGTAATAGCAAACAGAAATGAACAAGTCTAAATGAACAGTAAAACCTGCCAAGTGGAACACCTCTGTAAGTGGAGCACTTTTCATTGTCCCACGAGCTATTGACTTTATGAGCCTCTATAAGTGGAACACCTCCTAAGTGGAACACTTTTAAGTCCTATGACCCATTGACTTCAATGTTATTGAACTTCCATACTTTAAGTAAGTGGGATATCTTTTAGTGGAGCCAAGGGTGTTCTACTAACACATGTTATACTGAAATATAATGTCCTTGGTGGCTTGTATAGATGGCAGAACATGTCACTTCCTGTTGTATTGGATTATCGTACATAAAGGTATAAAAGTTAAAATAAATTGCAATAATCACCGCTGGCAACTTTTACATTAAGTGTTTCCTTATAATAGAATATTCCATATCAAAACAATATTTTGTATTATGGATTCAATATATTTCAAAATTGAAGTTTTGAAGGATATCAACATATTATTGAAATGAAAGCAACTTCAGTCAATCCAGTGTCACCATCTATTGACAGCCATGCCCCATATAGATCATTTGGTTTAATACTTTTAAAATTCTATATCTGACTCAGCCAAAAAGGATTGGGGACTTAAATCTCTATAATTGGACAGTTATTACCTATTTATCATACATAATAATATAATATCAACATTTATATACATGTTATAGAGCATAACTAAGTATACCACTCTTATCATTTTATAGTTGTATAACACAGGTGTAAAAGATTTGTATAGATCATGAACCAAAGGGGGTACCCCATCGTCGTACACTATCTGACTATACCAATCATTCTAGAATTGGACATTAAGTAAATAAATATTTACTGATAAACATCATGTTCTTCATATGAAAACTGTATTTTTCCATGAATGGTAATAACACACTTAACATGTTATACAATCATAAATATACTAAGTTTGGCATTCTAAGTTCATATATAGGTCCATTCTGTTTATCATGTTTTTATACTTCCGTTAGTACATGTATGTGCATATTCAATCATTTCAGGAGACACCTTTGATTCTGTGAATATACCATATACTCACTCGATTGATATACATGTAAACTGTCCTAATTTCATAATATATGCATCTTCTCTCAACAGTTGTATTTATTACAGAATGTACAAATTATTATACAAACATTTTAAAGTTTCCTTTAGATGTTTATACAAAATATGCAATTTTTTATTTCATTTTTACATCATACCTGCAATTATTAAATAAACATGTAATATGCCATAATGCAGGTCTTGTTATCACAAGCCAGTTGAGGCTCGGAAATTACGAGCAATTATGGAACTCGTTACTTGGCCTGTACAAGGTTGTAAGTACAAAAATATAATAACCATCAAGCAATATATACATTATACATTTTTAATTGAATACATATTCTTCAGGTTTAAATTTTACTTCGGTTTTATTTAATTGAGCAATTAAACATGTACAAGTTATTAAATATCAATTAAAATATTATTATACAAACATTTTAAAGTTTCCTTTAGATGTTTATACAAAATATGCAATTTTTTATTTCATTTTATTTCATTTTTACATCATACCTGCAATTATTAAATATACATGTAATATGCCATAATGCGGGTCTTGTTATCACAAGCCAGTCGAGGCTTGGAAATTATGAGCAATTGTGGAACTTGTTACTTGGCCTGTACAAGGTTGTACATAGCCCATTGAGGGAACGGGACTCGTATAACCTAGTTCGGGCCCCGATGTAATTTGCCTTATAGTATTCACAAAATTCTGGAACAGTTTGTTCAAATCGATAAACAAATCTCAGTGGTGTATAAACGGTGATCTAGAAACCATCATTCATGTCCTAATATGGGCAACAACAGATCTTACATGTAGTTGACTCGAATCTAAACTTAATGATAAAATCCCCAGAAAAAGATGGCAACAACCATGAGTATAATAGCATTTGCATTCAGAACCCTCCTCCATGTTGGTTCCTCATATATAGAGTTTTGTTTCTCTTGAAGGGCTCTGATTTCTTCATCTGTAAGCTGGGGTTGATCAACCATTTTCTCAATTCCGCAAATCCAGTTACAGGCTGTTTTGTACCAAGGAAGTTCCTCCTCAAGTTCTGGTTGCTCTACAACTGGAGCTGTAAAATACAATACTTTTATAATAACTTAAGTTCATTTACTTCAGAGTAAAATGTTTTATTTTTGACGTTTCGCTAATCATCCAACTAGCTTTATCAAGATTCAAAATGGAAATACAGTTATATTATTTATGACGTAATAATTGAACAATACAATACCCAGGTAACAATAAAGCTTTTTATTATGCACCTCATTAAAATACTCAAATCTGATTGGTTAAGAGCTGCGGGGTCTATTGCCATACGTGGCAGCAAGATCTCGTTCTATCCAGTATTGAAGCAACGAGATCTCCAACCATCCCGTATACCAGAATACCTATCCTCGAAAAAATACTTTCGACGAGTCCAATTGTTGATGACGTCATTTTCTTAGAATCTCTTCCATGTTGAATTTGAGATGAATGCGAGGGAGAAGATTTGCGTGATATGAGAGGAGGGGATCTCTATTCAATTTCCTGTGATTAACTGACAAAAGGTAGGTGGCGCTAGATACGGGATCGGCCAAACTTATTATATATGGAGGGAATACGTAAGAATAAGGCCAAATGAGAGCGATAAATGGAATTTTGGATTGTCGAACACCAGGGTTTTTAGGCTCGGCTTCTGTTTTAGTAGACCCATTCTTTAAAATAAAGTATTTCTCAAGGGAGGTGCATAATAAAATAAATACTGGATGACCATGAGGTGGATATGCCAGAACACCTATCCTCGAAAAGAAATACTAGGCTCAGCTTCGCTTCGCCTAGTATTCTTTCCTCGGATAGGTATTCTGGCATATCCACCTCATGGTCATCCAGTATTTGTTTAATAATACTTTATAATACTTTTGTTCAGATAATACGAGATATATAGAGGATATCCTATGATTTATGAGTGATATGATTTTTATCCACGAATGGATATGGTATCTGCACGAGTGAGCGCAGTGTGGATTAAAATCATATCACGAGTAAATCATAGGATGTTCTTTTTATTCCATAGTTATAGTCATCATCAGAATCGTCGGAAATTAAGTGATTTAATTCGAATTTTCCAAACGATCCGGCGATGTTGACACTTAGCCTCGTTTTGAGTCTGAAGTAGCAAAAATCAATAAACCATTGCATACGGCGCCGTATGTCATGGCTAAAAAAACGTATGCTATGGTTAAGTGAAAATTTGTCAAAATTATCATATTTGACCACTGATTACAAAAATACTGTTTTTATTTTCACATGTTATCCTATGAATATCATGCTAACTATGGAATAAACATGTAAATCCGAGTTATGATATGTGCTTAACCAAAGTGCACATAGATACAATTTATAAATTAGTCATGCCATTCCTGTATTTAACCATGAGATGATACAGTTTATAAATCACAGTCATGTCATGTGACCTGTTTTTAACCAATGAGATAATACAAGATATGAGCTCACCCTGTTCTGAAGATTTGGCTTGTTTCTCCTCGATGTGTTTGTTTTGTTCTGCAAGTTCATCTTTGTCCATCAAGGAAACATTGTCAGCTGCTTCTTTGTTGAATCTGTCCCAGAATGTCAGTCTTCTAAGCTATGTACAAGAATATTAGCATAAAATGCAATAGACCAATATTAGCTGAGCGGGAAAATACAAAATAGATGGAATTTTGTTTGATTGACCCTATGGACAATTTGGTACCATTGGGAAGGTTCCAATATATAAGCATGGGAAATGATATCTATTTGAACTGAAATTGCATCTGTTGCCATAGAAATGCCCTTTAAACAATGGGCTGGCTTTCCTGATATATGTACAGTGTATATTATAGGATAACTTAATCTACTAACTTAATTAATGAATTAAACAATGTAAAGCATCACTAAATGAAGAAATATAAAAAGGCAATATTGTAATGGAATCACTTTTTAGCAAAAAATACAGCAATATAGTGTCATAAAACTAAATATACCTGTATATCAAGATTAACCCTACATCTGTTATATATATCACATTAAAGCACAATCTTTATTTACAAAAATGTGAGACAATCTTAATTACATTTATTGCACTTTATATGTTTATAATTATGAATTAGAATGATTATGAATGATTATGAATTAGAATGATTATGAATTAGAATGATTATGAATGATATTATGAATTAGAATGATTATGAATGATATTATGAATTAGAATGATTATGAATGATATTATGAATTAGAATGATTATGAATGATTATGAATTAGAATGATTATGAATTAGAATGATTATGAATGATATTATGAATTAGAATGATTATGAATGATTATGAATGATTATGAATTAGAATGATTATGAATGATATTATGAATTAGAATGATTATGAATGATTATGAATTAGAATGATTATGAATGATATTATGAATTAGAATGATTATGAATGATATTATGAATTAGAATGATTATGAATTAGAATGATTATGAATGATATTATGAATTAGAATGATTATGAATGATATTATGAATTAGAATGATTATGAATGATATTATGAATTAGAATGATTATGAATGATATTATGAATTAGAATGATTATGAATGATTATGAATTAGATTGATTATGAATTAGAATGATTATGAATGATTATGAATTAGAATGATTATAATGAATGTTTAAAACTTACGTATTTGTCAGGCATTGGTTTAGTAAGAAGGCTTACAGTAACTGTCACTATGACAGTGATACCAAACAGCAGGATACCAAAATGTAAGTAGTGGACATCTTTGATGATGGCTGGCCTAAAATAAAACAAAAGTAATATATAAGGAAAGTCAGGCCCGTAGCCAGGATTTGCCAAGGGGGGTTCAGTTTTCAAAAATTTCCAGGGGGTTCACATTTGACAATTTTGGCCCAAATATGGGAAGTGCTCAAAATGGTGAAAAATTGCATGATTTTGAAAGAATTTTTGGCTAGGGGGGGTCGCCCGAACCCTGCGAACCCCCCCCCCCCCCTGGCTACGGGCCTGAAAGTGAACCTTAAACTGTACACTGCTATGACAAAGGTTGTTGAAATACAGGGTGAACCAAACAAATGTTAACTTGATAAAAGCAACGCCAAGGCGTAGTAAATCCCATTGAACAGACATGGCTGCACAAAACCAATACACTTTTTGAGAGTTATTGGGCTTACATATTTCACTGAATACTCACCTCGTATCTTCTTGTCCACATGAAGGTTTGGGGTAACTGAATTCCCAGATAAATCGTGTCATACCAACCAATAAGCCAACCAACAGGCCGTAGAAGGCACCCTGTAATATGTAATATATGAGATACAGTTCTTGAAGAATAGGCTAGTTTCAACCTGGATTCATTTTATTCAGGATTTATTATAAAATAATTATATTTTTCCTATGTCCAAACAAAAGAATGTCAAAAAGCCCAAACAAATTAAGGCCAGACTTCTTGCACCTTTTAAGAACTCATTATCAAAGACTGGTACATTTTAGAACTTAAACTTCAAAATCGGACTCATTATTAACTTTTTTACAATGAAACTCGGTACATGTAGCTAACTGTAAACTGCTAGTACATACCGGTTCATTAGTTCTCTTCCAGAAAACTGCAAGGACGTATACAGCGCACACAGGAGGTGACAGGTAGCTGGTCACACTCTGGATGTAGTGAAACAGTTCAGAGAAATTCTGGACAATAGGGATCCACACAATCCCTATGGCAACAAGGAAAAGTACAAATACTCTGGAATACATCAATGTACAATGAATTTTGGTCCAATATGGCAAATGAAACAAGGGTCTATTGGTCCATTTAAAATATCATATTTTTAAAATAATCTGTGACCAAATCATATGTACCTTAAATTTGTATTAAACGTGGCTATTAATACTGTTAAGTACAGCCGCTATTTGTATTTGTATTTTGATATGATAATTTGTAATAAAATAAACTGAAAAAAAATATATATATTATGTGATTGATACAATTGATAGCAGTCTATATCATTGACTCCCTGGTACATGTACAACAAGCTAATTTTGATCTAATAAACGAATTAAAAAAATCAAAAAAGTTGAGAATGATCACAAATGTTTTTTCTGAGATCCAGCCATTATAGTAACTACCCCTCTTGTGTAATATTACTTCTAAAAACTTATACAGAAATTTCTACTACTTTTACACACCAAACGCACCTGCCTACAATCATAAGTTCTGTCTCCGACGCCTGTTTTCTAATCCTGGTCCAAACATCCATGGTGAAGATAGTACTGCTGCTGTTGAAAATTGAAGTCAGAGACGACATCAAAGCTGACATCATCACAGCCAACATGAGACCCCTAACAAAATTTGGCATGAGACGAATAACGAGTAATGGGTAGGCGATGTTCGTGCATCCACTCTCCTGATTGCATACTCTTTTGCAGATATCCGGGTTTGTACATGCTATCTCATCTGAAATGCAAGGGATGTGTATCTTTATTTAACAGTCATTCTTTCTTAAAATTTAGGTATTGTATAAAATGACTCTTTACAAACACGGCAAAAGTAAGAGGAACGCTAGGCATTAACATGCAAAATCACAACACCTGCCATTTGTTACAGACGCCGATCACTGAACATTAACTGCCAAACACCAACCACTTATTGCCAAACACTAACCATCGAACATTGTCCACAATTAAGTTGAACACCATGGCAATATGTCACCACTTTCATTAGATGGTGACATAAAAACTAAACTATGACAGGCTTGCTGTTAACTCTAAGCCCCCTCACATATGAACTAATCCACTAAACGCAGTCTTGCGAATTGGATAAATGCGAATCGAAGCGTATCTTTGCGCATGGTTCCGAAGAAGGGATACTTACACATAAGAACACCCAAACGATGCACAATGTACATATACTTATTGAAACAAATGTTTCCCAATTCCTATTCGCAAGAATGCGTTAAGTGGATTCGTTCATATGTGAGGGGGCCTTTATAATACAATATAATATAATGACATACTTATTTCATAAATTACATAATCCTATGTAAAAATACTCCATAGTTTGGAGTAGTGTAGCCTAGTTTTGCATTTTGTATGACTAATATGACATCAATTTGACAAAAAAGAGACAATAAAAACATATTCACTGTACAATAAAATGCAGATAAAATTAGGCTGAACCAGGAATCGAACCTGGGATCTTTAAAAAACCTACCTGGGTATAAGATTCTTGCAATCATGCCAGGGAAAACAATAATCCAAAGGGGCAGAAATTTTAGATACCCTGCAAGGATGGTGCCTGCTTTGGCATATGAAATGTTCTTGGCAGACAGCGCCCTCTGTACAATCACCTACAAGATACAACCTTGTGTTAAATTTTTGAACAATTTTTAAAGTAATCAATAATTGTCAATACATGTTTTTCATTTTTTATTAAGAAATTTAAGATATGAAATTATTGTATGAGCAATATAACGAAAAAATAATATAAAAGTAAAATCTCAAAACATTATTAAAGGAAACTATGAATACATAGTCAATTGAATTAACTAAATCTATTCTAGTTGATTAAGAAAATACAGAGCATAATCAATATAATGATGAAAAAAGAAAAAGAAATAGTGTGCATTAAAGACATTTAAGACAATCCCTCCACAAGATTATCATGCATGTTGAATCAAAATAAATATCATAAGTTTTGAATTGCTAAAATGCCTCTGCTGTCAGGTCATGTTTATATTTTTTCTGATTTAATCTTTTTAATATTTTTTCTATATAAAACTTAAAACGATTGCATTTCTATAGACTAAAGTTGTACTGTAGAGTACTTTATCCCCCAACCTCATTCATTTTTCTCATTTTAGAATTTAAAACATGACCCACCAGATATTCTACTTTGTTCAAAACATGACACACCAGATATCTAATTCATTGCTACCCCTAACCTGGTCAGAGCACCAATACCATATAGAAGAAATAGTTAATCCAAATATGACGCCAGTCCATGGATAACTACCATCTGTGATTGGTCGAAACATGTTCATGCTGATTCGTGGTGGGATACCACAAGTTTCATTATGGGAATAGATTGTTGTGTTGGGAAGTGCAGAGAAATACCTCCGAGTCATACTCTCGTAACCCCCGACTCTGTTGAAGGCTGCGGTGAGATAGAAGTGCAATGCAAGAGTTAGTATTATAGCACAAATAGTGGCAGACATCATGAAACACATGATCAATTTTGGTCACACATACATCATTTGTACATCATTTTAGATTTTACAAACATAGGCTAAATAGCAACAGAAACAATTTTAAAATAAAGATGGCAGCGCGATCAATAAATCTATGTTTTTATGTACCTGGGTACAACACTTTTGCCATCTTTATATTGACCTAAAAATAATTGTTTACAAAGGTGCATGAGGATTCAGGACAAATCCATGTCAGTTGATGGATCCCCAAGTCCATAATGTCTGCCAAGACTTGTACTGTTAAAGAAATAGTCTCACAACTGAGGTTCAGCATTATAACAAGCCTCAAACCATATTCATACTCCAAATGCAGGGGTTCAGACAAGACTTGAAGAAGAAGGAGGGAACAGAGTGGATTATGTCTCGACCCCTGCATTGGAGGTTGCACCATGTTCAACATAATCTATACCTCATGTGTAAGACTGGATAGAGTAGCTACAGTAGAAGAGCTAAAGTATTATTAGTATATTAAGTGCATAAGTAAATTTGAAGAAAAACATGCTACTGAAGTAATAGGTTTTATCATAAAGCCCATAGTTAACATAGGCTAAATAGCAACAGAAACAATTTTAAAATAAAGATGGCAGCGCGATCAATAAATCTATGTTTTTATGTACCTGGGTACAACACTTTTGCCATCTTTATATTGACCTAAAAATAATTGTTTACAAAGGTGCATGAGGATTCAGGACAAATCCATGTCAGTTGATGGATCCCCAAGTCCATAATGTCTGCCAAGACTTGTACTGTTAAAGAAATAGTCTCACAACTGAGGTTCAGCATTATAACAAGCCTCAAACCATATTCATACTCCAAATGCAGGGGTTCAGACAAGACTTGAAGAAGAAGGAGGGAACAGAGTGGATTATGTCTCGACCCCTGCATTGGAGGTTGCACCATGTTCAACATAATCTATACATCATGTGTAAGACTGGATAGAGTAGCTACAGTAGAAGAGCTAAAGTATTATTAGTATATTAAGTGCATAAGTAAATTTGAAGAAAAACATGCTACTGAAGTAATAGGTTTTATCATAAAGCCCATAGTTATTTTACCATTGGTGTCAAACCATGGGATTTAACACTAAGGGGCATTTTGTGCCAGGTACGCTTTAGTAGTTCACTTTTTGAGATAAAGTGGTTAGGCTTTTGAATTGTCAATAATAGTGTAATCAGCTTAAAGTACTTCACCCGTAACTTATAATATTCAGAATAAAGATTCAAGTGCAGAAAAATTACATGTACATGTATAAAGATTTTTATTGAAATATATAGAGTTTTCATTCGATTCTTTTCAAAGACTAAGGAACTGAGTAGACAGGAAGTTTGTGCAAAAATATTCTAATTGCTACAGTGGGTGGAAAGTAAAGTTTTTGTCATATAATCAAAATAGTCAGAAAAATTCATTGTCATAAAAGTGATAAATCATTTAGCATGGACGATTTCCACATATAAGACAATCCTTGTAAAATATGGCAATGCTGTCACGTCTGCAAAATACCATTAATAAAGGAAGTATATCAACAATACATGTACAGGGTGTCCAAAGAGTATCTATACACTTTGTATTAAATTGTAAAATGGCTTTAGGGACACCCTGTATTTCATAATTGTTTTATGATTGTTTTAATATTTTGCGGAAGATGTAACAACAATGGCATAATTTTCAAAGAAATCAGCATAATCGTCACAATATGTGGCAGCCATTTTGTCTGTCTGTGCGTCCCCTTAACTTGCCTGATCGGTGCACCAATACCACACTGACGATATAGTGAGTCCAAATATCACTCCCGTCCAAGGCAAACCATCTGTTATATCGCGGAAGAAATTCATTGAATTTTGTGGTGGTATACCACATTTCGCGTAAGGATTAGAATTATTTCCTGGGAGGTCACTACTACCGTACAATGTGGTATTTGGGACAGCTTCGAAAAACTTTTGCACCGTTTCTTCATAGCTGCCTGTCTTTGAGAAGCCTGCAATAGTTTAGGGGTTAGCTGTTAGCAGATACAACAAGAGAGTTAGACAAGAACACAAACACATATTAGTCATAGGGGTAGCTAGGCATGATGAGGCTACAGGCGAGGCAATTCACCTCAAAAAATTTTATGGAAAAGTTATTTCAAATGTTTTCTTCACTTGGAACTGTGAAAACAAATAGTGGTATATACGTAATTATGTCCCCATTCTTTTTGCCTCCCATTTCCTCGCCTATTTTTGATCCTAGCTACAACCCTCTTAGTGCAAGAATAAACAAAAATAGATGTAGCACAGAAAACGCATAACCTTGGTTCTGGTTGCCATGGTGTAATTTTAAAACTCTGAGAAGCATATTAGGCCCATAAAGTTAGTTCATGGTAGTCAATGTTTGTGTGCCAAATTGTGAACCATCAATGGTGATCGAATGGTGAATACATATAGGCTGTATCAACAGATACAGTATATGACTGGAAATAAAAAATTCGGTAGAAATATTTTTTATAAATAAAACCTTTTCATCAAAATTATTGTAAAACGATAGCAATCAGAATCAAAGATATTCTCCCTGGCTTTAATACACAAAATCATGCATGCATGCAAACAAACAAAACATAAAATAGAAAGAAAAATGGACATGTAGAAAACACACAAACATTAAGTGATGTTATTGGTTGTCCATAGCCAAACCCAGCAGTAAAACAGACCAAATGCATGGAGGGGCATATTCGCACGCTCAGTTTTCACTGCACTCAACAGGGGGCTTCCCAAGGGGTATGTGATAAGGCAACCTGGCCCCTAAAAATGGGACTTTGGGGTACTTAAAAATGAACAAATGTGACAAATAAATGCTTGCAAGTGACAATTTTTTACATTTATCGGACTGCCAAGTGTTTTGAGAGTGACATAAATAGACAATTCGTTCTGAATGTAAATTGATGCAAGTTAAGATGACTTATTCTAACCAGTAATCAAACAATGGAACATAACAGACTATTTAGTGCATTAAAAGCTTTGACTGACTAAAAAGGAATGAATCTGACAAAATATGACAAGTAAATTTTAAATGTGACAAAGTGAGAATTTTGAAATTTTAAAAGTGACAAAAGCGACCTCACTGCCCCCTCTTGGGGAGCCCTCAACATGAGCTGAGGGAACGAAGATGTCGAGGGGGATTTGTTGACTTCTCTTGCAAAAATTATATGATCCCTCCACACATTTTTAGTTTGTTATATCTCTGTAATGCATATTGTTAGAAGGCAAAAAATCATTAGGTCCTGTACTTTTTCTTCCAACTCAACTAGAATCCTCTACCATGGCCCAAGGATTAGGAAACACATGTTCATTCAGTGAAACAGAGCAACACATACAATAGCAGTTTACTGTGCCAATGTTGCGTGAAACACGTAACTGGCAAAGTTTAGAATATTAGGAAGCATATAGTATATAACTAGCTGCTATGTGCTTAAAGGCCCCATGTAAAGTTTAAACCACTTTGGCTTATATTGTAGTCTTACCCAATGTTATCAAAGTGTGATATGTGAAACTTTTTTTTTTAATTTCAAAAAGTGGTTTTTGATAGACTTTTTGTTCCAAAATTTGTGAATTTGTTTAAAACCAACTTTTAGAGGTCACTCGTATCTTCTAATTAGCCACAATTCATACCAATGCATAGCATACATCCTCCCATGTTTTTTGCCGAAAAAATTAAGAAAATCGGTTGATAAACAAGCGAGAAATGAACTTATCAGTGCATGAAAATGGTTCTGAGAAAAATGCATTTCAAAATTTTAGTTCTCATAGAAACCAATGGTACAATGATATCTAAAACATAATTTATTCTTCCTTTTAACCTGGTTAGACAATCAATATTGTTTTTTTTATGAAAGTCTAGCATATTTAGAAAAGATTGACATCGAAAAAAAAAATTCAATTTTTTTCAAAAAGTTTTTGTTACCTTAGTGACATCACTAATGTTTCAAAATATTTTTGATAAGCTAAAACATTGAAGTGGCCCATTAAATATGACATTTTATTATTGAAATAGTGTGTCTTTTGTTCAATCTTTGCATTGGTGTTAAAAATATAATATTTTTGAAATGCATTAAGAAATATTTGATGATTAAGAAATTTCAACTTTTTTTGAAAAATGGCGGGAAATTTGAATATTTGAGAAATGAAATGCTCATTTTTGTTCAAAAATCTCTAAAATCACTTTTTAAGTCCTGACAAATAGTAAATGAATGATAAAAAAATATTTTCAAACTTTAGACGGGGACTTTAAGTGACACACTTAACAGTTTCACCTGCTTTGACAAAGCGTGACACGTATATATGTACGTAAACAGCACCGTTTCGTTAAAAGATTAAAAAGCAAATACATCGCTGTCATTGTACCAGAGTCATAGACAAACAGCAGTTACACCAATGCTGTGACATTGCCAACTTGTCCCAAGATTAAAAGCAAACGCATTGCTGTGAGCGCTAGAGGACACACTTTGTGTCTAGCATGTCGGCTGCATTAACTTGCCTGGTCCGAACACCAATACCAAACTGACGATATTGTCAATCCAAACATGATCCCTGTCCAGGGTAGGCTTCCGTCTTCTACAGGACGGAATAAATTCATACTATTGCTTGGAGGTATACCACATTTTGCATATGGATACTGCGACGAGTTAAAGTCGGTACTTCCATATAGAGTGGTGCTTGGTATGGACTCAAAGTATTTTCTGATAACATCTTCGTAGTCTCCCACCTGCGCAAAACCTGTAAGGTTCATATTAGATGATACTCATTTTTTTGTTTGTTTATTTGTTTGCTTGATTGATTGTTTGATTGATTATTTGTTTTATTTCTTGCTACAGTCATTGCACTGTTTCAAGATGAGCCAAAAACCAAAACTATTTCTATATATGACTACATGTATTATGTCTAAATATATATAGATCATCATATTTGAGATGTCATATGCGATGTCAGAATTCTGCGTCACTACACGTATGTGTCCTATTGGATGTGTAAATGCATGGCTTTGGTTTATTTGGGACTTGCAAAATGTACAACAAGAATTTAAGAGAAAATATAATATTAGAAAAACATCCAAAACATTAAATTGTGAGTATTTCATATTTTAAACATGCACTCTCAGACAAGTGGATACAAGTTACAGTAAAGTTATTATAAGTCATCCTCCTAAGCAGGTGTCCAGAATCCGTACCTCCTTCTTCCCCCCTGCTATAAGCAGTTAGCATTTCCCCGATTAAGAACTCGCAATTTGATTGGCTGTCGCAACACTCCAACAGAAATCATGTATACGTCATCGGCGCATAATAAGATCACGTGATTCAGTTTAATCGGGCGTGTCCAACTTGGTTATAGCAGGGGGTAAAAAGAAAGAAGATTTTCTGGATTTTGAAGCCCTGTGATTGGAGGATGTTATAAGTTAGCACACATGCATCACTCATTTACATATTAATCTAGTGTTAATCCCATATAAATCAAATTCAAACAACTCAACATGCAAGAAAAGTATATTAATAATATAAATTGCACAAGATACTCAAGGTTGAGTAAGTACTCAAGCTACTCACTGATTCCAGTTAGTATGAAAGCTCCAATGATCATGATGATGGTCTGGATGAAGTCAGTCCATATGACAGCAGTTAGACCACCTAAAATACAAGGAAGAACATTAATCAACTAAATTGATAATTGACAGGTGAGGTGGTACTTATTTGATGAGTAACAGGTACTTATTTCGTGATTGAAAGGTGAGGTGGTACTCATTTCATGAGAAACAGGTACTTTTTTGATGATTGACATGTGAGGTGGTACTCATTTGATGATTAAAAGCTGAGGTGGTACTTATTTGATGATTTACAGGGGAGGTGGTACTTATTTGATGATTGACAGGCGAGGAGGTGTTTATTTGATGATTGAAAGGTGAGAAGGTACTCATTTGATGATTGAAAGGTGAGGTGGTACTTATTTGATGATTAACAAGACAGGGTAGTACTATTTTGATGTTTGACAGGTGAGGTGGTACTTATTTAATGAGTGACAGGAGAGGTAGTACTAATTTGATGATTGACAGGTGAGGTTGTACTTATGATGATTGACAGGTGAGGTGGTACTTACTTATGATTGATAGGTAGGGTTATACTTACCAGCAATGGTGAACAATGCAGCTATGGCAAGTAGTATGATGATTGACAGGTACAGATCCCACCCTAATGCCTGTTGAATAAACACTGCCCCAGCAAACAAATCAGCCTAAAATGTAATGAGGATTTTTTTGACATATAGTGTACAAAAATTGTACTTGAGTGGACTGAATTTTGGCATGTTTTGCAAATATTAATTTTAAGACAATCTGCATAAAAAATTGGCTTCCTGCTGATATGATAAATAGGCTAGAGGGAACTTGGACAAAAGGCCCTAAAATCAAAAGTTTATTGTACACTCTCCACAACGACATGTGTTTGGTACCAAATGAAAGCTAAGGTCCCATGTTTTCATGATTCACTTGTCCTAATATCAAATTGTGGTAAAGCTTTTGTCTAAAACGCCTGTTTCCATAGTAACCACAAAAATATTGTGTTAATAAGCAGAAAATGCTTTTTAAACATAACTCTAACCATATAACTCCGATTTTCACGAAATTGGTATCATATTGAAGCAAATAAAAAGCTCTATGTTTATAATTATATTTATGCAAATTAGATCATTTGCATATTGATTGTGACGTCATAACTGTATTATTTTGTGTATTTTTAGATAAATGAGTATATTTAGTTTCCGTACAGTAATATACGGTAAGGAAATATGAATTAATTTGTTATCGTTTGAATGCTTATGGTGTCTACTTTTGAGATCCACATGTTATTAATTAAGAAACTTAGGCAGAGTATGTCTAAAATATCCGTTCCCATCATAGCAACTGAAAAATATTGTGGTTAAATATGCACAATTGAACACACCGAGCTCATGTGTCACAGAAGATGTTTTTACGCATAACTCCACTTGTATTACTTCGATTTTGACAAAATTGGTATCGTATTGAAGATAATAAAAGTATCTATTTTGATAAATTACATTTATGCAAATTAGCTCATTTGCATATTGGTTGTGACGTCATAATTGTATTATTTTGTGTATTTTTAAACATATGAGTATATTTTGTTATCCAGAGTTGTATATCGTTCTCAAGATTTGTATACAAAGAGTGTTTGTGTGATATTGTAGTTATACAATTACTCGGGATGGACGGTGTGAGAATAGTTCAAAAATTGACTTGGTGAGCTGGATGGAGTTTCTCTCTATTTTTCATTCTATTAGGGTTTCCTGCATAAGGGATTTCGCCTGCGGATTCTTGCCAACATATCTAAATACTGGTTCGAAGAAGACATATACCTAGATTTTTTTTAGAAAAAATTGGCTAAAAATGGAAACTACAAAAAGTCAAAATGTTCAACTCAAACAAAACTCTAGCTATTTAATATTACACTATGTATTATTTAATATTTTTCAGAAGTTTCAGGATCTTCATTAGTGTACTTGTGGCTAGAAATAAGATATTTAAGGAAAAAATTTGGCATTTTTGATCATTTTCGCTTTCAGCAGTAACATATAGTTCCTTATATCTTGAGTTTTATGCTGACTGGTTGTTGCAATTTTGATCAAATCTGTTCTTGTACATGTCTTCTTCCATTTAAGATACAAAAATATATATTGGACCACCAATGGTCATATTAGAGCTTTCAGATCTCCCCTACCCCATTTATTATGAAAAATTATCGAAAAATATGAAAAAGTAAAATAACTTGAATTTAAAAACGTTAACAATGTTGTAGCTATTCTATATCAATATTATGTGTTATTTAATGTTTTTCCGATATTTCAGAACCTTCATCAGTATACTAGTGCCTAGAAATGAGACATTTAAGGACAAAACTTGGCATTTTTTTTATCAATTTAGGGCTTTGTATAATAAACCTCATACCTCATACCCACTTACCCACCTACGTGGGACATGATACAGTCATTGAAGGGTTCAATTTTAAATATCTTTAAATCTCAAAATAGCTCTAATTATTAACATTTCTACAATTTCGGCTTTATTTTATGACTATACGGATGACAGATCCATAAATAAAGGCATGTGGGTGCATTTGTGTAATGACCCGAGGGTGCCCCATGGGAATAACTAACTAACGACCGCGAGCATAGGTCCAACAGGCCAGATCAAGAAATTGAAAATAAAAATAACTTGAAATTATAAACTTTAACAAAGTTGTAGCTATTCTATATCACTATTATGTGTTATGTAATGTTTTTAAGATATTTCAGAATCTTTATTGGCAAACTAGTGCCTAAAAATGCGACATTTAAGGATAAAACGTGGCATTTTTTACCATTTTCGCTTTCAGCAATGATATATAGGTTCTTGTACATGTCTTCTTCCATTTATGATATAAAAATGTATATTGGACAACCAATATTCATATTAGAGCTTTCATATCTCCCCTGCCCCATTTATAATGTAAATGAAAAAGTAATTTCAAATCATAAACTTTAACAAAGTTGGAGCCATTCTCTATCAATACTATGTATTATTTAATGTAACCTTCATTTGATTACATGTGTTTAAAGTTTACGGACAAAATTTGGCATTTTTAGCATTCTGCTTTTAGCAGTATCATATAATTTTCCACAATTATAATTCTTTGATGATAGATTGATATATGTTTTTTTATTGAATCTGTTTTCTTTGATTTAAGTTATAGAGAATGTATGTAAGACAACGGATGTTTTTATTAGAGGTGTAAGACCTCCGCTCCACCATTTAATAAGAAAACCAACAAAAATAGAATTAAGAAATATCTAAGTTGTTATTATTATTTCATGTTAATATTCTTCAGCTTTTCAAAAGTTTAGCACATTTAGAAGCACACTAAAACCAAAAAATGACACATAAATGGGCAAAATGACCAATATTTCTCTTTCAGCAATAGTTGTTTATATTTTTAGTTGAATGGTGATTTAGTCTGGCAGAAACTTCAAAGCTAATCGTTTTCTTCGGATTACAATGTTTTTTTTTTAACTTATCAGCATAGTATAGTATAGTATAGTATTTATTTCATATATTTAAGGCCTTAGGCCCATATACATTTTAGTTAGTATACAATACATATATTATAGATGGCATCATGAATATTACTTACTTTTATGATTATTCAAGATCTGATAGAAATAATGATCTTAATTTGAAACTATGATAAAGAAAACATGCAAAACTACAAATTATTTCTTCATTGTTTGATGACATTAATTTATAAAATTCATTTATATTATAATGAACAAGAGTTGATAGGTAGTTATTCCTTAAAAACTCATACAATGGGCATTCTATGATAAAATGGAATTCATCTTCTACAATGTTTTTATCATTTGTTAAACAGTATTTACAAAGACGTAGCTCTCTTGGAATATTTTCCCATCGTCCTACCTCAATTTGCAGGTTATGACCTCCACATCTAAATTGTGTTAATGCTTTTCTATGCTTGAAATGTTTAATACAAGATAAATATTTTTCACATTCTAACTTAGTCTTAAAAATACAATAATGCTGGAGCTTTGCTGAGTTTTGTGTGCTGGTTAACCAATTTTGATATGCACAGTCTTTTAATCTTTGCTTAAAATGTAACAAAAATAAATTTTCATTTCCAACTCCTTGAGCTAACCACACATATCCAAAACCTAGATTGTTCAATACCTCTTTAATTTTTGTTGCCCAGGTTACTCTGCCTGCTCCATCTAGATTATATAGCATACTGTAAACACGCTTAGGATATCTTGTATCTTCCATCATTATAATTTTTAACCAAAATTTGATACATCTTGCTTTATAAAGTATTTCCATAGGGTATCTCCCTACTTCACCTAGTACTGTGGCATTTGGAGTATTATCCCTTAACTTCAATAAAAATTTACAAAAATTTATTTGGACCTTTTCAATTGAGTTTACATTATAATAGCCCCAAATTTCTGACCCATACAGCAAAATTGGTGTTACCATACTGTCAAAAAGTTTGAATGCAACACTTGGCTCAATAGTTGAACATTTTTTTAACATTACCTTAAGCATATTACATGATTTTCTAGCTTGAGCAGCAAGCAATTCCGTTGCACCAGACCACTTTAACTTTGGTGTAAACATGATACCTAAATATTTGTAACCATTGATTGTTTCTACTCTTTCATTGTTAAAATACCATTTTTCAGTTTCTTTAAGGTAACCTCCTCTTCTAAATACCATTATTTTTGTTTTCGCCATATTTACTTTCATTCCATACTGTTTACAAAACCTTGATAGACAATTTAATTGTTTCTGTAACCTAGGTACAGTGTCAGCTACATGAACAAGGTCATCTGCATAGAGCATTACAGAAATATTTGGCAAACTCTCATCTACAAAAATGCCTTCTAAGTTTTGACACATTTTTATATATTCATTTAGAAATATGACAAATGCTGTCGGACTGAGCATACAGCCCTGCCGACAGCCAATAGAACAATCAAAATTTTCAGTCAGATCAAAATTTTCTGTCATAACACATGATTGTAATTGACTGTACATGTGTCTGAGAACTTTCAGACTTTTTCCATGAAACCCATTTTTTATTAAAACATACCATAAAATATCGTGCTGGATACAATCATACGCTTTCGAAAAATCAACAAATAGGCAGTATAAACGTCCTTTCTTCTTTGATACATACTTTTGAATTAATGATTGTAAAACAAAAATATTATCTGCTGTTGCATATTTTTCTTTGTAACCTCCTTGTTGTTCAAACCACTGTCCCCGTTCTTTCATATGAGTGATGTACCTATTGCTAGTTATTTTTGTGAATATCTTTCCCATGGTGTCTAAGAGTGATATACCTCTGTAGTTATTTGGAACATTTATATCTCCCTTTTTAAACAGTGCATAAATAATTGCTAAAGTCCACTGATCAGGAAAAATGCCTGAATTCATGATTGTTTGAAATAGCTTAAGGAAAATTGGAAATAGTATATCAGGTGCTGCTTTAAGAAATTCAATTGTAATACCACTTGGTCCTGGAGACTTACCACTTTTCATATTTTTAATAACATTTGATATTTCACTGAGTTCAATATCATTATTTATGGCTCCATAGTTGTTAAGACATTCCATACATGAATTATCATGTTCAAGTAAAGTATTATGTACATGTTGTTCAAAATCATGATCAATTTGGTTTTTATTGTCATTTAAAAGTACTCTAAAATAATCATACCACTCATTTGAGGAGATATTACCACATTGCGGCTTTGATCCTAAATTAGTTTTTACATAACTCCAAAGACGATTATTGTCTTTAGCTGCATCTTGTAATTCTGAGCTGTTTTTGATTTTTAAATTAAGTTTACATTTTTGACACAGCGCTTTAAATCCTTTTTTACATTGATTATATAAGTGAAAATCATCCACATTATTTGATTGTCTGAATATATTTAACAAATATATATATAGGATTAGGACCTCAAAACCATCGGATGCCGGAGCGGCACCCTTGGGCAACTTTCTACAGAGTATTTCTTATGCCCCCCTGATAAAATATACAGGGGGTACTATAAGACACCCTCATATCTCAGACACTAATAAATATATTTACTTGAAATTTTCGGTAATTAGTTTAAGTATGATGCTTGACATGTGTGACAAAAATCAAGAAAAAATCTTAATCCATTGCTATAGAAACAGAAAAAGAACAGTAGAAATGCATGATTTTGCTGATTTTCATAATTTTCTTCATATTCTTGATTTTTAAAGCATCTGAAGTATATACTTATCTATTATATACATGATTAGAAGTAAAAATGAAATAATTCATCATATGGTTCATATAACTGTTTTCATTTTTCAATGATATTTGTCAGGAAATGATAAGAGGGACTGTACATCTGGATCAATCTAAAATTAATTGTTTTAATTGTAAACATGGGCTTTCAAGTTGTAAACAAAAAACTAGAACCTTCCGATGCCCTCCAAATCTGAAAATCTGAAATCTAGTGCTCAATATGTGAAAAATCAAGCAACAGTATTGTAAATTATAATTTTAACATTGAAACCATTGCAAAATTCCTCAAAACGTAAAGTTGCATGTTTCAGTAGCTAAAGATACCCTTAGAACTACAGAGCAAAGGCTCATGAAACAAACTGGATTTTTAAATCATTAGTTTGCTGTGAACATTGAACATAATGTATAATAATGAATTCCTTTGCCATATGGACTATAAGAGGTTATCTCAAGAAATAAGTTATCTACTTCAATTATACCCTTTCTTAATTGAACTACTAATTGACCTACTTATCCATTACTTTTTTATCTCATTTTTATCTTAATACTATTTATTCATATTTGGTTCAATTATTCAATTCATAAGAATCATAAGAATGTATTACAGGGAACTCTTTAATTGTATCTTTAGCATTACAGAACTAAGAGCTCAAACATAGAACAAAATATAAAATGTGCATATACGGTATCAATCTACTTACTAGTTAATTGACCTATTTAGTACTTACTGATATTTTGGTAAACACATAGAGAATCAAAGCCAGAATAGAAAGGTAAACTCTGATTCGTTGACCTCCAAATCTTTTCCTCAGATATTCGGGCATTGTAAAAACCTAAAAGCAAAAATGAGAACTACAGCAGGTGATGTATCACAATACACATTTATGGGAGATGAGGTAAGTGGCGGGGGTTGCTATGGAGAGAGGCTTCTCCTCCAGGAGATATAAGGATACAGTTGATAAGGCATCTTAACTACCCTGCACGCAGTCTAGTTATAAACTACCCTTAGTATAGACTATATTACAGTTTAGCAGCCCCGCCCCAAAGATTGGTGCCTGTGATAGCCTGGATAATAAATCATTTCAAATCTACCACGCTGACCCTTTCTCAACCAATCAGCGAAGTGGAAGGAACAGATGCTAAATACATGCTTATTAACTATGCACTGATGTCAGAGGAAATGCCCATATAGAAAGTTGTTCGTATTTCGAGGACAAACTCTGATTGGCTCTGTGAGATCAGAGATTTATTGTCAATGCATTGTCGGATGGCCATTCTTTTCAGGTGTCGTTTCCTAAAATTAACACACGTTGCTGCGCATTGCATGCAAATTTTGTAAAGCAACACCTTCAAGAAATGATCATTCCACATTGCACTGAGTCCAGGGCTTAAATCCTCAAATGACATCATTGAATGTTTGCCAATGAAAAAAGAAATTTGATTTTCATATTCAATTGATAGGATAATGTATATGTATATCGGAACTTTAATTATACTGTGTAATTTAGTAGGAGGACTTGTTGTTTGTAAGGGTGTGTTTGGGTTCGATTTGTTTTGATTTGATGTTACTTAGTTATACCTTCATGTCTTATGGTTGATGATTCAACCTGAATCATGACTAAGGTGTTTAAATTGACAGCATATTCAAAAAGTTTTAAAGTCCTAGTGTTTTATTTTGAAAAACAAGTCTGTCTATTATTCAAATACAGTGAAACCTGAATATTGAACACCTCCAAACACCTGTATATTCGAACACCTCTCTGTAATAACACTTGTCTATATGTAGAATGTAGATCCCAATTTGTTATCTCCAAAAGGCTCACGTATTGAAGCAACCTTGAAATGTGAACACTACTACTAATCTGAACCAGGGGTTTCATTAGCAGTTGGCAAGATGCGATTTTCATCAGTTGTTATTTTCACAAAATCGCCTGTTGTTTTTAGGGACTTTTCAATGTGAAATTTATGATTTATGACATTCTATTATAATTATTTAGGGACTTTTAAACTTTTCTATGTTAAATTGATGATTTATGACATTTCATTATAGTTGTGGCTTTTGTTTTCATTTATTTAGCCTGTTGCGAGAAATTCTAGTGAAACCCCTGTGAACACTTCATCAATCCCAGTGGTGTTCAGTTTAGACAGGTTTTACTGCACAGTACATGTAAATATGTTCCAGTTATCAAACAATGTTAAAGTACAAGTTAAGTATTAACATTAATACATGAACATGACATTGTTTGTTTGTGAAGTACATTCTCCCATAACTCCCTTGAAGTGGCCTGCCATGTTGATATAAATGTCATCTTGTACAGCATGATATCACTCATATTTCACCTTGTTCAAGGTGTCACCCTGGTTGTCGACATTGATTATTCAATTAAGTCTCAATAAAAGTTCCAGTGAACTGGCGCTGCAGATCAACCTGTAGTATATCTATGGAATTATGCAGTCAATGTGCTACCCGATACTCCGCAAACAAAGATGACCTAGCGATATATTTCGATTCTTCTTTAGAGTAAGGATTTAGGTTGGGGTTTAGGGTCAGGATTGGGTGACATCTACAGTTGCTAACCAAAAATCGCTAACTATTTATACAATTCTATACACTTTATAATTCAGCGATTCAACTCATACATGTTTATTCTTTTTTTATTCTAAATCTGATCACCATGACACTCATCTTTGAATGGGTATAAATATTGTGTGACATACCCATTGATAACATTGGCAGTGTGATAATCCTACAGAACCAAACCCCCAAATTACCACACAACTATACATTCGACAAACATGACTTTAATATAATAGTTTTATTTACTTATAATACCATCATTTTATTTGAACAACCATAATTTGATTTGTTAATAAAAATGCTGATATTTAATAAAATTATGAAAATTAGAGATGAAATGGATTTATTTCAAAGGTTTTAAGAAGCAGTTTAAGAGTGTGTTCAGAATGATCGCTCCCAAATAATCTTACATGTACAGTAGGCAAGTTATCTAAATCGGACTCTTTGAACTAGGAATTCAAGACACTTGAAGTGCTAAATGATAAGACAATTATGAACTATCATACTTTATATCTAGAATATAACTCAATGTCCTGTAGATGAAATGATGTGGTCACTTTCAGATTCAGTAAATAATCTGTGAAACGAAAAATTGTGAAATATACAGTTAACCATGTACGTTTGTATTTAAGTCAATGGATGCACTGAAATAATGCCTTTAATAAAAAATCAAATTCTGTTAAATCAATGTCTAAATTCTCAAGAGCAATTATTTAACAAAAATTAACAGAGAATTTTTATTTGAGGACTTGTCAATATTTACAAATGCTTAAATATCTCTTATTTATGACAGTTATGTACAAGTTCAGTCTGTCCTGATCAAGTCTAAGGTTTCAATTTATCTATCTTAGTACAGGTAGAACAGACCCATAACTTTTGATTAGAGGGGTTCACTTTTTTAAAAATGACCACTTTGAAAAATCACTTGAAAAAAGCTAGTTAATAACTGCATGTTTTTGAAACAATTTTGGCCAGGGGGTTCGCTCGAAACAAAATAATCGAGAAAGATGATGATGCATGTAGTATATAGATAGTTTATTTAACTGTTGATTGGTTGACATTTGATTTCTTAATTTATTTGCTTGTTTGTTTGATTGTTTAGTTTGCTTGATTATCTAGTTTGTTTGATTGTTTAATTTGTTTGTTTGCTTTGTTAATTAACTTGTCTATAATGTAGTAGTCACATCAATATAATCCCACTTTCTCCTAAAAGAGGAGCCTCATTCAACCTCATTCACCATTCACCTAGGCTACATGTCTCACGCAACTGAATTGGGGAGTCCGAATTTTATATGCATAACACTTCAGAAATACTTAACTCGTTTTGAGATAAAAGAAAAGAGTTCTGCATGAGAATAATATTTTTAGCATCAAATGGCAGTACATGTCTTTTAAAGAAATCAAAAATGAAATCAAAGTTCTCTAATCCCTTGAATCAACAGCTAATCAATCATTTGAATCATTTAAATACTATTATTTATTTTTGCCAGTTAAAGAAACACATTCTACATGTACTTGGTCAACTACAGAGACATGTACACATCCAATCCACACCAACATTGGAACCCATTCATCGAGAATCCAGATGGACTACTCAATCCAAAAAGATCCACATGAGTGAAATCCTTGTGGATCCATGTTGTTTCCACATGGATTCCTCGGGATCAGATTGGGGGTGTAGGCAGTCTAAAAAGCATCTTAAAAATTTTCAAGAGCCCTGCCTCATGAATAGCTATTGTATGGGCCTATTAGGGGCCATTAAAGAGTGACCAATGAGAGCTGAAAGTAACTTACCCCAGCAGCAACATAAACTGGAGCAAACACCCATCCCAGGAGCAGCAGGATGAAAATAGCCTAAAAATGCATTTATACTATGTATTATTTATTATAGTGAAGAAGTATACCCCACTCCATAAATTTGGTTGCTGAATTCTTTCAACATTAGCACATGAATCTGCTTTGAAAAGTGATTCAAAAAGGGACTTCAAGTTGCCAAACTTGGAGGGGAATGTAAGAAAACATAAGTGATTAACATCACACACAAAGAAATTCAAAAATGAGCAGCTATATTACCTAGCATGCCCAAAATCTATTTACAAGTACTAGATCTTTTCACATTTGTAAAAATGTCAAGATAAACAGATGAATGATTTTCTCCAACCTGGAGTCCACACACCCATAAGCACAAGATGGCCAATATACATGTAAATACAATAAAAAAATAAATGTATAAAATAGTTATATTTCAAAAGATGAGTAAATCCCTCCTGATTACACTCCTAAGTTAACGACAAAGTTGTACCTTTGGATCAGGTATGATTGGGGGGGGGGGTTAAAAGGACATCAAAAAATATGTTAATTTATACAAGTCGTGTACTTTAGCTACCTTCTATGGCAACATTTCATCAACTGACAACTTGATATACTGAATGGATTAATTAGGACATGTGAAAAGACAGTGATCTATACAATGGATTACATTTGAATTGTCCACATGTTAATGAAGTTGAATATTTACATATATGAGATGCATCACAAGAAAACCAATGTCATCACATTTGAAAATACTGGAGAAGATAAAGTAAATTGCAAAGAGCTAGCCTTTTGAGAACTGTAAACAGAAAAATCAAACAAGGTACATACAGGGAATGGTATTATACCTAAAAATAAATGGCCAACTTAATATTTACTCAGCATGCCAAAAGAGCAAACAGAATCTAGATATTCATACCAGTGGAAAAGCAACCCTGAAAATTCTAAATCAATTTATCAATCACTTTGTCTGGATATATACGCAGATAAATAAAGTGAGATGACACTGCCCGATACCCCCCCCCCCCCCCCGAAGCCAATCAATGTAATGACAGGTTTTTAGTCACAATAAAAATTTCAAAAATAGATATAAGACTCCCTCTCTTATGACCAGCCTCAAAAATAATGTATGTGTAAGTATTTAATTTCATGTGCATGTATATTCTTTAAAATGTGCCTATAAAGTCAAACACTTACATATTATGTAGCCATAAAATGACATTTCAAGATACTCAACGATTTGCATTTAATGTCACTACATATAAGGTCACACTTTAACCAAAATACCATATTAGGGGGGAACCTGTGCTTTAAATTGTATAAGAAAGGGGGGGGGGCAACTCTCACAAATATTATAATTTATGTTTCTTCATTATCTCATTCTAAGATAATACTTTTGATTGGCATCTTCAAAATTCAAAACAAGTAGTTTCACAAGACGATTTTATTTCGAAACACTTGAATTTAAAAAAAATTTATTCCCCAATAAATCTTAAAATAGTTATTTCATGTGCCAATGATCATGTGCACGTACATTATCATAACAAAATTATTCTATACACACTTAAAGGTACATTCAATTATTAACATGATCAATAAACTTCCATGTTAAAAAGTCTAAAATTTGTGAACAATTTGAACAAGGCATTAACACTCAAAATATAACTGGGACATATAAGGACTCAATATTATACTTACATTCAGTTCAAAAGCTGCTATTCCAATACCCCCTGCTGCGCCTGAACCTGCAAGGCCAATGAAATGACCACTTCCAATGTTACTAGCAAACAAGGACGCACCAACCTAAAACATAGTAAAACCAATGTTATTTCTAAGAAATGTGGTCATTATACAGAAATACTGTCATGGAAATGCTGTCATTAGACAGAAACAGTATAATTACCCCAAAATGCAGCCAAATATCGATACATTTTATTACACAGAAATGCTGGCATTACACAGAAACATTGTCATTACACAGAAACAGTGTCATGACATGAAAACAATGTCTTAACACGGAAACATTGTCATTACACAGAAACAGTGCCATTACACAGAAATGCTGTCATATACTGGATACATTGTCATAACACATTGTTATTACACAGAAACAGTGTTATTACACAGAAATACTGTTATTACACAGATGTTGTAACAAGGAACATTGTCTTTACACAGAAACATTGTGATTACACAGAAATAATAATTGTCATTGAACAGAATTTAAGAAACGTACATTGTCATTACACAGAAACATTGTCTTCACACAGAAACATTGATGTTACACAGAAACAATGTCTTCACACAGAAACATTGATGTTACACAGAAACATTGATGTTACACAGAAACTTTGTCATTTCACAGAAACAGTGTCATCACCTGGAAACAATGTCTTAAAGGTTGAATAGCGACTATAGAAGAAATTTGGGAGTCATTTTACCTTTCCCGAGCTATTAGTGCAACGTTTTGCCTAATGTCTTCTTCGCCATACCTATTTTCTTAAAATATATGCACTTGTCGATGAATACCACCAATCAGACTTGCAAATAGACTTCTAAATAAGCAATTGAAAGGTTGGACGTCCCGCATTTTGTTTTTTGAAACATTTCTAAATCTCTGCCATTTAAAATTCTTGCTGCAGCTGAGATAGGTAAGACCGCACGTTACAGTATAACCGCGGTTGTCTGATATAACCGTATGCATGGTACACGATATGACCGCCGTTGATGGTCTATTACCGGCGACTCTTGCAGTTAATCTGATCCACTGACAAAGAAAAATCAAAAAATTCTAAGACTAAAACACCTCAAATCTGCCCATATTCAAGGTCTTCTTGACACGCGCATGGTATGAAGGAAACAGAATGTTGGATAGAACGTTAGGTGAAAACGGGGCTGGAATCCAATGACAATATAACCGGGAAATCATTAAAAGGTACGTGAGCATTTTTTTTGTCGATGTCGGGAGAAGATTCCCGGGGATTTAGGATGCTAGTGATTGTGAATATCGGCAGAAATTAGGTACGTTCGGGGGTTTTCTTTGTAGCTAATGAAAATAGATGTTAGCCTTGATGAAATATTCAAAATTCGATATATTTTGACACCAGGACCATGATCGTTGGATACGTCTCTGTCTCTTTAACACAGAAACGTCAAACAAACTTATAGAGATTCATCTTCATATGGAGAAAATTTAAAGGTTCATCTATGAATTCTGGGGTATTCTTGTAATCCCATAATCAAATATTCCATTTTCTCCTAAAGGAGATGCCTGTCAGACTGGGGAGTGGATCACTTGAGGAAAACTAAGAAATGTTTTTTTTACATGAGGAGCCAAATAATTTACATAAAAATATGACATGTACTTGAACAATTTTTAAAGTTACTAACTTATAAATTTATAAAGAATACCGATGACCTTTAGCTTTATTATCAAAATGTGAAGTGAACTGAATAGATTCAAAAATATTGTTGAATAGATTGATTTATTTCGAACAGAGTCAATGTGACATTAAACTAGTTTTTTCATAAACTACATCATTATCTCCCTATAGTAGTTTGCCTTGCATTATATATATTTGAATATGATTGAAAACATTTTTTAAACTTGTTATTGAACATAAAAAAAGACATTTTGAAATAAATATAAAGGGAAATATTGCAAAATAAGTATTTTAACAATTTGTACTGCTATTGATCTAGACTCAAAAATGTCTTGAACATGTTGATGTAAACAAATTTTTAATTCAGTGATGTACATTATTTTGGTTAAGCCCCCTCCATGCATACATTTTACCCCCCCCCCCCCCCCCAGATAATCAAATAAAGAGCATTGACAATACAAGTACTTGTGTTCACTGATATAAAGCACGGTGTATAACCCAAACGCTCCTACATGAACGACGGAGCGTTTCATTACTGATTTTTAAACAAAGAAACGCTCCAGAGTAGGAAAACTGGCTGGCGGGAATGATGAGCCGTCTGATGATTTCCCCAATAATGGGAATAAGAGGTATGAGTTACATATTTCGAGTATACCATTCGATGGGTGTGATATTCATGTTGTACTTGGCTGGCTGTTGACGTTTGAAGCAATTAGGAAGAGCTGTAGGAAGCAGTATAGTTATCAAAATTCAAAAACGTATTTGTCATTCTACCGGTCAAAACCCCTTTTGTCGATACATGTGATTAGTTGAGCTAAGATTAGAGCACCAACGTATATTTTAGTCAAATTCCAATGCTTCAACGCACCATACATTATCGTAATAGTGATTTGATGACCGAAAATCTTAAAAATGATGACATTCTCATATTCAAGAAACGCTCCGATCTGGTTAACACAGTGAACTAGAAACGCTCCGGTAGTCTAGATCAGTTTAGGAAATATATAGCTTGCCTTTTCTTTTCAGGAAGAGAAAGAAAAGATCTATTATACCCCTTGGCATCAATAGAAGAAAGATTAATTCACATATAAATTTTCGTTTTTTTCTATAGTTTTATGATTTAGCACAAATGTAGGCATGACATCATCTAATGTAGGCTTAAATCAGCTAGTTGCACGTTTAGCACCACCAGGTTCAGATGTTTCAATTTGCCTAACAAGTACAACACGTTTTTGAGAGATAGATTCGATTCCAAACTCTTCTCTAATAATCTGAAAATTATATCAAAACAAAATGGTGAGAGCGTTTCTAAAATTGTGTTCTAAATCGACGGAGCGTTCCGAGGAAAACAAGCGATTTCTCGAGAACAAGTAATGGATTTGGACTGGGATTTTAGGAAATGAGAATATACGAGTTTGTGATCTACTTCTTTAACAGAAAGATTAACGTTTTCATAGAAATACTAGTTTAATTCGTAATTTGTGGTCAAATCGTCATCTTCAGATTCGTTCCATCTACACTACGGAGCTTTGATCAAGCAAATAACAGTTTACCACCAGAAGTTGAATAAATCAGATCTTTGCTCACGGTATTGTTCATCGAATGGTACATAATATTTCACCATAACATATGATATGTAAGAGAAACGAGAGGAACAATACTTACGGTCATAGTGGAATCTTCATTAGCCGCCATTTTATTTCGCTCCGGAGCATTTCCGCGTAAATGAAACGCTCCGTCGTGCATGTAGGAGCGTTTGGGTTATACACCGTGTAAAGGCCCCCTCACATATGAACGAATCCACCAAACGCAGTCTTCCGAAGTCAATTCTGGCGATTGGGAACGTAAACATGCCAACTGAAGCGCATGCGCATGCTTTTGAAGCTTTCTGAAGGGGTATACTTATATATATGAACACCTAAATGATGTACAACGTACATGTACTAATGGGAACGAATTTTACTCAATTCCTATTCGCAAGACTGCGTTTAGAGGGTTCGTTAATATGTGAGGGTGCCTTTAACTATTAAATGATATCTCCCATATCACCTTTGGCAATGAGAACTTGAGTCTGATTCATTCAAAAAACAATACTAATAAACAATTCTACGTTGTACAGGGTGGTAAAAAACAGAACCACTCAAAATACCAATAACTTTATTAATATCTACAAATATGCAATCAACCTAAATTTTCAGGAATAGACACTATGGAATTATGGAAGTTGATTTCATAAATAATGTGAAAATCATTAAAACTTTGGGTGGTTCTGTTTTTTAGGATCACCCTGTACAAACGTTCAATACAAATATAGAGAAGTGAAAAACAAGGGTCACCAAATCAGTTGTTTGCATATTAGAGTAATACAATACTTATAAAATGTCAGTTTTTGAAGGTACTTCAATCATACTAAGACAATCACGACCTGACTTCATGATATTAAAGCATTTTATGCTGCATTCTAATAATGTTTGGTGTACTCTTCAGATGTTATTTGAATACTCAGTACATACCTTTAACTTGTATGAGTATCAATAAATTAAAATCAAAATTTATATTCAAGTATGCTTAATGCAGATTCAATGATCTTACTTGCAAAATTGAAATTAAACTAGCTCCAATGAAAACCTACTTCCAAACCGTTGATAATGTGAAAAAAATTACAAAAATTGGCATGTTTTGACCATTTTGGCTTAAAATTGTGAAATATCAAAAAATCCCTGGAGACACAATTTAAATATATTTTGAATTTTAAAAATCATCTTACAAAAAGTGAATTTTTACAGTATAGTTTGAGTACAAAAGGGTGTGTCAAACACCCTTCACACACCCTTTTAGACAATACCACACCCCTAGTAACACTAACTATAAGAAAGAACAATGGGAAACATTAGAAAACACAATACATACCAATGCATAACTTATAAGGATGATATCCATAGGCAGAGAATTTTGTATTTATCCAGATTATCCCATTATAATTTTATTTATTTATTTTATTTATTTATTTTATTTCATGATAATATAACAATGGAATGTAATTTTTATGTTGACTTATGCACGATAAATTTGTATAAAACTATAGAATTTTCTATAGGGGAGTTGAGATTCTGATAAAAGTTTGATTAATTTAATTAATTTTCTGTTTTAATTGCACCCTACTTTTCACTACATTTAGGAAAATTATTGGATGATAACAACCCCCTACATTTGAAGATCATATCTTATGTATTCTAAAGGAGAATGTATTTGAAGTGTGCAAAGAGAATGTATTCTAAAGGAGAATATATTTGAAGTGTGCATGGAGAATGTATATTAAAGGAGAATGCATTTGAAGTGTGCAAGGAGAATGTATTCGATCTAAAGGAGAATTCATTTGAAGTGTGCAGGGAGAATGTATTCTAAAGGAGAATGTATTTGAAGTGTGCAATGAGAATGTATTTTAAAGGAGAATGCATTTGAAGAGTGCAAGGAGAATGTATTCTAAAGGAAAATGCATTTGAAGTGTGCAAGGAGAATGTATTCTAAAGGAGAATGTATTTGAAGTGTGCAAGGAGAATGCATTTGAAGTGTACAAGGAGAATGTATTCTAAAGGAGAGTGTATTTGAAGTGCGCAAGGAGAATGTATTCTAAAGGAGAATGTATTTGAGAAGAATGTACAAGGAGAATGTTTTCTAAAAGAGAATGTATCTGAGAAGAATGAATTACCTAAATCGGAATGCATTCTGAAGGAGCAGGTATCCCAAAGGAGAATATTCCTGAAGGAGAATGTATCTGTTTATGTATCTTGAGAGTGTATCCTGCAGATCGCATCAATTACATTCTAAAGAAAAGATCTGGAGAGGAGTGTATCCTGAAGGAGACAAATATTCTCTCATACTTACAGGAACCCAGTGCATACTGCGACCAGCTAAGAAGTAGCCTCCTACACTGCCTCTGTTCTTGCATGATGACTGGAATAAACAATGAATCAATTTGTAATAATTATTGCAAATCAAACAAATAACTTTTTGGTCAATGAAGTATAGTGTGTGTCCCATTGAATAAAGTTTGGGGATAATACAGCGGATTGCCCCTGAAAAATAGAAAAAGTTGTTTCATAGACAAACATTCAAATGTCACATATCAAGGCACCCAATTTACCTAATTTTTCTACGACTTAGGATCTCCACGTAGGATTGTACCCAATCAAGTGCTCAGTACCAGTTTTTCGATGATTCCTACCTTTAAATTTCACTTGGTATGTTCCCTGGGATCATGGCCCCCCATGGGGTATGTTATGTTAATCCCATGGGCTTTGTAAGTCATTCTTTTATGATAAAGCTATAATTTACTGAGCACATACCTAACGCCAGGTGTGTTCAAGAAGCTTAAATGAACACTATACTACACACCAGACCAGCTCCATCCCCCTAAACTCATGACTGGATCTGGATACAATACCATTACCACAGCCATTGATTTTGATTTTTTAAAATAATGAAGAATTTGCTGACTTTTCTTACCCAAATGCCCACTCCCATAACAGCAACAAAGTAGCCAACAATAACAAGAATATCTCCCCAATGGAGATTCCCAATTCTTCCGGGAGTGCTGACCGCAGTACCGTTATCCATCTTGCTTTGATTTGTGTGATCCCTCGTGAATTTCCTTTCTTGCCTTCTCTTCAAAACCTCTGATGACTAAAATTTCAATTTGCTAAACAGAATGATCGATCCCCATACCTGCCCCGCCTACTCCTAATCAACCAATCAAACGTCTTGTTTTGATGACGTGCATTTAGCTCTCCCAACTTGAAGGCAAGAAAGTGCAATTGAAAATATGTCGAAATGGCACAAACTTCAGGTAGTTTGAAGTGGAATTACTACATAAGATACACATTTCTGAGTATTATGAGTTTGTAGATACTTGTATAATATGTTCATTTACTTTTAGGAGATACGACTTTGTGTAGTGGATGCTATTTTCCGATAGTAGATGAGAAATTCCTGCACGCACTAAGCGCAGACTGGCACAGCAAATGTTTCAAGTGAGTTCGCAAAATACTGATTTTTCAAGGGATTTTATAATGATATGGGCTTGAGATCTAGTTAGAGATATTCCTATGCATTCTCTGAAAATATTCCGGAGCATAAAAATTTAACATTTAGCATCTCAGTCAAACATCACTGCTCATGCAATTTGTTGTAAATTATCCATCATTGCATCAATGTCATCCCAGAATCAGATTTAGGTCCGTCATCATCAGTATTGTCCTTCATTTGGCATCAGTTAAAATTTATCTCACACTGGGGTAGGCTGTAGGTAGTTTGTGAGGAATGTAGTTTCAATATCTACCAGTTCAAAACTACTGGGTAGGCAGATAACGTAAACGCTGCTCATCATAGAATAGAGGTTAGATGGTGCGCACTGTGCATTATTTCAGGCTCTAGCGCAGCCAGGATGAGGCATATGAGGCCTTGGCGCTTTTTTAACATCCTTTGAGAAATACATGTATTCCTATATAGCAATGATGAGTTGTAAATTAATTGTATAACTCAGAAATTTTTGATCTTAAATCATCAATTTTTGATTCAACCTCGTTACGTAAGGGTTATCAGCATGTTCCTCTCAAGCGAGGCAACGTTAGATTTTTATAGCCTCTTCACTTTTTTCTTCCTGGTTACGTCACTGCTAGCCAAACCTTATCTTGCAAAGTTATGTAGCCCCTTGTATCTTATCATAGATCTACCACAAACAGATAGGGAGAAGACATACAGATAGGTTAGCCTTAATCCAGTCTAGTATAGGGGATCACCTAGGTCTGATGAATTGGACTAACATAAATTAGCTTGTTTCTGTAAACTCTTCCAAGTGAAGAATTATACATAGCACATGATGAATATGATCATTTCAGAAGACATTCTCAAAGTTGTCACTGGCAGATTTGGGGGGGGGGGGCTTGGGTGGGCCCAGAGAAAAAAATTGGCCTTTTGAATAAGGCCTTAAGGTCCCAATAAACACCTTTTAAGGTCTTTTTTTTTTACTTTAGGCCAAATTTTGAAGAAAATGAGCCTTAAAATTTGGGCCCACTCTTTGGTTTTAGGGCACCAAAATTTTTTCCTCGCAAGAGCCAAAGTTTTTTAGACCTGAAATGTTGGTTCCCAGATCCGCCCCTGGTACCTGTAGGAGTGTAGGTCATGTTAATTGCAGGCAGTTATAATTTTTAATACATATTGTGATCAGTTGGATGGACAGGTGGGTGGGTAGTTGTCCCGATAAATCTTGTTTAATTTGATTTGGAATGATTTTAGAGACTTATACCCAGGGACTTAGACTAAAAAGAATTGCGCTTAAACGAGAAGAGAACGTGAATCCTGATAGATATGTTCCATTTCAAAGACTTAAATGCTGGTTGCTGAATTGAGATTCCTGTGATCATCTGGTTATTGACCTTTTCTCCGCTATCATATTCCGTAATCTATAAACATATTTAAATCCCAACTTTCCACTCATAATCAAAAGTACTTATGATGTTCTGTGGATATGAATATGATTTCATTTATAGATTTAAAGTGGCACTTGAACTCTTGTCATTTACATGTAATTTAATTAATACAGTAGAAATTATGAAATCGAATTATAGAGTCATTCATCATTGAGTGAAATCGAATTATGAAATTAAATCAATTTAATCATATTCTTCATACTGCTTCTAATTAAGAAATGCATAAATTGATTAAAAACGTGTCTTTATTTCTTGGCACAAGGCTAACTTTAATTATGAAAACATGTAGATTGTTGATTTCATAAAAACCATCATCATTTTCATGAAATACAGATTTGAAAAGGATTTAAGGCAGAAGGCATTTCCAAATGTTTGAAATGATCATTATTGTCCCATGTCTCATTGTATTATTATGCCACCACCACAAATAGTGATTATTGTGGATTGTGTTTGACATTTGGCAGTTTGGTATTCTACATTCAGCAGCTAGTGTTTGATGGTCAGCATCAAGCTTCTGTAACAAATGGCAGGTGGTGACATTTTGCATGATAATGGCTTGCTTGTTGGGCTGAGGGCTGAGGTGAAAATCATGTATATCCCATAGTTTGTCAACAACCTTTGAAACAGTGAAATATGATAGCAGAGAATCTGTTGCTACATCATTCTGGAATGAATCTGTGCTCTATTTGTAAACAAGCTTCACATGATATTTTGTGTCCTTTACTGATATCCTTCTGAATCAGTATTATATAAGCTACAGGCCTAACCCATGAGTTCACTGACCCTACCCCCTTATGGGTCTGGCTATATGCTATATAATGGCTTTTACATGTCCCAAAAATCATGGTTTATAGGGCTAGTACGGGGGCTAAGTTAGGCATTAGGCAGACGTCTAATTCATCAAAATGTTACAGAAATATATTAATCATTCAAGTATACTGTAACATATCTGTGAAATCTCCCCATCACTTTTATATTTTATCTCAGGGTAGCATGCAATGTTTAAAAAAATAAGTTCAAGTTTAATAGATCTTTTGGTAAAAAACGCACATCAAAAAGCAATTTGGTTTAAGAGCTGCCCATCACTGTATTCATAAAAATACAGTTGGCTTATTCAAATTGGTCTAAGGTCTCAACCTTTAGTTCTTAAATACTGCTCTATTGATAAAAAATGTTTTATTGAATTATGATGGTGGTGAGAAAATACGTTGAAAATGTAATCAAAGAAATTGTTATTTTTGAATCTGTTCAAGGAGGCTATCTGATTTAATTCCAGGGTGTTTGTATATCAGCAGGTAAATGGCAAGTTTCTCAAGTTGTTTTTAATGTACCAAAATCTTGTGTTCTTTTGAGGTATCTTGCAACTTTTTCTAATTCAAAAATTTTCAATAATTTCGCCTTATGTTTTCATGCGTTCATTATGCCAGTTGTCAAAAATTCTAAGAGAAACAGAGTGTCTTTTTGTATGTGAACATTTCAAGAATAAAACGTGACTAAGAATCTGCAAAAATAATTCTAAATTGACACAGGGGTTCTAAGAAGACACATTGTGTTATACTGAGCCACCCCATGATCAGAATATAGTTTTCAGTTAAATTAGTACTATATAAAGGATTCAATGATAAAACATAAAGTGGTGAACATCTTTGTACCACACGTCATCTTCACGTGTTCAATGCCCACTGTGATCTTAGCATGTATTCATAAATAAAGTCGACATGTGATGTTACTTAAAAACAACAAAACAGTGAATCACTATTCAAACTTCATGTTTAAATAATTAGTATACAGTCATTAAAACCGTTAAATAGATGAGTTATATCCTGACATGTATACTGGCTGAAGTCATATTCTTATGAGAGCACCTGATTTTCAACATCCATCTAAAATTCTACAAGCATACAGTATGTACTTGTCTATCTGTTTGCTTATTTTTATATGATCTTAATCGTGATAAACCATGACATCTCATTTCTTTTCGGCCATGATTCTAGCGAAAAAGAAAGATGCTATGAGCAGGGGTTTCATTAGAAGCAGGCAACAGGCGATTTTCACTGGTTGTTTTCACAAAATCGCATGTTGTTTTCTGACTTTTTAACTTTTTCATGTTAATTTATATTTTCCATTAATATTGCCCATTGTTTTAATTTATTTAACCTGTTGTAAGAAATTCTAGTGAAACTCCTGTATGAGTATCACATTGGAAGTTTTTTATTTTTTATTTACAATAAACTTGTGATGATGTTTAGCTCGTTCAGTGTTATTGACCTCGCTTCACCCTATAGGTACATGCAGTACTGGTTATCTTGGACATACAAGTTGTCCGAGTCACTGCTACTGTTTTATGTTTACAAACTTTAGGGGGTAATTTATAGCCATTTAGGGGGTAATTTATAGCCGTTTACTCTAATTACAGCAGACTTCTGTTGTTTTAATTAAGGAATTTAATCTCTTTCAACATTAGTTTTCTAAATGAAATGATTTAAGTTTCTTTTTTATAAAACAGTGAAATCTGCTAGACTCTGTAAGGAACACCTTTCTGTAATAAGCATCGTTCTTTATCTGTAGTGAACACTTTTGTGCTGTGAGCACCTCTGTCGTAAATGCATTTGTGTGATTGAGGTACACCATTCTATAGTTGAAACCCTCACTAAGGAATACATTTGTGTAATGAACACATTTATGTAGTGAACACCCTAAGCTCATAAATACAATTGTAGAAAACACTTTTCTGTAAGACACACATCTCTAGTCTGCACACATGTATGTAATCACATTTCAGTATTAGACTCCTTTCTGTAATGAACACATTTATATTGTGAACACCCTAAGCCCATAAACAAAATTATAGAAAACAATTTTCTGTAAGACACACATCTCTATCCTGCACACATGTATGTAATCACATTTCAGTATTAGACTCCTTTTTGTAATGAACACATTTACTGAGTGAACACTCTCTATAGGGATCAATATTCTGTAATCAACACCTGTCTCAAGAAAACACTGGATCCCTCAAAAGTAAATGTCTTCTTGAATTGATTACAGAAAACCTTTCATACAGATAGTGTTCTTTAAAAACTTTAAAGTGAGTTATTTGTTGTTGTTGTTATTGAGGAAGTAATCTAGCCACAGGTGTATTTAGGAAATCACCACATTTTTTTCTTATCAGAAATACACATCTACGATATCAAAACAGATCATGGATGCCATATGATCTAGAAGTTGAATTACCCCTCCCCCAAGTTGTTTAGCCTATAGCTTCTAAAAGTGTTGTAATGTTTTATAAAACATTAAACTTGACTATTTAGTTTGGATTAACCTCCCTCTCTTACCCCTAAGTCAAAGAGCTTAGTGGCATTTTTGTTGGAGTTAGTAATATATGGAAATGGACCAAAGACTTGACCCCAAATACAAAAACAATCAAATTTCTGTTACTTTCAACATTCAACAGTCATCTGAAGTTCCCTTTTATTTCCAATATTTTGATTTTGTATCTTTAAAAGAAAGCTTCATCCCCCAAATCCTTTCATGTCGGGAGGGGGGTGACAATCTGAATGGCTAAAAGTCATATGATTTTTTACCATTTAAGTTCCACTAAATTCAGTTTTAAAAGGTTGACTCTGAAGCTCCCTTTCCTTTTTCATGTGGGGGGTGTTGTGACGATCCGAATGGATGAAAAAAGTCATATGATTTTTTACCATTTAAGTTCCACTAAGTTCACTTTTTATGTACATCATATCAAAGTGTATTATCTGTGTATTGTAAAGGCTGTGAAAATGTTTATAAACTGTTGCCACTATGTTTGTTGTCAGTGACCTTAAAAACAGCTGGCCTCATTTTCTATGCCATTTTTCACTTCAACTTTTGTATATGCCAAGTATGGCTTATGTATCATGTATAGGGAAGACTTGATATAATTGTCATTTGAACATTTTACAAGATTTTTGACAGTTTTGATTGATTTGAGGGTGAGGAGGCTCAAAGGGCAACATGTGTGTGGAATACTGATATCAACTAGTGTCTCATTTTGTATAAAAATATACATGTTTCACTTTTATCTACTGATGTATTCTCGCTACAAGCCCCTTTGACCCCTCCTCCCACTACCTGCCTACACACCTTCTCACACAGGGTACATGTGTAGTGGCGGATGGGGGAGGGCTTACAAGGAAATGTAGTTAGACTACTACTGATAAAACCTGTATAAATCCAATAATACCCTATGAATAACCCTTCTCCAGCACTTGGGGTACAATAGCCTCTACATTCACTCATTAGCAAGAGAGACTCTTATTGCCTTTCTAGTATGTCACCACCAGAAGTTGTGACATATTGTTATAGTCTCCGACTTTTTTGTGGATGGTGTTCAGAGGTTAGTGTTTTTGGAGATCTTTTTTGCATTTTGCATGTTAATGCCTTGTTTTAAAAGACAGAATTGTGTTCAGGAAATTTTCTCAGTAACCAATTTAGATTAAGTGAACCCTTATAAGGGTTAGGGTCAGAATTATAAATATTCCATCCTGGATACATTACTTAATCATTTCTAGCTATCAGATTCTTAGATGCAACACTGTGACCTTTGGAAAATATTACATGGTAAGCTATGATTAATTTATATATAATTACATAATGATATTACTCGTAGCTAAGGTATGTTATGGAATGTGCTGATCATTTTATATTGTATAGATTATCCTATTTCAAGATGAATAAGTCTTTCAGTAACAGTTGCGTAGCGTGGGTATTTTGTGAGTGTACGCCACGAGTGAGCGAAGCAGACAAGCTTTGAGGTGTTCCCTAAACATGGGTGTTGACTAGAGAGAGGTGTTCCCTAAACATGGGTGTTGACTAGAGAGAGGTGTTCCCTAAACACCGGTGTTGACTAGAGAGAGGTGTTCCCTAAACATGGGTGTTGACTAGAGAGAGGTGTTCCCTAAACACAGGTGTTGACTAGAGAGTGGTGCTCCCTAAACATGGGTGTTGACTAGAAAGAGGTGTTCCATAAACATGGGTGTTGACTAGAGAGAGGTGTTCCCTAAACATGGGTGTTGACTAGAGAGAGGTGTTCCCTAAACATGGGTGTTGACTAGAGAGAGGTGTTCCATAAACATGGGTGTTGACTAGAGAGAGGTGTTCCCTAAACATGGGTGTTGACTAGAGAGAGGTGTTCCCTAAACATGGGTGTTGACTAGAGAGAGGTGTTCCCTAAACATGGGTGTTGATTAGAGAGAGGTGTTCCCTAAACATGGGTGTTGACTAGAGAGAGTTGTTCCCTAAACACAGGTGTTGACTAAAGAGAGGTGTTCCCTAAACATGGGTGTTGACTAGAAAGAGATGTTCCCTAAACATGGGTGTGGACTAGAGAGAGGTGTTCCCTAAACATGGGTGTGGACTAGAGAGAGGTGTTCCCTAAATACGGGTCTTGACTAGAGAGAGGTGTTCCCTAAACACAGGTTTTGACTAGAGAGAGGTGTTCTTTAAACTTGGGTGTTGACTAGAGAGAGGTGTTCCCTAAACACAGGTGTTGACTAGAGAGAGGTGTTCCTTAAACATGGGTGTTGACTAGAGAGAGGTTTTTCCCTAAACACAGGTGTTGACTAGAGAGAGGTGTTCCCTAAACATGGGTGTTGACTAGAGAGAGGTGTTCCCTAAACATGGATGTTGACTAGAGAGAGGTGTTCCCTAAACACGGGTGTTGACTAGAGAGAGGTGTTCCCTAAACATGGGTGTTGACTAGAGAGAGGTGTTCCCTAAACATGGGTGTTGACTAGAGAGAGGTATTCCCTAAACACAGGTGTTGACTAGAGAAAGGTGTTCCCTAAACATGGGTGTTGACTAGAGAGAGGTGTTCCCTAAACATGGGTGTTGACTAGAGAGAGGTGTTCCCTAAACATGGGTGTGGAATAGAGAGAGGTGTTCCCTAAACATGGGTGTTGGCTAGAGAGAGGTGTTCCCTAAACATGGGTGTTGACTAGAGAGAGGTGTTCCCTAAACACGGGTGTTGACTAGAGAGAGGTGTTCCCTAAACACGGATGTTGACTAGAGAGAGGTGTTCCCAAAACATGGGTGTTGACTAGAGATAGGTGTTCATTTTACAGGTTTTACTGTAACAGATTTTTAATATGCCATTCCATCTGCTTCATTACACTTAACATTAAAATCACCCATTATGTTTTATTGACTTTCACATGCTCAAATGACATGTACATTTTGTTACATTGGAAATTGAGTTATCAAAAAAGCCATGAGGATCTCAAAATCTTGAAAGTGAGCGTTCTGGTTTATCAAGGTTTACACACTACACAGGGGGTCTAGGGTCTTAGCAGTCGTTCGTCCAGTGTTTTGTCCTGGTTGCCACACTGGTCTCACTGTTCCCTTACCCACCCACTTTATAGGTGGAGGGGGTGGCAGACATGAGTAAACTGTATCAATTTAATGTGAATCCTGAAGTAGTACCTAAAGTGTGGATTCTACCACACAAATTGGTAATTGAACCATATTAATATTTTGGATATTTTAAACTATAAATCATCCAACCATTAAACTCACATTTGGGATATCTTAACAGAACAAACTGAGCCATGAAATTTTTATCTTTTTGTTTTATCGGAGCCCTGATGCCAGAATCATGTCTGGAAAGGAGATAAATAGCTTCAGAATGATCCAGTAGATTTCAAGATGAGGATAAATTCTATGAAACAAGAAACACTCATCTATTGCTTCCCGTATAATAATGTACAGCTATTAATTAGATCTATAGAATGCTTGCTTCAAATCTCTTGCACTTGCAATGGCCTGATTTTTAAATTCCAGTTCATCGATTGACAGAATTAAGGAGAATAATGGAGGGAAATGTAAATGACTGTAAAAGAGAGATGTGAACCATACAGAAAAAAAACTCCGAAAGATAACAGTTTCATTAATTTATGTAACCGCTTAGAATCGGTGGCAATTTTTTAGTCATAATTTTTATAACCAATTGTAATACTTTTGTAAGCATTTACCAACTAGTGGTAACCTTTTGTCATGTCAATTGCCAATTAAAAGACTTGGAGTTCTCCAACTTTTTTATGTAAAATGTTCAGTGTCTGTAACGGCATCTGTAACAAATGGCGGTTTGCATCTGTAACAAATGGCAGGTGGTGATATTTTGCATGTTAATGCCTTGTTCTATCTACAAAACTGCATATCATGGTTGATATCCTTGATAATTTAAGCATGCAGAGAAAAAAAATAACATTTAATATGTCATACTAGAAATGTTCCCTAGGTTGATATTTTGAAGTTATTTTGTTACTCAATACATAGGATATTCGAGAATTACTGTGAGATTGAGAAATCATCTTTGAAGGCAAAATTTGCTGAATTTAATCTTACTTAAACTCTAAATGAAACCGTTTGGATATATGACATTGATTTAAAAGAAATTAATCATTTCATATTGAACAGTAATTGGTATAAAGTAATGAGTATCTAGGGGAAAGATAAAATTCACTGTAGAATGAAATGACAAACATTAAGTTTAGTGTTATTGCCAATATTATTGTACCAATACATTATTACCATTCCAAATTATTAACCTAGCTATGGAAATATAATTAAGTGCCCTTGTGTTTTATAGGGTTTCATTATATATTTACAACCATGTGAATTAGTTTCCCTTATTAAATAAGTAAAAATGGGTTGATTGACATTATAGATTATGTTTTGGTTGATTGATATTATAGATTGTATTTGGGTTGATTGACATCATAAATTGTAATTTGGTTGATTGACATAATATATTATATTGTGTAATAGTGTAATATAAAACCGGATTGGAAACAGCAGTTTTAAGAATACCCAGGGCTCGTTACAATTGACAGTAAATTATTGAAAATGTCTGCGATTCTTATCAGACAATTTCCGAGTTTATAGCGACCAATTATATCCGAATATCACTCCCATTACAATATTTAGTCATAAATCACTTCATTAGGATTTCAAATGAAACCTGGTACATACAGTGGTACCTCTCTATAGCGAACATTGGTTAAAAATGAGTTTGATTTAATAAAGACGTGTAGTAGTATAATAGATGTGTTTACTGATGGAGAAATAGAAAGGCAGGGGGAAAGTGTTCATCTTTAGCATCTTGATTTGAAAAAATAATTTGGTGTAAAAGGAAAAGGCAAGTGAAATGTACATGGCCATCAATGGGAAAAGGCAAGTGAAATGTACATGGCCGGCATCAATGGGAAAAGGCGATTGAAATGTACATGGCCATCAATGGGAAAAGGAGAGTGAAATGTACATGGCCATCAATGGGAAAAGGCGAGTGAAATGTACATGGCCGGCATCAATGGAAAAAGGCGAGTGAAATGTACATGGCCGGCATCAATGGAAAAAGGCAAGTGAAATGTACATGGCCGGCATCAATGGAAAAAGGCAAGTGAAATGTACATGGCCATCAATGGAAAAAGGAGAGTGAAATGTACATGGCCATCAATGGGAAAAGGCGAGTGAAATGTACATGGCCGGCATCAATGGAAAAAGGCGAGTGAAATGTACATGGCCGGCATCAATGGAAAAAGGCAAGTGAAATGTACATGGCCGGCATCAATGGGAAAAGGCAAGTGAAATGTACATGGCCGGCATCAATGGAAAAAGGCAAGTGAAATGTACATGGCCATCAATGGAAAAAGGCGAGTGAAATGTACATGGCCGGCATCAATGGAAAAAGGCGAGTGAAATGTACATGGCCATCAATGGGAAAAGGCAAGTGAAATGTACATGGCCATCAATGGGAAAAGGCGAGTGAAATGTACATGGCCGGCATCAATGGAAAAAGGCGAGTGAAATGTACATGGCCGGCATCAATGGAAAAAGGCAAGTGAAATGTACATGGCCGGCATCAATGGAAAAAGGCAAGTGAAATGTACATGGCCATCAATGGGAAAAGACGATTGAAATGTACATGGCCGGCATCAATGGGAAAAGACGATTGAAATGTACATGGCCATCAATGGGAAAAGGCGAACGAAATGTACATGGCCATCAATGGGAAAAGGCGAGTGAAATGTACATGGCCGGCATCAATGGAAAAAGGCAAGTGAAATGTACATGGCCGGCATCAATGGAAAAAGGCGAGTGAAATGTACATGGCCGGCATCAATGGGAAAAGACGATTGAAATGTACATGGCCATCAATGGGAAAAGGAGAGTGAAATGTACATGGCCATCAATGGGAAAAGGCGAGTGAAATGTACATGGCCATCAATGGGAAAAGGCGAGTGAAATGTACATGGCCGGCATCAATGGAAAAAGACGATTGAAATGTACATGGCCGGCATCAATGGGAAAAGACGATTGAAATGTACATGGCCGGCATCAATGGGAAAAGACGATTGAAATGTACATGGCCATCAATGGGAAAAGGCAAGTGAAATGTACATGGCCGGCATCAATGGAAAAAGGCGAACGAAATGTACATGGCCATCAATGGGAAAAGGCGAGTGAAATGTACATGACCATCAATGGAAAAAGGCGAGTGAAATGTACATGGCCATCAATGGGAAAAGGCGAGTGAAATGTACATGGCCGGCATCAATGGAAAAAGGCGAGTGAAATGTACATGGCCATCAATGGGAAAAGGCAAGTGAAATGTACATGGCCGGCATCAATGGAAAAAGGCGAGTGAAATGTACATGGCCATCAATGGGAAAAGACGATTGAAATGTACATGGCCATCAATGGGAAAAGGCAAGTGAAATGTACATGGCCGGCATCAATGGAAAAAGGCTTTCATTCTGGCACAAAGCAAAATTTTATTTTACATATCCTTACCATATGAGCGAACAGGCCTCGGAGAGGGGGTAGGTACAGGCGATTTGATCAATTCATTTTGTAATTTCCTACTTTGTGGATAATATCCCCAATAGGGGGTCTTGCACTTCATGTAATTGTAATATTATACAATATAAGGAAATAAATAATAATAATAAAAATAATAATAATAATAATAATAAAGGCGAGTGAAATGTACATGGCCGGCATCAATGGAAAAAGGCGATTGAAATGTACATGGCCATCAATGGGAAAAGGCGAGTGAAATGTACATGGCCATCAATGGGAAAAGGCGAGTGAAATGTACATGACCATCAATGGGAAAAGGAAAAGGCGATTGAAATGTACATGGCCATCAATGGGAAAAGGCGAGTGAAATGTACATGGCCATCAATGGGAAAAGGCGAGTGAAATGTACATGACCATCAATGGGAAAAGGCGAGTGAAATGTACATGGCCATCAATGGGAAAAGGCGAGTGAAATGTACATGGCCATCAATGGGAAAAGGCGAGTGAAATGTACATGACCATCAATGGGAAAAGGAAAAGGCGATTGAAATGTACATGGCCATCAATGGGAAAAGGCGAGTGAAATGTACATGGCCATCAATGGGAAAAGGCGAGTGAAATGTACATGACCATCAATGGGAAAAGGCGAGTGAAATGTACATGGCCATCAATGGGAAAAGGCGAGTGAAATGTACATGGCCATCAATGGGACAAAGCGATTGAAATGTACATGGCCATCAATGGGAAAATAGCTGAGTAAAGATATTAATCAGAAACTTAGCAATTTGTCACTTTGTTGAATTTTTAAGTCACTTTTTTGTGAATGGTATTTGGTGTTCGATGGTTAGTGTTTGCTGTTTGGCCATTGGTGTGTGGCATCTGTAACAAATCGTAGGTTATGACATTTTGCATGTTAATGCCTTTTATTGGATGATATGGTATAAAATTATGAATTAAGTCAAATAAAATGATTAATAAAAGAGGTGTTCAAAACTAAAACTCGCTTTTTCTTCAAAGACAGCTATCGCAAGTATTGCAAGGAGAACAATAAATTTATCTTGCAAATGAAATTTATTCCTGACTTTAACGAACCTGATTTTAAATTAACTGACAAACAAGTTAAATAGTGAGGTTTTTAATAGAGAGGCGTCCACTTACACAGGTTTTACTGTACATGTAATTTACATCATATTAAAATATCTGTGTAGGTAACACATCTATATAGTTGATCAAATATGTGACATTCACTTTGATTGGAATGATCTACAACATAAGGCTATCATTATTTGACTTCATGATATTTCTTCAAATGTAGCTTCATTTTGCGATAATTATTGAAGAACTTAATAAGCTTGGAAATACGAGACAATTGACTCAGGCTGAAATATTTCTTCGACAGTATATCACTGATGTACGATAGATTTGGTATTAATATGAATTGAAGTACAAGGGACATAGAACATTGTGACTATAGACAATACGGATTATTTGGAATTGTAAGCTCTGGAATAATTAGGCTTGATGTTACAGTAGAATTATCACTTGATATCACAAAGTAAATTTAACCTTGGAGTAAGATAAGACTTCTGTATTCGAACAATACAAAGTAGGCTTAGATTTGAATGGTGTTTAGTGATGTCAACGTCTCCTTTTGCTGAAGCATACAAAATTACGAACTATTTTCGGAAATTTGTATCACGAAATTCAAAACAATAGCAATCAATAAATCAATTAGAGAACTTAATTAAATATCGATAATATAAGTGAAAGGTCATATACAAAAACTATGATATAGATTTTACTAATTAGGAAAAAAGTTGTCAATAGGAAAAGATTGAATGAGTTGGGTTGTATTGAGTAATATAATTCAAACTTTACAACTGGATTATTTAGCTGTAAAAATGTCTCAGAAAGCAGAAAGGAGGTCTAGGCCGCATAAGAGGAATAAATGTCGTAGATGTGGGACACAGATTTGGTAAGGCTCTGTCTAATAATAGAGTTTAGTGATATTATGTGTCTATTTGTAAAACTATTTTTACACTTAATGGAAGTGCTAGAAAGACCAAACAAACAAGCAAATAGAGCAAACAAGCAAATAGACAAACAAACAAGCAATATGTTGGAACAAATGATTGTAATGACATGTCGTTTTATATGGAACCAAAGTCATGCTCAATATTAAAGTTAATGACATGTTTGTGACAGATGTAACAGTTGTTACATGTTTAATATTATAGACCTATAAAGTATGTAAATCTGTTTGTAGGAGTTTATGTGTACATGACATTTATAAAAGCAGATTATATGCATAACATGTATAAGGGTTATGTACTGGGAGATTTTGGATACAGGGTTTATCCCAAGGAAGATACACATATTTCCCTTTGGAAAAACCCTGTATCCAAAACTGACCATACATAACAGATGTATTCCATACCTACTGAGGTTCTAGGTACTTCATGAAGTTCCAAAATTCAAAAGTGTAGTAACTTAAGTAATTTTTAATTTGTGAGATTTTCACATTCATATGTGAATGCCCAGTATAAAAGCAAGAGAGCAGTGCACCTACTTGAAAATGAGTAGAACCATACAGTATTGTGAAAATGAGAATTTGGCATTTGCCAAGAAAAGATCCTGAGTACATGAATACATCACTATGTGTAGACATTGATTAGAATGGATTCCAATTATGATTCCTGATATTGCCAGTGAAATAGTATTTCTTATTTTTCTTTTTTTCTGTTACAGGTGTTGTTCATGCAAGACGTGTCTCACAGATTGGTACTTTGAGAAGCATGGCAAACTCTACTGCCAGGATGACTACTGGAGGATATTTGGGGAGTTATGTAATGGATGCACGAACCTTATCACAGGCCCTGTTATGGTGAGTTAAAGTACAAAGAGGAGGATTCTAATGTTACAGGGAAATTGGAAACGTTCCCCAAATGCTTATTTCGATTTCGAAAAATTGAAATTTTGACCACACTCTGCTAATCTCAACCAAACTTTGCTAATTTTGTCCAAGGTTATGTCAGTTTGTACCTAAGAAATTATCAAGAAGCAATTTTTTAAGGAAATGTAAATTGCAAAAAAATGTGAATATGGAAATTCTCATATGCCATTTAGTTATGACCAGGGATCTTTATATTATTTGTACACATACTTTAAATCACTCTGTGACATAGTACTGAATTCACATCCAGAGCCCTCACCCCATTGGATACAGACATGTTCTATAAACATAGAATAATGAGGCTGCATTCAGTTATGACTATCAAATTAACAAACTCAATTTGGCAATTATTGGTTGTTCCGACAACTTACACCATGTGCCTGACACACTTGTCATTGCACAATTTCCTCACATGCTTAAATCGCGGACTTACAGAAATGTTTAATATATATTGGCTCATATTAATTCCACTTATGTTCCCCTTTGATTGACTTGATTTCCGATACTCCGTCAGAATTTTGGAAAACAAGCAAAACAAATGTAAACATCAAGCGAAATTATTGAAAACTTCTTCAAAACAGCAAGTGACTTTTTGCAGATTTTATAAAAACAGCCAGATAAGAGCAAATATTGTGCTCCCTATCTTTTTTGCATATGATTTAATTTCTCGCTTTTTTCAATTTTGCTAAAATCGCAAGACTGTTTTTCTACTTAAGGAAATGTTCTATTTACACAGGTCCATTTAACATTAGATCAGTAGATCATGGGACTCTGAAGTGTTCCACTTCTGGAAGTATTCCACTTACAGATGTGTTCCACAAGGGTTCCACAGGTTTAACTCTCTATTACAATGATGTTTTCTCATGTCCAGGTTGCTGGTGAACACAGGTATCACCCAGAGTGTTTCCGCTGCGTCCAGTGCACAAGTTACATAGGAGATGGGGAGACATATGTCCTGTTGGAGAGATCTAAACTTTATTGGTAAGTCTAGGATAAAATAATGTTCTTACATTTTTAAAATAAAATATCAGTGTTGAGTCCAATCTGTACTGACATTGCAACTTAGCTTTGTATAGGAATGTGTGTCTGAACTAAGTTGCCTTTAGCAATATGAGCTGTAGGCTAAGTCTCATCCGTATGATTCTCACACACTATAGATATTCAGTTTTTCATTTGAAATGATTTGAGTCAGCAATATTAAAAGCAAATTAATAGAAAAACATAAGTTGAATAGTGAAAGTTTCCTCCTCTCACAATGTTTCCTTGGTTTTAATGCATTGTATAATTGTAAAAGATTACTCAATCCCAAGTAACTTGTTTGAACTAGTTAAATTTTTGTTTTTATTTCTTCAGTGGGCAATGTTACCAGAGAAGTATGAAGCCATTGATAATAGAAACTCCCCCTGACCAACCACCCCTCCACTGCATACAGCTGGTGGAGCTCCCTATCACCCCTGACAGACAGAGTGGACTCACCCTAGAGGCAACCCAGACAAGGAATAGGGGGAGCAGTTATTTGAGTCCAAGGGAGAGGAGGTACTCTAGGCAGTCAGAGAATAACAGCAACCAGTGCAAATCTGTCTTCAGAATATCAAAGTGAGTGGTCAATACCTTAAAAAAAGTCCCCCTCCTTGCTAGGGAACATGAGAATTGCCCCTCCCACCCCATTTTCAGAATATCACAGTAAATGATCATTACCCTGAGAGCCCCCCCCCCTTGCTAGGGAACGTACTTAGAGCCCTTCCCCTGTCTTCAGAATATCATAGTAAGTGATCACTACACTTAAAGCCCCTCCCTCTTACAATAAGAGCCCCCCCCCTTGCTAGGAACATTTAACGTTGAGGGTTGAGCTCATATCACTGGTGGATGTGGCACCCTTCCCTCTTAGGGCCCAAAAACTGATTTTTAGAATCTCTCTTTCGGATCTAAAAGTGAGCCTCATTTTAAAAAAATGTGCTTCAAAATTAGCCTTCTTTGGAAACATGATGAGTCTCACCAAAATAAGGAATCAAATGTAACTAATGCTTCCCCATCCCACATCCCTGGTTTTGAATATATTCAGTATTCTTGATTTAGCCAATTTGTGTTAAAAGAGTTATCACTTGATACAAATCCTAGAATCCTAGATTACCAGACTTTGTATCATGGATTTTGTATTATGAGCTCTCTATAAAGGTCAGGATGGCTTTGAAATATTACATTAAATTACCCTTTAATTTCAATCCTGTATTCTAGCATCAAATGTTTTTGACAGTTTCATTATATCCATATAATTGATTGCATTGTATCCATGTAATTGGTTTCATTATATCCATATAATTGATGAGGGAATGCTAATTCGGAAGCTTACTAATTACATTTAAACTTTACTTTCATGTGAAAACTATTAAAACATGTACATGTTATGACTAATGTGTATGTATTAATCATTAGCTAAAAGCTGGAGACAATTTTGCTTCCTACAATCTTTGTACAAACAAACATCACCCAATTTGTACCCTAACATCCATAGGCTAATTACCACGCTCTGATTAGGGAAGAAAATTTTATAGTTTTGATCTTAATGATCCCATTTGAAGCTGTCACTTTGCCTCTCAGTGCCAGCTAGTTTTGTGGGCATAAAATTCTGTGACTGTAATTTTGAACGTACTGATGAAGTTAGTCGAAATAAAAAATGAAACAGGATCAAATCCTATGTTAAGGGCTGGAGTGAAAAAGTCGCTTAATCTTCCAGGTGTTAATCTAACCCACAATCTCCCGATTAAAGCACAAAATTCAATTTTGATCACCCACTGACTGGGTATGATTTGGTAAAAGATTATATCACATTCAAAGAGTCTAGATGATGCCATCTTTCATATGCAAAATCAAAGGGTGGTCTAATTTCTGGAATCAGATTACGATTGTTCGTGAGATAAGTACTTTTAGACTATAGACTTGTTTAAGACAGATGAAAAAAAATGACTTAATATTTTTTTCAGAGTGGATGATTCAAGTCCGGAATTAGAGGAGTTACAATCGGGGGATAAGATACTTGAGATAAATGGTGAACCAATCAGGAACCAGCGTTTTGATGAGGTAAGTTAAAGACTTATACCTGTATTATATTAATGTTAAATACATGTAGAATGTTAAAATCTTTTAATACACATTTTGATGGGCCTCAATAAACCTGAGTTGATGTTGTTACAGTCCTTGTGGCCTTAAGGCATAATGACATCACATTCATTCGGGAATACATATGTTTTGGTGGTTTTACCTTAGCTCAAGAGACCTCCACTATTATAGATAATAGAACATCTACCTGCGCCTACATGCTTCCTCTAAGCTCTTGAAATATGATCATGTCAACCTGCATTTTAACTCTTTGCAGTCTAAACAAAATCCCAGTATTTGCTGCCCTGGTCTAAGCAAAATGGACAATTTGACCATAGTAACCGTTAAATGTAAAATTTTAGGCTACAAAACAATATATTTTTGATCTGGTCATCAAGTGTTGGCTACGCATTATCAAAACAATGCATATTTTTTGTTTCTAAATGAACTTAAGCATAACCCCAAGTAGCTAAAGTGTGAGTTATCCCGTCGGCAGACCCCAGGGAATGTCTGCTTTTGAGAAATAAGTCGTCGGCAGACTGCTAAGAGTTTAAAGTATATGTGCAGCATAAATATTCACATTCAAAAACTGTGTGTCATGGCTATTATATGTTAGTTACAGTACATATGTTTTAACTCCTCATTGTTGATAATTAAAATCATGTCAATGCAGGTTGGTTTAAGTTATTAACTTACTGGTAATATTCTTTCTGTATGTACTACTTTAATCATTCTCAAATTATTAACCTTTTTTGAATATCTTATTCTTCAAAATGATCAAGATTGACAGGTTTTAACACCTTTTTCAGATTGACAAAAAAATATCTTAAAGATTGACAGATTAAAATTTTTTTTCAAAGATTGCCAAATCTGAACAAAGTTGAACCTTGACAGCCTGTAAAAGTTTGGCGCCTTTAGAAATTAAAAAAATATGTATTTTTGGTTGCAGATTGACAAGTTAATAAAGAATGACAAGGTGATTACACTGACAATTGAAAGAGGACCATCTCCTGCCCCCACAGGCCAGTTGCCACGACAACGCTCTGAGACCCTCCCTGTGGATCCTCCTAGCCCTGGGTGTGTATCACCAACTACAGGTAGGGCAATCATAGTATTTCACTTTGATTTATGAACAGTAAAACCTCACAAATGGAACACCTTTGGTACCTCAGAAAAGTGTTCAACATTGGAGGTGTTCTAAACAGAGGTGTTTCATTTTACAGGTGATTTGTGATTATATAAATGATAGCTATAATTAAAGCACAAGGGGTAATACCAGAAAAACACCAAAAAACTATAAATTGAGCCATAAATTGTAAAAAGACTTCAATGGCTAACATCAACATGTTGAAATCCATAAATATTACATTTCCAGGGTCAACTGGTGGATATTTAAGTGTTTAATGTATTAAAGTACCATAATGAAAATATATTACAACTCTGTTATTAAATGCTTTTAAAGGGCCTCACATTTCAATGAGCTCACTGTAGTAGGGTTTAATTATAACATTATAGGTGTCAAAGAAAGGAAATCAACTGTGTGTTCAAATTTTCAAGTTTAAATGTAGTACAATGTACAAATACAAATACCATGAATAAGTTTCTCTATATGACTGTATAGTAATTAACATGGTAATCTTGTTTCGTTTGTGTTTCAATTCCACGAAATTCATCTTACTAATACAGTTGTGACATAATTACAAAGTTACTATGGTAATGAAGTATTTGATACATAATCTATGGCCATATCATGTCAAGATTGCCTTCTTTCTTGCATAAATAGAGCCTTTCCAAGGCTTGCCTATATTGTAAAAGAGGTTGGGTATATCTACGTAAAGGAATTATTATGGCCTGCTATACAAGTACAGCGTATATGCATTGTATGTTGCAGACATGCCTGATGGAGTGATGATGAGGAGGAGAAAAGAAAGATCATCTTCTCTACCCAGAGATCAAGGGTAAGTAAGAGAGGTTGTTTTATTTACCCAGAGATCAAGGGTATGTAAGAGAGGTCATTTTATATACCCAGAGATCAAGGGTATGTAAGAGAGGTCATTTTATATACCCAGAGATCAAGGGTAAGTAGGAGAGGTCATTTTATATGCCAAGAGATCAAAGGTAAGTAAAAGAGGTCATTTTATATACCCAGAAATCAAGGTAAGTAAGAGAGGTCATTTTATATACCCAGAGATCAAGGGTAAGTATGAGAGGTCATTTTATACACCCAGAGATCAAGGGTAAGTAAGAGAGGTCATTTTATATACCCAGAGATCAAGGGTATGTAAGAGAGGTCATTTTATATACCCAGAAATCAAGATAAGTAAGAGAGGTCCTTTTATCTACCCAGAGAACAAGCATAGCTTAGAAAGTGTAGTTCATTTACACAGAGTTCTAAGATACATAAGAAAGAGGTCTCCTTACCCAGAGATCAAGGGTCAGTAAGAAGGAGACGTCCTCTTCTCTACCTAGAAATCAAGTGTAAGTACGAAAAGAGGTCCTCATTACTTCCAAGATGTCAAGCATGTGTTGATTACACAGTATATATACAGTAGTGTTGTCGCGATGTGCCATAATCGTACTTCGATGCATCGGCAATTTTCAGTAGTAAACATCGATGTACATCGCGATGTACATCGAGAAAAAGTTCGAGAAAAGTGCACTGAAATACCGAACGCTAATGCGCTAAAATACCGAACAGAACAAATTAATAAGAGTAGGCTACTACATCCGGGAATTCTAGTAACGGTGAAATGAAAGTAAAGTATATATTTTTAGATTAATGGTTCATTTCGTCTAGCTAAAACAGTTTTAAAGCGAAAGAATATCAGAAAACACTGGGAAATGAAATAAGACATGAAAAAAGGAAAACAATTTGCGTCAAAATAAGGTAAGAAGGGCAAATTAAATTTTTTTAAAAACATCGATGTTTTGTTTCAGACATCGATGCATTGCCAAAACCATCTTTGGCGATGTATATCGCGATGTATCGATTAATCGCGACAACATTAATATACAGGATACACCCAAGAGGTATTGCTCACCTTCAATGATGGTAAATAAAATACAACACAATATAAAAAACAGAGGTCATTTTTTCTGCCTCTCAAACATCAAGGGTAAGTAGCATGAAGAGGTTGTCTTTTCCACCAAGAGATCAAAGGTAGTTAGTTTGAAAGGTAGTTACATTTACTCTGTGGTATCAGTTCAAAGAAATAAAGCAAAAGAATCCAAACATTTTTTATCCTCCTAAGTCATATATGTACTCCAAATTAAGAAAATCAGTAGAAGTTTTCAAACACCATCAATTTCCAAGTTATTTGTTCACTTCCAGAAGTCCATGTAGGTCTCCCACAGCGAGGTCCCCTACACCAAAGAATAAAGACAAGAGAATCAGTAGAACTCAATCATTCAAGCACCAACCACTGACACACAGAGTATTTAGGGCAAGTGATCTCATACCAGGAGAGGTGCTGGGAAAAGGCTTTTTTGGACAAGCAGTCAAGGTAACCTGCAAAAAAATTGTAACATATTCTCCAACTATTTTGTGGACAGTTCTGCATTTGTAATCTGTAACAAATGTCAGGTGGTGACATTTTGCATGTTAATTGAATTATAAAGTGCAAACCATAAACCTCAGCTCATCTACCATCTTTTATCGATAAAGCAGCCATCAGCAAAAATAGTATGCATTTATTGTTTGATTGGTAAAGGCAGCTTAGAGTAGATGAACTACAATTTGTCCTTCCACCATGGTCTGTAGTATGTTATAATTTATTTGTTTTAACGATACCACAAGAAGTGGTGACATATTGTTGTGTCCAACTTTGGCAGTCGGCGATTGGCTTTTCGCATCTGTAACAAATGGCAGGTGGTGACATTTTGCATTTTAATGCCTTGTTTGGATTTGCCATGTTGTATATTTCCTCTAAACCAATTGTATCAGTAATTTTTGTTTATACATATTTGTTAGGTGACACATAGAGTGACAGGTGAGGTGATGGTGATCAAGGAACTGTTTAAGTTTGATGAGGAGGCTCACAATAATTTCCTCAAAGAGGTTAGTGTTAATTTGATGTCAGATAACTTAAAAAACTGTTAACACTAAGTCACTTTTGATCTTCGGCAACCGTACAGCGGCCATAGCTTCTCACAATCGAGAGAAATATGCAACATAACTTATAGGGATGAGCAGTATGATTTTTTATATCAATTTGGTGAAGCTACAGCCACCATAGAGCAAATGTGACTGATGCTTCAGTTTTGTTTAATGTCATATTTGATTTACTAAGTACGCCACTAATATTGTAATGCTTTGGTCATTGTATATCCTTTCTATAATATCTAAATGGAATTAAACAGAGAACGTAAAAAATGCTTATTTCCAGGTGTCTGTGTTGAGGAGTTTAAATCACCCAAATGTGCTCCAGTTCTTAGGGGTTCTCTATAAAGACAAGAAGCTGAATTTGGTTACAGGTGAGAATCTACAATGAATTTGAAAATGGCTAAGGGCCTGTCATTGTTTTCTATTAATGTTGTTTTAAAGACTTGAATGGAAAAAATTAATTTAACCCTTATTTAAGGAGATTAATAAAAGTTTGCTGATCCTCTGGAAAAAATGGTACCAATGGAAAGCTATGTTGCTTAACTAATACCCGTGTTAGGTTATCAGTTTGAAAATTGCACCCGTTACCATGGAAACTGACATTGAACCCTAGATGTCCTTAATTATAGTATAATATTGAAAGGATTTGCAGCTTTGTGCCAATTTGGTGTGTTTCATGTAATACCTGTGCCATCACTCCATACTTATTTTAGAATACATACCATGTGGTACCCTAAAGGATTTACTACAGGACATGGATCAGGTCATAGAATACGACGACAGGATCAAGATTGCTACTGATATAGCAGCTGGCATGGAATACCTTCACTCTATGGATATTATACACAGAGATCTCAACTCACAAAACTGTCTTGTTAAAGAGGTATGTCAAATGGATTTTAAGGACAGTTAATTGTTACCTCAGGTGTTTTTTAGGGTTAACATCTGTTACCTCTAGTCAGATTAGCTGTTGCAAGAATCTTTTTTGGTGGCTCATCAACTTGGCCCAAGTGGTCTAGAGCACTGATCACACTAGTAATTTCTATTCTAGGATGGCACAGTGATAGTGGCAGATTTTGGACTTGCTAGGATTATGATCACTAGGGACGACCAGAGACGCTCTTGGGATTGCAACAGGTGAGAAGGGATTAAGGAATAAGGCTAGAAAAAATATACTCTTGTTTCTCGTCAACTTGCATTAAAATTCAACACCCACATATTTTTATCACACTTTATCAAAGTGCTACAGTGTTTTCTTGTACACATCCAAGTAGTGAAATATTACTAAAAGTAATTATAATTACTTCAAAAACCTTTACTCCATCAAAAAATAACTGCCACGTATTTTTGACATTTTAGGTCATTTGATAAAACGGAGGGACCTCCGACCAGCCCAAGAAGCCAAAATATGGGCAAAAAGAGACCACGTAAAAAGCGCTACACAGTGGTGGGGAGCCCCTATTGGATGGCACCAGAGATGATGTGCGGGAAATTGTACGATGAGAAAGTCGACCTATTCTCATTTGGAATAGTTTTATGTGAAGTAAGTGATCAACTTTTGAATTATGGTGATGTAAAAACTCCTTTGATCAGAAAATGATGGAAAATTACATTGTGGCCATTTTGCTCCTCAAAGGGCTATAGTTACAGAGTGACCAGTCATCCCTTTATAACAACAAATACAGTAAAACCTGTGTAAGTGGAACTTCTTTGACAAGCATTCCACTTATGGAGGTGTTCCACTTACAGAGGTGTTCCACTTTACAGCATTTAGAGTACATTTCCTATATAGTACTTAAATGGAACTTCCCATTATCCATGCTTCCTGTGTGTCTTGTTTATTCAGATCATTGGAAGAGTCCAGGCTGATCCAGACTATCTACCACGTAGACACGACTTTGGTTTAAACACAGAGGTATTTCAACGTAAATTCTGCCAAGATTGCCCAAATGGATTCTTCAAGATAGCTGTTATGTGTTGTCAGATTCTACCTGAATCTAGGTAAGTTTATTATGTCACCACCAGAAGTGGGGTTTGGTAGTTGGTGTTTGGTGGTTTGGGTTCTGTGTCTAAAACAAATTGAGCTTGGTGACATTTTTGCGTGTTGATGCCTTGCTCAATAATTTCATATTAGGAAGCTAATTGAGTCTGCCAATGACATGTTAACTAAGGGCGAACGTAACACCCGGAACGTTCCTCGTTCGCAATTTCAATGTATTCGGCATTCGGCCTTTTACCGTATACTGTGTAATATTATTATATTATTGTGTAATGCAGATCATAAAAAACCCCGGATGTTGTGTCGTTTCGTTTAGTACACAACTTAAGCCCCGGGTATTAAATAAGCCCTTGTGTTAACAAGTTTCATCAAAATAAAAATGTTATTGTCCACGTAAATGTCTTATAGCCGAGAAATACTTGCATGAAGTTCCTACTTTCCATTAATCTGATCCTTTATCAAAGAATCTGTTATTATAGAATGTGTGATAAGCATAAAACATTTATCAGTACAAAGAACAATAAAAAAATGTTAAAATGAGTATTTTTATTTTGCCTAAATGATCTTCAAATGTAATTGATTTTACTAAGAAAAATATTTAAATAACACCTAACCTTTAAATTTTTGGTGTATTATAGGCCAGATTTTGAAGAGGTTCATGTGTGGTTAGAGGCGCTACAACTGCACTTACAGTCAGGCATCCGTCTGCCAATTGAACTACAAGGAGACCCCTTAAAACCATTACAAATCTCACCAAATAAAACCACAACATCTCAGGACCAGGACAATTCAAGTGGTTCCAAAAAGCTCAATAGAAGAGATTCCAAGGGGACTTTTTTGGATTCCATCAATGAAGATAAGAAATCAGAAGAAACAAATCAAGTTTCATCTATCGTTTTACAAATGCCAGATAAATTGAGGCTAAAACAAGATTCAAATAAAACTGCTGTAAGTGAGGAAGGAGTTGGTGAGAAATCTAAAATTGTGCCAACAGATTTAAACGGGGTTTCTCTTAGTGATAAAGAGAAACTGTCAAATTGTAGTAACATCATCATAACTTGTGATGACATGAGCACAAATAGTGATGACATCATCAAAATATGTGATTGCATCAGTCAAACTCCTGATGAAAACTTAATCAATCTAGATAAGGATACACAAGGAGATAAGAAGGATGTTGACCATCAAACTGTTTCGAAAACTGACATAATTATAACAGAAAATAATAATTCCACAGTTCAAGAATAATGCCAGATTTCACTGAAATAATATTGAAGAATGCTTTAACGAGATATAGGTGCTATGTAGATTGCGGAAGATATTGTTAATGCATAAGAAATTTGCCGAAACTTTGAAAAAAAAGTATCTACAACTAATTTGGATATCTTTAATAGATTCTGGGTTCCTAGTATAAAGAAAGCATAGGATTTCTGCAAGGAATTGTACATTTTTGTATTTTTAAAATGAGAATGTGTATCTACATGTATTAAACTAAGATAACATGGATCATTCCGCATAATAAAAAAATTGTATTATCCATTCACCCTTGATACCCACATAACGTAATCCACTGTTCTGGGTAAATTATTTAGTCTCTCATAAATTAGTGTTTTATATAAGAAAACCAATTGTCAAACACTTTGATAATCTAAAGGTTTATTGTATCATGTACTAGATCAACCAGCTACTGAATTGTTGATTGTTGCTGAACCACTGGTAGATATAAGGGACAAGGTCATTATATCTGTCAACACACATAATTATTTACATTTGGGGAGGGGGCAAGTGTCCATTATGTTATGTTAAAAGCGATTTTCAAAAGAAAGCACTTTTAGTGTGAAATTTTCAATGAGAGATTCACCTGAGATGAGGGAGGATAGTATTGAAATGTAATTAATTATATGGTATATGCTTTGACATTGAATTATTGACATAGTATCATTTTCTTGCCAGTCTATTTCCTCTCATCAGTTATATAGTTGTTTTTCATTGGAACCCTAGATATTGATATAGTTATAATATTTGGCTAAAGCGAAATGGCCAATATACAATAAAAAAATATATAGAAATGTCATGCAAATGATTATCGATTATTAAAATTGCTAAATGTAAGTTGTAGGAAATAGATAATTGAATTGTTAATATCTTGTAAAAAGGTGTGTTTTGCAGATGTGCTCAATGTAAATATTGTTTTTTGTATTTTTAACCAAAAGTTTGATTGATAAACGCTTTAACCAACCTGCTTTTTGGAATTTTTATACTGTAAAAAGTGGGCTATTTAAAGATCTTATTTGTAAGTTCATAAATATGGCCCACTCTGTGTGTATGTTGTATGACATGATATTATTGCAGATTATATCATTTAATTGTGTGCAATATTGAAATATCTATACACATCATTTACTTACTTAGTGCAATTGACGTTGCCAGAGTACTTCTAGAAAACTGTATCTCTTGTTCACAACCAATCAAAACCAGCTTGTAATATCTAGAGATTTTGATACTGATGTAAGCATGCCAGGCCCATAGCCAGCTTTTGCTAGGGGGGTTCAGTTTTTAAAAAATTCTGGGGGGGGTTCAAAATTGATCTGACAATGTTGGATGAAATTACTTCAAAATTGATCTGACAATGGTGAAAAAGATTTTTGAAAGAAGTTTTAGCCAGAGGGCCTTGAGCCACTGAACCCCTACTCCTGACTACGGGCCTGCATGTACATGTACACTGTAGTTCCTTATTGTACTGTATATAATGAGTTTGTGGAATCTCTATCAGATACTTCACACTCATGGAAACTATAAAGCTTCATGTACCATGAACCATCTTTGTGAAGCCAAACTATGATTAATGTTCATTTATAAGGGGGTAATTTAACATAAACTTTGTAAAGTTAAGCATTCGTAAAGTCCATCGTTCTCTTACTGTGATGTCATTTTATCCATGGTAACAACAATTAATTTAAGAATTCTCAATTTTATGAAGGTTCTGTTAAGCTTTCAATAAGTATATGGAGAAGTTGGTGTGGTTTGAGGCAAGCCTTTAAGATTTAAATCCAAATCAAATCCAAAAGAAGATGCACAACAAAAATGTAGATATTTCATAAAATATGGGCACATTAGAATCAGAGTTTGAAACTAATAATTGCCTGACTACCTTATATGGCAATCACTTTTGGCTCTTGGCAATGAACAACAACAATGAGTGGCCTCATGAAAATGTACTGGATCCAATATGATGATATTGAGGCAATCATGTTTTCAACTTTAGTAGTGAACCCTGATTAAAGAATCTCTCAAGCTTTACACTGTACAAATTTAATAGGCCATTTTGTACATTCTTTGTTCCCTCTTTGATATGGTGCTTCTAGGTTTTGATATTTTAATCTTTTAATCTTTTACACAAGTCTGTGCAATACATTCCAAGTAAACACTAAATCTTCTAGTTTTTATGTCACCACCAGAAATGATGACATATTGTTACGGTCCCCAACTTTTTATGAACAGTGGCTGGTCTTTGGTGTTTGTAAGTTGGTGTTTGTCGTAACAAATAGCAGGTGGTGACATTTTGCATGTTAATGCCTGGTCTCTTTCTTACTTCATGCATTGAACATTCTATGTTACTATGTACACAAATGTTTTGAGTACACAAATCTCTTGCTCTTAACTAAATTTTTACAATTCAGTAGACATAACAGAAGTGAATATATATTGTCTGAGAATTGTAGAGTAGACTTAGTATCAGTGATGCATATTTGTATAATACAATACTTCACACCACATTCACAAAACTATAATATAATATTATATGTATCTCATATATTTAATAAATATATATTTCTATTGAAATAAACAATTTATAATCTTTATATGTACATTTGTTCTTTTATTCACATCCTTGAATTATCTATGCTCCGATGATATGTAATATATTCTGTAATCGTTCAAGATGACTGGAGGAATTCTTGATCAATTTACTTTTTCAGGAAAATATAATTTCAGGTGTGTAGCCAGAATCCAAAAATAATGGAGGCAATATTGAAATAGCAAGGCAAACCTCTATGGGACATAATTTCCTAAAGTATGTTTAGAATGAAGTTTCATTCATTGAATGAATGTGCTCCTGTATCCTCTATAGCTATCCATGCACTGTATTTACAAAAGATCACAAATATTCAGTAAAACCTGTCTAAGTGGAACACATTGCAGTTAACCTATGTCAGTGTTCAGTCAGTGTTCCACTAACAGGTGTTTCACTTCTAGAGGTGTTCCACTCTACAGGTTTTACTGTACATTTAATGAGATTTATCTCTAGAAGTCAGATCACAAATGCATGTTTAATATATACATGTAAGTTCATGATGCGCCAGCTCCATTTTGTGATGTCATAAATATAAAAACACAGGCTCCATCTATCTATTATTCATGATGTTAAGCTCATCCTGTTCCCGCTTAGCAGAGACCAAAGTCAGTAGATTAGCCATGAACTTTTTGAACTCTTCTCGGAGATTGTCTGGTTCATCTTCTATGTTGCTATGGATATTCGGCATCTTTAGAAACTGACTGGCTGAAAAAAAAGTACGAGTTCATGGCGATTCTCAATTTAACAAATTTTCTCCTCAAGCAATGGAGTAGAACACCCCAAAGGGGTCATTGCCTACGTTGAGGATATCAGGCCCGTAATCATCTTTTCTTAAGGGGAGTTCACTTTTTAAAAAATTCCAGGGGGAGATCACAAATGATAATTTGGGCCCAAAATTATTAAATTACTTCAAAAAAGTGCTCAGAATGGTGAAAATTGCATGATTTTGAAAGAGTTTTTGGCCAGGGGGAACCCATTGAACCCCCCTGGCTACGGGTATGGGTCTAGATACAATATTCCATTTAAAACAAATTTTGCTTCCAAATAGTTGAATTAATTCCCAGTTCATTGAATGTATTTCAACAAATCTCACACTTACTGCAAATGCCAATAGTGTGTTAAATTCATGCTTTCATAAATATCAAAGACGAGTAAGACTTTTCATGAGAAATACCAAACTGAACTTACGTAGAGCTACTCTGTTTTTATCAGTTGAGTTTGGTTTATGGTGAGCCACAACAATGCACTGATTTTCCTTGATGCCCTGGTTCTGGACAAATGCAGAGTGCCTGCAAAACAAAACAACATATTAAGAACAAAACATAGAGTAAAGCCTATCTAAACTGAACACTACTGGGACAAGCCAAAAGTGTTCAGATTGGCAGGTGTTCACATTTCAAAGTTTTTTGATACAATAATACAGTGAAACTTGTAAAATGGAACACCTCTGTTGGTAGAACACCTTTAAGAGTCCCAAGAACAACTTACTTCATGTTAAATGAACCTCTATAAGTGGCAGATTAGAAAATGGAACAGAAAAAGTGTTCACATATTGAGAGGTGTTCAAATATACAGGTTTTACTGTAGTTGGAGCCATCTTTTGGTTATCTTTATTTATGGGTTAAGCATCTTCAAAAAGGTTTATGAAGAAAACCTGTAATCTTGCATTATGACTATGGATCCTAAATCTCATTTTCTCTGACCCCCCCCCTCCATCTACTTCCTCTTCTGTGTGTAGGTGAGGGGTATGTAGGGGAGGGATGAGAAGGAAAAATTTAAAAAAAGATTGTAAAGTTCTAAGACACACATTAAACTGACTGATTTTGAGTGATAGATACATATTATATATGGTCAGTGCTCTGCAGCGTTTTTATTTGAAAAGTGGATTGAAATTACACTCACCAAGATTCTAGTTCCCGTTCATGAGAAGCAACATCAGCATTGTACACAAAGATGATTCCACTTGTGTCTCTTGCTATTGCAGGCCAACAGCCTTCATACCTGGAAACGTAACAACAAATTAAGACGAGGCTTAAAGAGAGCATCCTCCTAAGCATGTGTCCAGAATCCATACCTCCTTCTTCCCCCTGCTATAACCAATTTGGAACCCCCGATTAAACTGAATCACGTGATCTAATTATGCACAATGACTTATTATGATTTCTGTCGAAGGGTTGCGACAGCCAATCAGATTGCGAGTTCTTAACCTCTTGAATACCCAGAGTGACGGATATATCCGTCACAAATGAAATAAGACTGGTGCCCAGAGGGACGAGAAAATCCGTCACAAAATTTTTCACAAAAATTGCTCTCATTTGAACAATTTTCATCCAATTTACACAAAAATTGTTTTAAAACGTGTAGAAATGATCTTTGCCGTCCAATTTTACTAAGCTAAGCATCTAAAGTTGTATAGGTATGTAATAAAATGTCAAAAGGTGGCAAAAAATGAAAAATTCTCTGGTTTCATGCCAATTTTAGAGCCTGGAATTCAAGAGGTTAATCGGGGAAATGCTAACTGCCTATCGCAGGGGGTAAAAAGGAAGAATATATTCTGGATTTTGAAGCCCTGTGATCGGAGGATGTAAAGGGAGATGAACATGTGTTTAGTTTAGCATATCTACTTTTGGGCATTTGCTAGTATAAGGCAACAAGCGATTTGCTCGGGTTGTTTTTATCAAAGCTGCAACCTGTTGTTTTAGGGAATTTGACCACTGTCTCCATGTTAAAATTATAATATAATTTTGCATAATGTTCTACATTTACATGCATTTTTAAGAAACAGATGATTGAAAAACCAGAATTGGAGATCTATGATATTTGGCCTTTAGAATGATTATTAGGATCATTAAAAAGGTTGGCACATAATTTTCTTAAGAGAATACTGATTTCATTTTTACATAAAATTTCAGTCAGATAAAGCAATTCTGCTATTTTCATCCAAAAATTTATATGATATTGCAATGATCTCCCCAGCATTAGAGGAAATTTGTTTTTAGATCCTATAAAATATATTTTGAGAAAAACAGGTAAAGTTGAGATTTACATTAAATGTAGTGCCAGTACAGGATTGAGAAAAATCCTGTGGAGATCAGTGCTTATTGTAAATGAATTGTATGATACATAAGACATTACTTCTTGTCTCCGCTGACATCCCACAGCTCAACTTCTGCGCTTGAGTTCTTCCCAGCAACATTCAAATTGTTAGATTCAAACTCAAGAATCCTGCAAATATACGGAATAGTTATACAATTACAGAGCCCAGATCATCATCCATAGCAGGTGAATCCACTGAATGAAACAATATATTCTGGATATTTGAGCCATGGTCCCAATTAATTCTAAATGCTAATGAACCTATCTCTGTAAGGAGCACCTGTCTACAAGAAATGTGATCATAATGGCTGACCAGTTCAGTTAGTTGTTCCATTATACATGTACATGGTTCACTCTGTTTTTTTTTTACTTTCTAAAGCCTGTTTCTTTACCTTACTCCAACAGTAGGGTGGTACTCAGGCGATTTTTACTGGTTGTTTTCACAAAATTGCCTGGTGTTTTTAGGGACTTTTCAACTTTTGCATTTTAAATTCATGATTCCATTGATTTTGCCTGTTGTTTTCATTTATTTAGCCTGTTGTGAGAAATTCTAGTGAAACCCCTGAAAGCCTGTTTCATACCTTACTCCAACTGTAGGGTGGTACTCCCCGCCTGATGTATCCGTAGCATCTGACAGGAAGTTAGACAACACCGTTTTACCACTCTGCAATGAAAATCAGGGAAGAACTATTAAATTATGAGGCTCCAACTTGTGCATTTTGCATATTTTATTGCTCAGTGGTAGAGCAATCGCCTGGAAAGTGTGGGGTCGTTGTTCAATCCCCACTAAAGTGGACTGCCTTTTTCACATCAGCCCTTAGCGCAGGATTTAATTCTGTGTTTTATCCTGTAAGTTTTGGAGTTACTTAGTATTTACATGTATCTTAGAAAAATATAACATAGTAACAAAAGTGGTGTTCTCAGGGCTGTCAACTTGGGACCACCTAACATGAGTGACTTCCAAATGTTGAACACCTTCCTTCAAACTTTGGACAGCTTCAGTGAACACTGGCAGATTTTGGACACCTAAAATTTTTCCAGCTGGGGGGGGGGGTTAGGTGTGAATATTTTCGAAACAAATGAATATACACATATTTTGTACAAAATGCGTGAGATAAACGGCAATCGCGTGCAAAGACCGAACGGAATGCGTTCGCTTTTTTTAGCCGTTCGGTACTTTACCGTCTCGGCATTTCCCAAAAAAATGATTTTTAAAAATTTCAACAAAATGCGTGATTTACGTGATATTTGATCATACACGCTAAATTGATGCGTGATTTATATTTTTCCAGCAAATGCGTGACAATCACGCCTAATGCGTGAGGGTTGACAGGGCAGTGTTCTGTATGGTTATTTTTCTAATTTTAAAAACTGAACCTTGCAAAGACCATGTTGATGACAGGTTCAACAGCTTGCCTTTGAAGCAGTTTAACAGACTGTACCTTTGGGTTGATGCAACATAACCAGCAAACCATTGTTTTATCTGATTAAATGGTTTTCAAGTAACTTAATTCCTACTACCCTGGCCTATATGGGCTACTTTCTTTGGGGTAATAAAAATTCTGATCGATTTGTTTATTGTTGCCAAGTGGGCGATAATAGGTGAAACTATTTTACTCACAAATAAATTACAAATTTCGCAGATAAAAAACCAATAGATTTGTCCAAACCATATATTTTCATGATCCTGGTTACTCGAATTTTTATTTAAATGTAAACTATAATATTATAAGAAGACAGGAACAAATAAAATCATAGAAAGAAAATTCACAACATTTTCGGATTTTTATTTTGCTCAGGAATGTCGAACATTTCAAGCCGATGTATTTATGGTTACGAACCCAAACTGGCAATGAAACTAATGTAATTACAAACTTAAATACTCCATGTTAGTATAATCATACCGTACTTACTTCACATGGCCCCAGAACAAGCACTTTTGTCTTGAACATAATGTTCCTTCTTTTCTGGACCGGAACCTTAGTGATTTCTACTCCAACTGGCATGCGCTCCATCTATTGGTAGAGAATAAAACAGGAACCTGTCATTCTTATCCTCGGAATAAAATACAACATGTTGAAGTTGCCAGACTGACTAGAACTACAAGTATTATCATATCTTGCCAATTTTGTAAAAATACAAAGGAGCTCGTAGGTTATCGCAAACAATTTACCTATCTCAAAGAAAATTACATACAGTAAGCTTAATAATAAAGTCAAAGAAACTCGGAGATATTTAACTAGCAATCAACCCATCAACACACTTGTTGACCCCATTTTCACCAAAAATTCAATAATTTTTACATCGTTCAATGCATTACTATTCTTTATCTTATGTATCCGAAATATTTCTTGAAAGAAAAACTAATTGCTGATAAGTGTTCCCCATGTTACTTCTCCATTGAAAAATCTCATGCTATCCATTCCAATCCAATCCATCCAAAATGAAATATCTGAAATTACATGTATATTTTTTACTTGTGTTTAATTGGCGATTAATGTCCACGTTATTATGCTGAAGTTGTTCCGGTTTGCCCATGAGATATTTGCCCCTAGAGCTTCACATGGGCAATGTCTGTATTAATAGCCTACATTTTTTCAAAACATGCCCCTGCGTTCTGAATTCTCTCTATCTATTTTAGGGAAACGGGCCCACAGTATGTCTATGTCTATGTCAATAATCTGCAAAAGGCTAAAAAAAAGCAGAGATATGATTTAACGCAGTGATAGAAATTGAATAGAATATAATTTAAAACCTTAACATTTAAAAATAGATCTATAATTCACAACTCAGAATTGAAAGGAACCTTCCTGGTTGGCCCCTGTACCCCCTAATTAGCTCTTATGCATTGGATGTTCGAAACCTTAATATTTATCACTAAGGGAATTTTTTTATTAAATCGTTATTTTCACATATTATTTTACAGGTTATTAATGATGTTTACTGTAGAAAGAGAGAGAGAAAAGGGAAGATTGTAGATTTTTGTCACTTTTTATAAAGTGTTGATTTGACTGTGAAGGTATATTTTAAAAGGACCTAGTTCAGGTCTATTGTTCTGGTTTATTGATGTTAGAAACTTGGCTTTTGTGTGTTTGTTAAAGTGTTCCTGGTGTCTGCAATTTCTTAAAATGGCAATGTACATGGCACATTGAAAAACGCTTCCACTTTTACAAAACACTTGCCCCCTCTTGCCCCGTGTCCCGTTTTGCCCCAGGTCTTCCCTGACATGGCCCTATATTTATGCAAAGTTTAATGATCGCTTTGGGCCGTAGAAAGCAAAACAATTTTCGGGAAGGACACAATCCCCTTAAGCTTTCCCTCGTGTCCCCAAATATTACACGTAAACTTACCTGGACAGCCTTCAATGTGCGTCCCAAGTAGTAAGCTTAAGGTACTTATAGAAATTAAATAATCTTTAGCAAATGCAACTTGTCCCAGAGTGTGGCCTACATCTAGTCCCAACTTAGTTGCACCTTTGACATGCTCTTTTTGATGACGCTCTTCAACAGTCTTCAGTGTGGTGTTACTAGTATACAGTATATGAATTCATCAATTAACGATTCCCCGTGGAACGGACTCCCTGCCGTAGTTTGCATTGGTTACGTTTACATCAAAAATCTATAGAGCATCGGTAATTTGTTATGTTTACTAGCATGACTAGGCTAGGGAGCGTGTCTATAAATACTTACATTCCTATTGTTATGACAAGGCTTCATAATTAACAGATTGAATAGCCGATGGAGTTGATCGAATAGTGCTTCTTTGTTTGTATTGAATTCCATGAATAAACAGAATTTGAGTGGTACTTTTGATATGTGTGATCATTGATTTAAAATCCAGACACACAAATATGTACTACCTATTAAGATTTTCAAATGTTTCTTTTCTGTAAACTTTGAAAGTTAGCATGGAAATGAAGAAGGGTAGCGGCCAAATAGTAAGTTATGGTAATATAATCGATATTTATTAGGCCAAAAAGGCTTGTTTTCCAAAGAAAAATCAAAAGTGTCTTCCATAATACTTTACAGTAAAACCTGCATATCTCTCTGAACGCCTCTTTAATCTGGAATTGAAACCGCTCAATGGGAACACTTGTTCTTTCTTTGTCCCAACTTTAATTGTATTCACCCATTGATAACTAACATGTCAAAAAACTTCAAATGGGAACACCTGTTTTACAAATCTGAACACCTTTTGGCCAGTATAATTGCCTGATGTTCAGATTGGACAGATCTTACTGCATTTCTACATCATTTCTACATCATGTATTTCCTCAATATGTAACCATCACGGAGACGTTAGCTGTAGTTATAAATACAACCATGTAGTCATGGTACCCATACTTGAGTCATAACATAACTGCGCTTATGCTGTCATGGCTTCCTTTACCCTACGCGCTGTCTATTTATAAACTACCGAAGACGATACTCTGAATTGTTTTAAGAAGTTAAGGCGAACGAATGCAAAGGGGAGCCATTTGTGACAACGGTATCTGACTTAATCGTTTTCAGGCTATTCGGTGTGCTATGCTATGCGAATCAATGGTTGTACTATTTATTGACTGCCATAATAAACTGTAAACATCGTACTACGAGGACTGCCACTCGATAAAAACAATAGCCTGAATAGCTGTCATTGTAACATTTTTCCTTTTTATAGAATCCGATATTACATTACAACAGCTAAGGACTCTGTGATCGTTACATATTAGGGAAATGCATAATATAAATACAGTAAAATCTTTCCAGTCTGAACACCAATTTTACTGGCCAAAAGTGTTCAGATTAGTAAAGCAGGTGTTCCCATTTTAAGTTTTTAACACGCAAGGTAGTCAATGGGTGAATACGTGAAATTGGAACAAAGAATAAAATGATCCCATTGAGTGATTGCTAGATTATAGGCGTTCAGATATGTAGGTATAACTGCATCGTGCCATGAATGACAATTTTGAAAATGTCCCTCACTTTGAAAAAAGCCTTAGCTTAGTATCATGATCAGAGTTAGTTGAGCTTACAAAAAATTTCAAAAATAGCTGTACAAAGAACCCATATTCTTACTATTGAAAAGTGATCCTACCAATAGTCTCCCACATGAATCACTTTTTGAGACTCGATAAACTTGAGTTGAGATAATGATGACATTCATGATGATAGGCAGCTTTTTAAATACCTCGGATATTTCCCTATTACACTGGAATACCATATAATTATATAAATTGTATAGATGATTGGCTTATTCTCAATGATGGAGTTTATTCCAATCAACGCCTATCTAAGCCTACGATGACCACAGGGGCTTAATCAGAGTAACATATGGACCGCGCATACACAAAACATTGACTTGTACATTTCATATCAAATTAATACTATATTCAATGACTATTGATACATGTGCATATACATACTATGAAGTTAGATTAATTGGCGGTTAAATAGGGAATAAGACAAAAATAGAATAAAACAAAATATGAAATTATTGTAGTTTGTTAAATTTTTTCTGTGTTGACGTTGATCAAAGAATTTTGTTTATCCAAGAACCCTGTCTCTAATACTATCTTGACATTGAAAATAGAAGCTGTTTTTTCACTTTATGAACTAAGCATTTACTCTTTGTTGTTATTTTATTCAAGTTTTCATTTACAGAGAAACAATTATTAAACTAAAGTTTCAGTATTTGATTTGTGTCACACGGTCAATAAATTTTAGTATACGACAGTAAATGCCTCTTTTGTCAATTCATAGCTTACTATTGACAACGGTTTATTGACATGTATATACAGAAAGACAATCTGTTTTAACAACGTTATTTTTGAGTTCGTAAATAGCAAACAAAACTTAACATTATTTGAAGAAGGTACCAAACAATATGTGGAAACTCAATCCTCAAAGACTGTTAAAAGGGTACAAATTTATTTAACGTCGCACTTTACATCCTTCTTAAAGAATGCGTGTACTTGAAACCAAAAACAAAAATGAAACGCAGTTGATATCAAATATTTAATTAAAAGTAAAGTATATAGCATATTTTGATTTTCAAGATATTATGTGAAATTAAAGTTTTCTGAATATAACTTTATATGGATTCACAAATCGACGAGTTTTAATGAATATAAGTACCCGGATGTACAGACAAGAACGCGGTGGTACTTTAAGATATTAGGGATGTTGAACAATAAATGACTAATGCTTTAATACCACCTAAAAGTCAACAAGAGGAAAACAACAAAACGACATCATGGGGTACTGAATAGGTAAGTAACATTATTTTTACATATTTATCCAAAAATAATATCGAAAAATACAATCTAAAACTTTGTTTTTCTTTGACGGATACCCAAATTATTTCGCAATTTTAGTTTAAATGTGACACAACAGCCACCCGATTCAGATAGATTCAGATAGTTCTATTATCAAGAAACATCTTCTCGTTCAACAACCTCTTCCGTCATTAACTGACAATAACGAAGATAACATTAGTTTTTGTTTTAGGTACCACTTTCTCAAGAGGACAATGAGAAAAATCCTTAAGATTCCGATGATGTAAAAGATATGAGACGCTTCATGAATTCAGTGTTAGAAATAGCACTTTTCTTCGCCTTGATAGTATGTAGAATAGACTTAACCAAAGGTATGTTGAAAAATATGATCTAAAACCCAAAACTAAAAAACAAAAAAGTAATATTTTGAGAAACCAGAGCAAACGTAACTGCGTCACACTATTGATAGAAAAAGAATAGATAGACAGTAATTTTGTTAAAACCATATTGAAACAACTCTCAATAAACCACTTAGCGGATACTGACTTAACTTATTGTCAGTTTTAGGAGTTTCAATATATATTTTAAGAAACAAAAGGGCTGCCATTTTGAATTCAAGAGTCTAATATGGTCGTTACAACTGTCCTGTTTACCATTGCCACTACAGGCGAAAATACAAGTTCTGTTTAAAAAATACATTATCTGTTGATGCACATGTTCTCCATATTGTTTGAAATCTGACAACATGCTAAAGTAATCGGTTTTGTGTTTAAGTGGCCACTGAAAGAAGGCCCGAATTTAATATCTGTTTTACAATTTTAGCAACATACATGTTCCAAAATAATGCAAAAAATGTTAGTGTCCAAATACCATGTGTATAAAATATAGCAGGATTATTCAGGGATAGCTCTCCTTTAAGGTGGATACACAGCGACTGTACAGACAAGTAGCGACTGGTACGCTGGTACGGACGGAGACGTAAAGATTAGAGTATACGGAGTCAAGACCGGTTATTCTACTTACGACACGGGGTACATCTTGCTAGATAGTGCTGCTAATGACTTTGAAGGAGGATCGTAAGTAGTTGAATATATCAAAGTCTTCCATGAGGCCTCTGTCTCCCCCATTTTCATACCTTCGTAGGAAAATATGGGCAGTGGCGTCGCAAGGAACAAAGATTTGGCGAGGCAAACGTAAAAATAGGCAACGCAAAGGATAGGTATCGATATGGTGAACTGAATTTAACAATGTTTTTCTCTTAAACCAATTATTGAAAACATTCTGTAAAAAATACGATCCTTTATGTAATGTTAACTGATTTACAACAATTTAATGCGAGAATTATTTATTTATATTTCATATAACTGTTTTTGTTGACATTTTTTTGTTTTTAGTGCAATTGTTTTTTGTTCCTTTCTGATAATACTTCAGAATGAAATAAAATGTGTTTCCGCACTTTGTTGGAACAAAATGGCATAAACAACATTTTCTTAGACCTCTCAATATTATAGTTATACAAATGAAATTTTGGTTGATTTAACAAAAAGTATGCCAAAAAAATAAAACAAAATCCCCAAAAAATAAGATAAATCTTTTATTTCATGAACAGGATACTTTTTATAAATTATAATCAACCAAACTTTCCTTTGTACAATTACAATATTGAAAGACCTAAACACGTTGTGTTTATGTCGTTTTGTTCCAATGAGGTTCGGATAGATGTTTCATTTTATTCCGAACATATGGTACCAAGAAGAAAAGAAGTGTCTGATGTGTTTTCTAAAACAATATAGAGAAAAGTGTAATATATATATTTCAAATTATAATGTTCCAGTCCAAAAGATGATCATTAAATTGACGATGTGTAAAATTTTCAGAATTTTTTGATGACTGGTTTAGGGGAAATGTGTGTTCACAAAGTTCACCATATCGAAACCACTCCTTTAAAAGAAAGAAGACATATTACTATAGTTACTCTACTATATGTTGACTTCATTTACACAGTTTTAGTTGAAAAAAACGTCAAAACTGCCCCGCCCGCCTCGTGCCTGGCTACGCACAGTATATGGCGTTTATTAGTTTGGGGTGGGGGCGGCTTAGAAGGATTTCACGCAAGGAAGACAAAATATATAATCGCATTATTCGCAGTCTTATGTTCCCGCGAAATAGTGGCCAATTGTGACATTTGTCGTAAATGTAACTTAATAGGTATAGACGTCCCTTCGATGAGGTGATATTGAATACATTTTGTTTCCCGTACACTGCGTACATGGATAATTTACTAGTCCTTCGACTGAAATATGTATACAGGGTAACCCAAGTTCTGTACCGACACAAACATGGAATATTTATCGTGACGAAGGATTCTTGAAATTAGGTCATCGGATGTTAATTATCATAAACAACAGAAAGTGTATCATAAAGTAACTACATCAACTGTGTAGAATAAAGCTTGTTTTGGCACCATCGCTCATTTTTCAAATTTTCAACATTAAGGGTTCAGCATTTTTTGGACACTCAGTATATAAAAATATGAAATATAGTCATTAGAAACATCTTTGATTCCAGGATTCTCTGGGGAACTATGACGCCGGTTACGTATACCAAGTGGTCATTGGATTCAGTATTAATGCAAAATAGTCATTTAAAAAATTTATGATTCCAGGACGAGAGCGTATTCTCTGGGAAGCTATGACGCCGGTTACGTATACCAAGTGATCATTGGATTCAGTACAAGTTGTTGCTGTGGATCGGATTGGAAACTTAATAGGGTAATACGGATTATTCAATTCAATTTAATCCATCTTACAGTATTTCATATATAACATAAATATACACCCCATAATATTTGTAAGTTTGCGAATAAAATGACCTGATAAAATTTAAAATAGTTTGTAACACGGTATCCATCCTCCGAATATAGTTTGCTCATAATTTCTTGAACTTACACAGATTTCATAGATACATGTACTTTGGCAGGGCGTTCCGAAAGTATTGGACCCTCAGCCTAGGCAGACATCCATTTTCTCCAATGTGTATGTCATGTATCATTTTAAAGCTTATCCAAAGTTGATTTGCCAAGTATACTGTTTCACCTCAGAAATAGGAAAAGGTTACAGGTACTTTCTATGTATATGTCTGCCTGGGGATCCGTGAGGGACACCCTGATTGATGTTTCTATATGATACCATCTAATCATTGTAGGTATTACTATATATGATAATATGTAATCATTGTAGATTTTACTATATGTGATAATATGTAATCATTGTAGGTATTACTATATATGATAATATGTAATCATTGTAGGTATTACTATATATGATAATATGTAATCATTAGGTATTACCATATATGATAATATGTATAATCATTGTGGGTATTACTATGTATGAAAATATGTAATCATTGTAGGTATTACTACATATGATAATATGTAATCATTAGGTATTACCATATATGATAATATGTATAATCATTGTGGGTATTACTATGTATGAACATATGTAATCATTGTAGGTATTACTACATATGATAATATGTAATCATTGTAGGTAGTGCTACAGGATAATATGTAATCATTGTAGGTATTACTATATATGATAATATGTAATCATTGTAGATTTTACTATATGTGATAATATGTATTCATTGTGGGTATTACTATGTATGAAAATATGTAATCATTGTAGGTATTACTACATATGAAAATATGTATTCATTGTAGGTATTACTACATATGATAATATGTAATCATTAGGTATTACCATATATGATAATATGTATAATCATTGTGGGTATTACTATGTATGAAAATATGTAATCATTGTAGGTATTACTACATATGATAATATGTAATCATTAGGTATTACCATATATGATAATATGTATAATCATTGTGGGTATTACTATATATGATAATATGTAATCATTGTAGGTATTACTACATATGATAATATGTAATCATTGTAGGTATTACTATATATGATAATATGTGATCATTGTAGGTATTACTACATATCATAATATGTAATTATTGTAGGTATTACTACATATGATAATATGTATTCATTGTGGGTATTACTATGTATGATAATAAGTAATCATTGTAGGTAGTGCTACATATGATAATATGTAATCATTGTAGGTATTACTACATATGAAAATATGTATTCATTGTGGGTATTACTACATATGATAATATGTAATAATTGTAGGTATTACTATATATGATAATAATTAATCATCGTGGGTATTATTAGATATGATAATATGTAATAATTGTAGGTATTACTAGATATGATAATATGTAATAATTGTAGGTATTATTATACATGATAATAAGTAATCATTGTAGGTATTACTATATATGATAATATGTAATCACTGTAGGCATAACTATACATGATAATTATAGGATATCCTATGATTTTGAGGAATATCATTTTTATCTACGAGGTGATATTGATATCTGCACGAGAGAGCGAAGCGAACGAGTGCATATATCAATATCACCGAGTAGATTAAAATGATATTCTGAAAAAAATCATAGGATGTTCTTATTATCCTACACTTACAAGGAGTGTACTAAATGTATAATATCATTGCAAAATGAATTCCATGGCAAATATAGTCAGTTTGGCGGGAAATCAACAAGCGGAGTATATCGTCACAATATCCTCCGCATATTGGGTTTTCCGGAGTATATCGTCACGATATCCTCCGCCCGGAGTATATCGTTACGATATCCTCCGGATATTCATTTTGCCAATAAATATCAAATTTATTTTTTAATGTTATTATACATTTAGTACACTAAGTGTAGGATAATATGTAATCATTGTAGGTATTACTACAAATGATAATATGTAATCATTGTAGGTAGTGCTACAGGATAATATGTAATCATTGTAGGTATTACTATATATGATAATATGTAATCATTGTAGGTATTCATTGTAGGTACACGAATTACTACATATGATAATATGTAATCATTGTAGGTATTACTATATATGATAATATGTAATCATTGTAGGTATTACTACATATGATAATATGTAATCATTGTAGGTATTACTATATGATAATATGTAATAATTGTAGGTATTCATTGTACAGGGTGACAAAAAAACTGGAACCCACTTAAGTCTTAATAACTTCGTCAATTATGCATATTGAGCTTAGTTATGTGGTACCTGTATAGTAAACTGAATGTATGACAAGATGTCAACGTTTGAGCATTCTAGCTCAATTAGTCTCAAAATGAGGCACGTTTAGATAATGTGCTCCGAATGTGCACCACGACGTTGGATGCAGAGCTGGATTCTTCTTGCAAAATTGTCAATGACCCGACAGCATTCATCTCTGACCATCTCTCTAATTAGTCTTCCTATGTTGAGTTTGAGGTCATCAATTGTCAGTGGACTATCTGAATACACATTTTCCTTGAGATAACCCCGCAGATAAAAATCTGGGGGGGTTCAAATCAGGGGAGTGGGGGGGGCAGATGTGGTGGGTATGGTGACTGATTAATCGATCACCAAAGTGAGCCTGAAGCCTTCGAATGGACTCATTTGAGGTGTGGGGTGTGGCAACATCTTGTTGGAACCATTGCTGGTCCCTTCTCACGTCACGTCGTCTACCCAGCGCTCTCCAAAACTTTCGAACGTAAGGGATGTAACGTTCTGTGTTGACTGTTGAGTTTTCTCGAGTTCTGACAGACCTCTGTCTCCCAGAATAGGTTGGTTTACCATCACTTTTCTTCTTTGTTGGTTTTACAGTTCCTTTTGAATCAAACTTCTGTACAAGCCTAAAGATCTGTGACTTGCAAGGGGCTCTTCTTCCCCTGTGATCTCTCCTATAGGCAGTTTGTGTCTCTTTATATGATTTCGTCTCGATATACTTTCTCACAATATAAGTCCTTTGTTCTGTTGTCCATGGCATGATTAATATCTAAGCTACAGTACTCATTATGGTGTCATTTTGTCATGCATTCAGTCTAGTTTCTACCCTGAAGAAATGAAGAATGTAGGTATAATACTTTCCGAGAAATTTGATGATTTATGGGTTCCAGTTTTTTTTGTCACCCTGTAGGTACACGTATTACTACATATGATAATATGTAATCATTGTAGGTATTACTACATATGATAATATGTAATAATTGTAGGTATTACTATATATGATAATATGTAATCATTGTAGGTATATGATAATATGTAATCACTGTAGGCATTACTATACATGATAATATGTAATCATTGTAGGTATTCATTGTAGGTACACGAATTACTACATATGATAATATGTAATCATTGCAGGTATTACTATATATGATAATATGTAATAATTGTAGGTATTAGTATATATGATAATATGTAATCATTGTAGGTATATGATAATATGTAATCACTGTAGGCATTACTATACATGATAATATGTAATCATTGTAGGTATTACTATATATGATAATAATTAATCATTGTATGTATTACTACATAATATGATAATATGTAATCATTGTAGGTAGTGCTACATATGATAATATGTAATCATTGTAGGTATTACTATACATGATAATATGTAATCATTGTAGGTATTACTATACATGATAATATGTAATCATTGTAGGTAGTGCTACAGGATAATCTCCGTAGTATCACTTACCTCTTCAACTATTACAATTGGGTCTACTGTGACAACTGGGTCACCTTCACTCATCCAGGTCAGTATAGGATCAGAACCAACAATCAGTTTAACAGACACACGTACATTTTAACTAAAGGCCGGGTTCACGGTATTTTGTGAAATTATATCCCAGTTTCGAAGCATCCTTGGTTATTTTTGTTATGTCATAAGTTCTAAAATTTTCCCATACTTGGACGTTTTCAGAGGTACTGTATACACCCTATGCAGACAGAGCCTGTGGGAAATATTGGGTGCGGCGCAAATGAGCGGAGGGTGCGGAGCTAACGGTCATTTTTGAACTTAAAATTGGGATATTTCTGAAACTAAGCCGTTTTGGGACTTCAAATATAGCAAGATATGTGTATTTGACACCAAATATCAATAAAATTGTGAAAATAGTAGTGCAATTCATTTTATAGCGACGCAGTATGCCTTAAACATTTCCCAGACCTATATATTTTGAGACTATCCTTTTAATACTGCGTCCCCAGCATTCATAAAAAATGGTGTTCAAGATACACTACCCATGCAAATTATTTTTGCATCTTGGAAGCCAGGCAGTATCTGTGTGATTTTATAAAAATTCGGAAATGTTCTTCAGATATGAGCCCCTCTAAATATTGGGTGCGGAGCTACGTTTATGGAGCTGCTCCGCACCCAATATTTAGAGGGGGCTCATATCTGAAAAAATTTCCGAATTTTTATAAAATCACACAGATACTGCCTGGCTTCCAAGATGCAAAAATAATTTGTATAGATAGTGCACCTTGAACACCATTTTTTATGAATGCTGGGGACTCAGTATTAAAAGGATAATTTCAAAATATATAGGTCTGGGAAAGGTTTAAGGCACACTGCGTCGCTAAAGAATGAATTGCCCTACTATTTTCACAATTGTATTGATATTTGGTGTAAAATACACATATCTTGGTATATTTGAAGTCCCAAAACGGCTTAGTTTCAGAAATATCCCAAATTTAAATTCAAAAATAACCGTTAGCTCCGCACCCTCCGCTCATTTGCTCCGCACCCAATATTTTCCACAGGCTCTGTCTGCATAGGGTGGTATATATAAAACAAGTTTGTAAAATGTCTGTTTTCAACAGCGAGCATGATCTAGCTTTACGTCCCGGTTGAGCGGGAAAATCAAAAATTAAATTAAATTTTACTCTACATGTATATTGTACATGTATATATATATAAAAATAATGATGCTTAGAAATAGTCGTTGAAGTAAAAATCAAAAAGTACCGGAAATACGAGTAAGTAATTTTGCAAAATCTATATTTTTAAGATGAAACCATCGGAGTTTAATCATCGTACATATATCCTTTATTTACCATTTGATCTAATTCACAGTGAATGGTAACTGGGCGAGCTGGGGTTCCTATGGCTCGTGTAATAGGGCTTGCGGTGGCGGTCAGAAAACGAGAACCAGGTCATGTACCAATCCTGTACCGAAGAACGGAGGTAATAGCTGTTCAGGAAGTAGCGGCCAGACTATAGCGTGCAACACACATTGTTGTCCAGGTAACCCAAACCAAACCAAACTGGAGTGTACCCGCTCGATTTAAAATGGCCACCATTTTTATAAAAGATTACGTATAATCTTGGATCATAACATACACCCTATGCAGACAGAGCATGTGGGAAATATTGGGTGCGGAGCAAATGAGCGGAGGGTGCGGAGCTAACGGTTATTTTTGAATTTAAATTTGGGATATTTCTGAAACTAAGCCGTTTTGGGACTTCAAATATACCAAGATATGTGTATTTGACACCAAATATCAATACAATTGTGAAAATAGTAGCGCAATTCATTCTATACCGACGCAGTGTGCCTTAAACCTTTCCCAGACCTATATATTTTGAAATTATTCTTTTAATACTGAGTCCCCAGCATTCATAAAAAATGATGTTCAAGGTGCACTATCTATACAAATTATTTTTGCATCTTGGAAGCCAGGCAGTATCTGTGTGATTTTATAAAAATTCGGAAATTTTTTCAGATATGAGCCCCCTCTAAATATTGGGTGCGGAGCAGCTCCATAAACGTAGCTCCGCACCCAATATTTAGAGGGGCTCATATCTGAAGAACATTTCCGAATTTTTATAAAATCACACAGATACTGCCTGGCTTCCAAGATGCAAAAATAATTTGCATGGGTAGTGTATCTTGAACACCATTTTTTATGAATGCTGGGGACGCAGTATTAAAAGGATAGTCTCAAAATATATAGGTCTAGGAAATGTTTAAGGCATACTGCGTCGCTATAAAATGAATTGCACTACTATTTTCACAATTTTATTGATATTTGGTGTCAAATACACATATCTTGGTATATTTGAAGTCCCAAAACGGCTTAGTTTCAGAAATATCCCAATTTTAAATTCAAAAATGACCGTTAGCTCCGCACCCTCCGCTCATTTGCGCCGCACCCAATATTTCCCACAGGCTCTGTCTGCATAGGGTGACATATTTTGTTTTAAAATCAGTATTCGTATAGCACAACATGATCACGTGACCAGTTTAAAGTTACATGTATTTGTTTCCCCATAGGTAGGCCATGAAACTCTCTGGGCAGGCGCAGCAATCGCCTCACCAAGACTACAGAGAAATAGTTTTGAACGTTTTTAGACTGGAACTTTGAAAAATTAGATCGAAACTATGAACAAAGCACAGCAAGAAAAACATCCATGGAAAGAAAATAAATCTTAGATATCACAAAACTATAATCTAACTATAATCTAAAGAAACAATACAATACAATATCAAATGGCTACGTACCCCTCCCTCTCTATATAGGTTACCTTCGGCCCTCGGTCCAATATTTCACTATATATGTATATTGCCTTTCGAAATGACGTGATTGTACTATTGTAGTGAATGGAGGATACAGTGGATGGTCGGGATGGGGGTCATGCAACAAAGCATGCGGGGGAGGTCAGAAATATGCATCCCGAACATGTACGAACCCGTCCCCTTCCTGTGGTGGAAGCTCCTGTGGAGGTTCTTCTACGAAATCATCTTTGTGTAACACGCATTGTTGTAGAGGTAAATTTTATAATGGCCTGTAGCCAATATACTATTAAATGGTCACATTCTGCTCAAATCAGTAATTTCTCAAAAATTATATTTCACTGTACAACATACAGTAGGATATTATCCAAAAGACGTTCCTGTTTTTATTTTTTAATACCTTATTTTTCATAATGCATTGCTTATTTTTTTTAAGTTATGCAGCAATCAATTCAGAATTACATAGCTATATCTAAAACAGTATTTGAATGTTAAGTGTGCACGTACATGTATCATACGTTATTTTAGTAATGCGCCATATATCGGAATGAGATGGACTTAACGGTCTGTCAGAGCGACACATTATGTATGGTGCAAATTGAAAGGGAAATGAGACGAATGAGGATTAGATGGACAATTTCAAAATCGTATTTGAGCTTCTCTAATTGGCCAATTAACCACTTCATTGATTTTACTACATTAAAATATTATTCTGATACAGTCTATAAGTGCGGAACACTCATAAATAAATGGCTTTCGTAAAGTACAGAATTTAAGATCTAATGGTTAGAGTATTTTGATAGAGAAATTCCCAGCGCTGTAACGCCAGATATTCCATACTCGTTTACCAGTTTGATTTTCAATCTAACCTTGGTAATCCAAGATGCAGATATTCAAGTCTATAGTAAATTATCAAATCCATGGGAATATAATGTAGTCCCATCTGCTGCCACCAAGATTGTAACGACCTTCAGAGGTATTCATTCCTCCTACAAGGTGGGGAAATAAACACATTTATTTGGCCACTGGGTAAACAGAAGCAAATAGAAATTACAGTTCGTCTGCTGCACATTCATATTTTCAGTAAATGGTGGATGGCGGATCTGGAATTCGTGGCAATCATGTAGCAGGGCCTGCGGTAGTGGAACACGTGTTCGGACAAGGTCATGTACCAATCCATCACCATCCTGTGGTGGTTCGTCGTGCTCCGGGTCTTCTACATCATCATCTAATTGTAACACTCATTGTTGTGCAGGTAACTACCATATACATTAAGTTTCTTATTTGTTTTTGTTTGTTTTTAGGGGGGGGAGGGGTCGAATAACTTTTTATTTTGAGTTAATCTTATGTTTTTTCATTGCCCTAATTTATTTCTAGACGTTACTCTATTCCTGGTATCGTACTTCCATATTTAATCACTCATCTTCAATAGAAAGCATTTAACAGTATAACCAAGATGTCACTTCTTCAAGAATTTAGGATTTAAGCTGTCTGTACATATATGTATATTTAGTGAACGGTGGTTGGCGTAGCTGGAGTGGCTGGCAGTCATGCAATAAGGCGTGTGGCGGAGGGATACGCTCTCGGACTAGGGCGTGTGACAATCCCTCGCCATCTTGCGGCGGAGCTACTTGTTCCGGGGTTTCTACATCAACGTCCACTTGTAACACACATTGCTGTCGAGGTATATGTTTGTTCATAAATGAATTTTACAATGTTTTTTTTTAAAATTATTGTATGCAAGCTTATTGACTTTAAGCACCTCGAGGACGATATATCTGCCACATTGTGTGCTGGCACTATACATGTTATTAATAAATGACAGAAAGCAGTGAGAACCCAGTAAAATAGTCCACAAGTAAACACAGGAGTCCATTTCATTTTAGTCGATGGTGACTGGGGAGATTGGGGTGCGTGGCAGGCATGTAGCGTGGCTTGTGGTGGTGGGACAAAATCGAAAACAAGGTCCTGTAACAACCCGGCGCCATCTTGTGGAGGAGCGACGTGTATCGGCTCGGCGACATTAACGTCCAATTGCAATACACACTGTTGTGCAGGTATGTATTCTGTCTGCGTCACGGTAGGCTGTCGGCTCATTAAGCAGGGTAAGGTAGTCAAAAAGAAACAAACGCGATCGAGATTTGATAATTGGTATATCCTGGTCGATGGTGGTTTGGGGAATAGGGGTACGTATGTAGTCAAAGTCGGGTGAAATCTAAAAATACCGTGTAGCAGAGACAGGTTTTTTATGTCTCTGCATGTAGTAATTTTGCGGAGAGGGTGCGTTCTCCGGTTCTTGGGCAATAACGTCTGTTTGTAATTTTCATCGGTGAACTTTGCATCTTGGAGACAAAAAACAATCTATTCAATTTACAGTGTACCTTGTCATATTGTTGTTTGTATGTTTTCAGTTAATGGCGGTTGGAGTACCTGGGGAGTTTGGGATGCATGTAGTCTACCATGTGGTGGTGGTACTCAATCAAGAACTAGAACATGTGATAACCCAGCGCCATCTTGTAGTGGAGCAAGTTGTTCCGGTGATCTGACGTCCACATCTGCATGTAACACCCAATGCTGTCCAGGTAAAGATATGTGGCAGAAGACTTGGGTATGAAATCCTGAAAATGTAGAAAAATAAACCAATTTACTTTTTGAGTTAGAGCATGTTGCCATTTAACACCCATCACATTCAAAGAGCATGAATATTGACCTTTAAAGATTACGTTCATTTGTTGGTTGCAATTGATCGGTTATTTTGCTGAGCCCATTTGGTGCTACATCAATAAGCTACATCAGGTTTATTTCTTTTCTTTACTCCCACATGAGAAACCTCTCGGCCAAATAGCACCGTGGACCCCTACATCATTTACCTTTTGTAGTCTCCCTAAATAAACTGTACTGTAGTTATGATCCCCTACCTGAATGTCGTCACTGCTTGCGTCCACACCTCTAGCTTCATTTCAATAACAAATTATTGCAGTTGACGGGGGATTGTCATCATGGAGCTCGTGGAGTGTGTGTACTGCTGTATGTGGTGGTGGACAACAGACCCAGACAAGAACCTGTGATAATCCTACCCCATACTGCAGTGGTAACTCTTGTATAGGTGTCACTACCAACTCCACAGACTGTAATACGCATGCGTGTCCGAGTAAGTCACTGATTCTGCACTGTTCTACCAACTGTTATTTAAAAACCAATGATTTGCATTTTATTTAGCTGTAGGTTACAAAAAATCGTGCCGATTGCGACGAAATATTATTTAATGTAAGAAGACAAGATGTCTGCTTCGACAATTATATGAATGAGCCCCACTCATCTGCTTGAACATTGACTCAAAGAAACCACGGATTTTATAAAAGCTCGTATTGAAGAGTGATCACTAAAACTTAGTTCTTGGTTAATCGTTTGTATTTTTTCAACTTCTTAATCTTTCAGTTGACGGGGGTTGGAGCGTATGGGCAAATGGTACATGTTCGGCGTCGTGTGGACCCGGTATAGAGACGCAAACTCGGACGTGCACGGACCCAGTCCCCGCCCATGGTGGTGCAGACTGTCTGGGAGAATCCACACGGAACCTGACATGTGACATACAGCCGTGTCATGGTAAGATAATCATGCAAAAATGTAACAAAATCTGTAAAGTGGAACTACTTCATTAGTGAAACAATTTTCAAAGTCATGTTACCTATTAATTACCCTACCTTAATGTGAATGGACCTCTTTATGTTGAATACTACCCATGCAAATGAAAATTGTAAGCATCATTTTGCATCTCAACAATTGAAGTTACATTTTCATCAGGTACATCAACAATTGGAGCCACAACTCCATTAAATACAGACACAACTATTGAAGCAACAACTTCATTGTGTACAGACACAGAAATTGAAGCCACAGCTCAAATAAATTCAGCCAAAGCAGTCGAAGCCACAACTTTATTGGATACAGCCATAATAATTGAACCTACAGTTCCGTTAAATACTGTCACAGCAATTGAATTAACGAATTCATTGGATACAGACACAACAATTGAAGCAACAACTCCATTGGATACAACCACAGCAATTGAAGACATAACTCCATTGAATTCAGCTATAGCAATTGAAGCCATAGCTTCATTTGATACAGCTACCATAATTGAAGCCACAAATCCATTGGATACAGCCACAACAACTAAAGCCTCAATTCCTTTCAATACTGTAACAGCAACGGCCGAATCAACACTTCCATTGGATACAGCCATTGAAGCCACTGTTCTATTGAATGAAGCCACAGCAATTGAACCTACAAATTCATTAGATACAGACACAACAATTGAAGCAACATCTCATTTGGATGCAAGTACAATCACGGCAATTGCAACCACACCTCCATTGACTTCAGCCATATCAGTTGAACCCACAACTTCATTGTATGTAGCCACACTAACTGAGGTCATATCTTCTTCAGGTACAGACCCAACTGAAGCTACAACTCCATTGAACACTGTCACAGCAATTGAAGCCATAACTTCATTGAATACAGCCACCATAGCTCTGAACACAGCCACATCTACAACTGAAATAAAAACCACAACATCACTAGATACAACCACAATAATTGAGACCACAACTCCATTGGATACCACCACAACAATTCAGGCCACAACCTTAGTGGATACAACCACATCAATTGAGGCCACAACTTCACTGGATACAACCACAACAATTGAAGCCATAACTCCATTGGATACAACCACACTGATTGAAGCCACAACTTCACTGGATACAACCACAACAATTGATGCCACAACACCATTGGATACCACAACAAATGAGGCCACAAACTCATTAGATACAACTTCAACAAGTGGGGCCACAACTCTATTGTATACAACCACAATACTTGAGGCCACAACTCCATTGGAAACAACATCAATAATTGAGGCCACGACTCTATTGGATACAACCATAACAATTGAGGCCACAACTCCGTTGGATAAACCACAACAATTGAGGCCACAACCTCATTAGTTGCAATCACAACAAATGAAGCTACAACCTCATTAGATACAGCCACAACTCAATTAGGTACAACCACAACAAGTGAGGCCACAACTCCATTGGATACAACCACAGCAATTGAAGCCACAACTCAATTAGATACAACCACAACAAGTGAGGCCACAACTCAATTGGATATAGCGACAACAATTGAAGCCACACCTCAATTAGATACAACCACAACAAATGAGGCCACAACTCCATTCGATACAACCACAACAAGTGAGGCCACAACTCCATTGGATACAACCACAACAATTGAAGCCACAACTCAATTGGATACACCCACAACAATTGAAGCCACAACTCGATTGGATACAACCACAACAATTGAAGCCACAACTCAATTAGATACAACCACAACAAATGAGGCCACAACTCCATTGGATACAACCACAACAATTGAAGCCACAACTCAATTAGATACAACCACAACAATTGAAGCCACAACTCAATTGGATACACCCACAACAATTGAAGCCACAACTCGATTAGATACAACCACAACAAGTGAGGCCACAACTCAATTGGATATAACCACAACAATTGAAGCCACAACTCGATTAGATACAACCACAACAAATGAGGCCACAACTCCATTGGATAAAACCACAACAAATGAGGCCACAAACGCATTAGATACAACCACAACAATTGTGGCGACATCTTCATCTGGAGCAACCACAACAAGTAAAACCACGAGTGACACAACTAATGCTAATGCTGAAGACAATGCTACTAATGGTAATAGTAACAGCAATGGAGGCGCACAAAATGACATTAACAGTAATGTTGATAACAGTAGCAACAATGACAAAACCAATCAGCTCAACAATGCGAATTCTAACTCCCAAGCAGCAATGTGTACGAGTGATCAGTACCTCTGTAAAGATGGCGCTGCGTGTATAGTGTCCACGGCACAGTGTGATGGCATAGAACAATGCCCGGGTGGCGATGATGAAATAAACTGTGAAGCAGGTGAGATACAATTCATATTCACCTATACCAGGTCGATCAATAAGTTCCGAGAAAATCTCTCTAAATCAAGAATTGTAGACTTTTTATTTGAAATTTAATTTTCACATGAGAAATAAACTAATGGCACGAGTTTTATTGATCCACTTCCCGGTGTGAAAGAAATTATGGTCCCCTGGGGATTATGGTCTCCTTTCTAAACGGCCCTTACTGGCCCTGATTGTGTACAAGATAATAAAGGAAAGAGTTGTATTTAGGTCACCATATAAATCAATGGAGAGTAGGACCATAATTTGATAGGACCTCCTACCCTTTTACACCGGGATCAACTTATTGAGAGAAATATGGTTACCAATGACTCCTGTTTTAGGAAGGCGGGAAAACATTTGTAAACGTGTATGTACAAGTAATTGACACTGTTGAAGTGTAAATGGATATATTGGAACCGATTAAATTAGCCAAACAGTGCCTTAATTATACTTCTCAAACAATGCATATTTCTAAGGGTAATGCAGAAGGGGGGGGGGCAGTAATTCACTGATAAAAATAATCTTTAAAAAGCGGCCTCTATCTTTAGATAATTTTAGATCCATTTCATTGCAGGTTCACCAATGAGTCCCCTCGCTATAGGATTGTCATCATTTGGTGCATTGGCAATATTAGCTGGAATTGTTGCATGCATCGTGGACAGAATAAAGAAACGTAAAAAGAAAAGCGTAGATATAACAACTGACAAGGGATCTCAACGTTGGGCCGAAAGTAGACCTCCAAGCAGAACTAAGAGTCCCGTCTCAGCAAAAAGCGTAGAAGCCATCATTTCAGACATTTGATTAAGTCATTTGTACTTAATTTTAAGCCCCTCGAAAACATCGGTCCAGACAGATATTTTAAATATCTATGTAAATACTATAGGCTTTCAGACATCTGAGCAATTTGCTCAGTTTAAGGACAATCTTGCTCAGTTTGAGTCGTGTTCAGTTCAAAGGACAGTTTCTCCAGTTTAATTACAGGTCGGTTTTTCTCAGTAAATTGAAGGACAGTTTTATAATTTTCATAATATTTCTAACTATTTCGTATATATAAAATAGTTTTTCGCTTTCGTATCTATAGAATGTTTTTTTACTTTCGAATATATGAAATGAGTTATTAACCTAAAATCTATTTTTGATAAAAATTGACACACCATTTCGCATTTTGAAATTGTGTGTAAGATCTTATTTTTCTAACATTAATTATTCCTCGTTCTTTTATATTTTGATCTTTAGCGGGATCCTTGCTTTTAAGATAATTTTAGTGAAACGAATAAATCAAAAAAGCTTAAAACAAGTTGTATATTTTGACTTCTATCCGAATATATATTTTAAGGTACATTGACATGTCATAATATCATGCGTCGTAAGTATCACTGGGTGTTTGGGTTACCTTTTTTGACCCACTCTGCAAAACTGGGTATATGTGTAATATTTAATATTAAACATAGTTTTTTCAACATTTATCCCTAATTCTCAACCACATACAAACTCACTTGAAAGCACACCTCAGGCCTCGTAAAAATTTAGACTGATTCGCTGATCAACAAAATCACCATCATGTTGGAACCATCCACTAAGATATATGTCACATATAATTCAATCTACAGGGTGAGCCATAAAAACGGGACATTGTATTTTTGTTAAAAATACTTAGGTTCATATACAGTAGACGAATCGTGTGTAACATACCAAAATAGGCAATTTACTAAGATATATTCAAATGCCACATATCTTGCAAATTGTATGTTGCAGTAAGTTGTGAAGCTATAATTTGAGATTGTGATGTCACGATTCACTTAAATCCGACTTTGCTCACTACAATGAAGAAATCTGTGAAAGAACGTATTCGTTACATCCACCTTTACCAGCAATGAAAGCTCTCAATCCGAAAAAGTCTATAATTTACAATTATTTATATCATTTTAGCTACTATTTATTGATATTTTATCCTCAACTTGTTTTAAAAACTCCGATGTACGTAGCTAATCGTCGTAATCTATAGTCCCATTTAACGCAAACACATAATTTCAGTCTGCAAAATTCTTCCATTTAGCTCACGGGTTTGCTGAAATTGTTCACGGCGCGGTATCGATATGCATGCAATTTTTCGGACTAAAGATGATGGATAGCTTAATGGAAATATTTCATCTCACCATATTTGGGGCACTGGGGTCATAAAACTAGCTGGTACCACCTGAGACAGAGTCACAACTAATGGCAGATTTCTAGTTGAAAAAAGAGAAAGACGTGGTAAATATTAAAATGCTCTTCGGCAAAATGTACAGGTGCAGGTACAGGTCTGTATTTATTTCTGTTATTTCGATTCAAACATGAAATATTGATTATTCATTCTCAAAGAGCAAATATGAGCTATCAAAAACATTTTGACTGAATAGTTTGGTTATACTTCCTGGTCCTATAGAACTATTTTACTGCGCATTTTATGCGTTCGTGTGATATTTTACAGCGCTTAGATACATAACTGGGTAAACCTTAATACGTATATGAGGGTGACTAAAGTACCTGCTTGACGCACTTCAGAAATGGAACATTTCTTGAACATATGGATTCTAATATCACTTCATTTGATGGGCTTCACAGCAGGTGGTACATGTAGTTCTTTTAGTCCACGGTTTGATTCCGGAATATGAATAATCCGTAACACAATATAGTGCAGCAACATTTGAACCAATATTCAAGAAGGTCCATACGTCGGGCTTTTTGGTCGAAATATGCCTCTCATTACAAGGGGTCAAAAACGTAAATATTTTTATTCGAATTTTTACACGTTTTGCATATCAAGAATATCACGTCATTTTACCACGTGCTTTTTTGATTGTTTATGTGAATAATTACATGACGTCACATCTCGATTATCAAATCACGTCAAAGGCTGCTATGTTAATGAATAGAATTATAATTGGCCATTTGATAAATGACCCATTTTCATTTTCTGGGGGAAGCTTATTTTTTAAAGCCCTGGTATTGATCTTTTTTTATTACGTAAGTTCAATCAAGATCTTCCAATAATCATTTCGAGTAAATTCTGATATTAACAAAAAGGTTAAAGACGTTGAATATGCCCATTTTTACCATATTTTCGCTAAAACTATGACGTCACGCTACCACTCCCCATACAAAGTGATTTTAAAACACGTTTTTTCTGGGGGAAGCTTATTTTTTAACGTTGGGAATTCAATTTTTCGCTGTCTTACTCATAATAGTGTCATGCATAATATGCCATTTCGAGTAAATTCAAGTTCGTAATTATCACACACTTTATCTACTTTTAAAGTTTTCCTATAGTAATTTCCCATTGACAATAATATGTGACGTCATATGTCAGAATTTATGTTAATGAGCAAATGACGTGATATTCTTGATATGGTTAGACTCAAAACATTAATGAAAGCATATTTACAATAAATTAGGTTATCATTGTGTCAAATCTAATTCTAATTTCAATGTAATTTCTAGTGGTTAATTAGTGTAATTTTATAGATGTGCTTATTTTGTTTATTTTTTCAAATATTGGTAAAGCAGATTCTGCAAAATTGTTTGAATTATTCTAAAAGAATCATAATTTCAAATATATTATGTTTTCACTTTTTCAAAGTTTTATTTAAAGAATTTATACCTATCATCGCCAGAAGTCAAACAAGAAATAATTTTATAAAACATAAAACAATGACAAATACGTAAAATATATATCTATTTGAATGTTATAGAGGTATTAGAACGTTTATATATTAAGAGAGCATGTCTAATAGTTTATAAGAGATATATGCAATCAAACTCCTTACATTTATCTTACGACGTTACTGCTGCATAACAAGATTTTCTGATGGTAATACATTCTTGTATTTCATACCTACTGAGGTTCTAGGTACATAACGAGCGGGAATATACACTGTATCTAGCCAAGGTCCGGGGCGGGATGGATACATGATGTATCCATCCCGGTCCCGCTCCTGAATTTTTTTTCACAATTTTTTCAAATTTTTTTTTGAATTTTTTTCAAATTTTTTTTCCCAAAATTTTTTTCCCAAAATTTTTTCCAAAATTTTTTCACATTTTATTTAAAAAAATGTTCACATTCTTTTCAATTTTTTCAAACTATGAGTTATATGAGTTTGAAAATCTCAGAAACTTAAAAAACACTTTATAACACCAAGAAAATGTGTATCTTAAAATATTTTTGATTTTTGGAACTTTATAAGGTATATGACGTACCTAGAACATCAGTAGGTATGAAATACATCTGTTATGTACGGTCGGTTTTGGATACAGGGTATTTCCCTTGGGATAAAACCTGTATCCAAACCCTCCCAGTACATAACCCTTATATAAATAACTTATACTGGTTATCAGCAGATTTTTTGTGAAAATCAAAACCATTTTTTCTCAAAGCTTCATGAATCCGACCAGATCTTAATTGGTGGTTGTTTTATAAACAACTTTGCAATATCTAATCGGGGGGAAATAGTTTTAGCCGAAGTAACAGTAAGTCATTGAAGAACAATAGGCCTACGTCCCCCTTTATTGATAGTTGACCCCTGGCGGTGACAGTCCATATCTCAAAACGTATTAAGACCCATTTTTTCGAAAAACTACAATAATTTCAGCATATTTCATTCTTTCTCATATAAAAACGATTCATTGATACCATTTACATCACCAATATTGAAAAAATAATTCAAAATGTTGATGTGCTGATAATGTAATTTTGGCTATTTCTAAGAAAAGTAACATCAAATTTATAGTTGAAAAACCTAAAACATACACTCAAAATTTATTTCATATAGTTTTCTGTAGCAGTATGTACTCCAAATTGTAAAAAGAGGTACTTAGTTTTTACTAATATTTTTGACCCCTGCTAATGACACGCACAATTCAGCCCAAACGCCCCAAGAATATTGAACGTCTGTAATAAAAAACTATACTTGACATGTATAATTATGTTAATATTAGGTCAAATGTATCGCTGCAATATATTGTGTTACCAGCTCCTTAATTAGGCGTCCTCGGAATTTCATACCATAGACTATTTCTTATTTGTCAGATTGCAATTACACGGACGCAAACTAGACCTCGTGATACTGCGAGTTGCTTCATTGGTAATGTTGCTCATGCTCTGGTCAGTTTTTGTGCTGTACCAATCTTTATTGCTACTGAGATTGTTCCCATTGATCATCTTCGTAGCAATACAGAAAATATTGGCACGGAGTTGACAATCTCAGTAGCAATACAGAAAATACAGAATATTTCCTAGGGATCATTTCCTAAGTAAAATGTAGAACCGTTATAGAATGATTTGAAGTGCAATCTAGGATATACTGTATTGTGCTCTCTGTATTCTGTATTGACTTCGTGTCGTGCAAATTCAGAATTTCAAATCATTCAATAACTTATATTTCTTATATTAAGTTGAATCTAACATTTTAGCGTTTAGAGAAATAAAAACGTGTCCTGGTGTCAAGGGAATAACAGGCGGGTGCCAGGGTGGTGGAATTATCAAACTGGAATCGCTTATCCAAGGAGCAAATCAAAGAAATCCTGCGTCGTCATGTGGTCTAATTGGAGCAAACGACTGTAACGATGCTGAACATACGTTTGATTTCTACAGATTTGTAGGACTTGATGCTTCGAGGTTTGATGAAAGTGCAACAGTCCCTGACTTCGAGAGCACTTGCTATGACAAAAATCTTGTACAAAATAAATACATTCATCTTAAATATGAATGTATAGCAGGTAATATTTTTATGTTGAATGTGTATTGAATGGCCGTTATCTGTACGTTTTAAAGTGTATGTATAACCATGCAGTATACACATGTAATGTGCACAGGGTTTTCATAATGGGTGCCCGTCCCCCTCCATTTCACAGCCTATCCTTGATCAGAATAGAATAGAATACTTGCTAAATTCTAGATATTTTCTGGTAAAATGTCATCTCTGACAATTTACCAAAATTAGACTTCCCCAATCAGTTCATTTTGCGAAAATCCCCCTTTCGTTTATTATTACAGTTAACAGTTTTCTTTCGTTCTTATTTTCAGCTGATGCTATAGCAAGACTCGGGGAAAATAAAACCATTTCTAGTTTTCATGAAATCCAAATATTAAATAAGGCATATCCACATATAACACTGAGCAACGTTGATAATCATATTTGTAATATATATGGGCCTACTGACTCTACCACTATAGTCACTTTGATAAGATCTCGTGTTATCAATGGGGATAAAAACATAGTGATTCGAGATTCTAGGATGGAGAGATGTTCTGTCATCCCCTTGCAAACGTTTGAAAGCAATTTTGGGAAGGAGATCTACCGAGGGGTGTACCCCATAACACTTTACCTCAATTCATCACAAACTGCTTTATCAATGATGTGGCTCTCAATAAAAGGTAAATATGTATATGGGCAGTTGGTCGACTGGACCGGACATTTAAAAAAGTAGTCCACTTGCTATAGTACAAGATCTTCGTCGTCCAAAAGTATCATTTTGTTCGTTGTTCTGCAGAAATCGTGAATCTTTGTATGATGAAACAACATTAAATTGCAATAAATTTTAACTGCCCGAGCAAGTTGAAGCGTAGGTATTACAAGAGAAAATGAGGGTAGACCCCCTCTCCCAAATTATTTTGGGGGGGGGGGCTAAAAGAAAAAAATTTGTGGGCACAAGTTATTACTCATAACTATGCCCAAGATGGTCAATTAATATGAAGACACCATTTATTAGGCATTTTGCAGGATATTTTGAATTAATTTGTGATTTTAAGCATTTTACTATCCTCAAATCAATTTTGAGTATATCTAATTTCAAGAATATTCCCTCATAACTTTTGTTGAAGCGCATTTATGGCTATGAAAAAAATTGTCAACCTTGCTCAAGTATCATTTGAGAGAGTCTGAAAGTATGACAGTGATGTGTCCTATTAATATGGAGAGAAAAAATCCCAACCACCCTACCCCTTCTTGAACAGTGGGGTAGGGGTCAATATGAAAAAAGAAATTTGTGAGTACATTATTTATGCAAATTATTTTTTATCCTGCTTAAGATGGTAAATTAGTATGAAGTTCACTATACATAAGACATTTTGCAGAATATTTTAAATTTATTTGTGATTTTAAGCGTTTTACTAACCCCCAATTCAATGTTGTGTTTACCTATTAACAAGAATATTTACTCATAGCTTATTTTGTATGACATTGATACCAATGGAAAAAAATTCAACAACATTGCTCATGTATCATTTTATAGATCCAGAAAGTATGGCAGTAATTTGTCAAATAATTGTGAAGAAAAATAATCACAAGAACCTCACCCCTTCTTCAACTGAGGGTAGGGGGTCATTTTGAAAAAATATTTTCAAAGTACATAATTTGTGCAAACTCCTTTTTATCATGCCTAGTATAGTAAATTGATTTAAAATTCGCTATTTATTAGCATTTTGCATGATATTTTGAATTGATTTATGATTTTAAGCCTTTTACTATCCCCCAATTCAATGTTGAATATACCTAATTTCAAAAGTATTTTCTCATAACTGTTTTTCGAGTGCACCGACGTCTATGAATAAATTCAAATATCGTTTGGACAAATCCTGAATGTATGACAGAGATGTGTCTAATCAATAACAAGAAAAAAAATTATAACAACCCCACCACTTCTTCAACATAGTGGAAGGGGGGAAATATGAAAAAATATTTTGTGAGAATATAATTTGTGCTCACTCTTTTTTAACATGACTAAAATGGTTGATGAACATACAATTTACTATTTATTAGACATTTTGCAGGTTATTTGGAACCTATTTGTGATTTTAAGCTTTTTTACTAATATCCCATCCCATCTTTAGTATTATCTTATTCCAAGAAATTCCCTCATAGTTTTTTTTGTATTGTATTGATGCAAATGAAAGAATTCCACAACATTGCTAAATAGTGGGGGGAATTTAGTGGAAAATATTTCAAATGGTGATACAAGCAAATTTATTGGCTTAATCTGTTATTTAAACTATTTGGAAAAATTTTGTCCCTGTGATCGATCAAACTGAACACTATTTCAGGAAAAAATTCAAGATGGCTGCCGTAAATGTGTAATTCGGTACAAATGACACTCTAGATTCATATATAGAGATAAATTTGGTTTAAAATTATATTGATTCAGTAGTAAAGCATGTACATTATATCTAGAAATACAGTTTCATTCATTAATGAGCTGAATTTGGGCAAAATGACTTTATATAGGGATTCTACAAGGTTCTATTTTGGGAGCACTCTTATTTTGCAACAACTTTAGTCATTAAACTTGTTTTCTTGAAAAATGTTGATATTTCACAAATGATTCAATCTAATATTTCAAGTTTACATAAAAACACTGTCTTACAAGTACCAAGGAGACTTTGAAGGAGTCCCGCAAGGTTCTACTACACTCCATTATTATCACAATCTCTTGGAATTCGGTGGAAAATATTTAAAATTGTGATACATGCAAATTTATGGGCTAGTCAGTTATTTATGCAAATAAGAAAATTCCATCCCTCAAATCAGCCAAACCTAATACTATTTCAGTAAAAAATTTAAGGTTGTCGAAATATGTACATAATTCGGTAAAAATGACACCTTAGATTCATACATAGAGATAATATGGTTAAAAAATAGGTTCACTCAGTACTAAGACATGCAAATATATTTAGAAATACTATGATCTTCTTTGATTTGAATTTTGGCATAAAGAGTTTTATAGGAGTTCTTCAAGGTTCTATTTTGGCCCTCACTGTTAGAACTTGAATTACTTTATAACATTCTCTAATACATTTAATACAAGTATCTAAGACATAATTCAAGAATATATTTCAAGTTTGAATGAGAATATTGTCAACTAAGTATCAATGCAAACATTGAAGTAGTCTTCCAAGGTTCTACCTTAGTCTATTATTATCACAATCTCTTAATAGTATGATGAAATAAGGGCAGGTAGACAAAAACTTATCAATTATACAGCATTACATGTGGAATTGCACAATACTGTACATTTAAGTACAGATTTTTTACAAAAGCAAACTAAACATGTCTAGAGACTTGCTGGGTTTAGAGCCCCATGACGAGTTGTCTACAGTGGGGTCAACAGTAAAGGCCATGTGATGTTGCAGCTATAACACAGCTAATAGCAGAAACAAAGCAACACAAAACCAACGTGCCAATTGTATGGCTTGATATAACTAAGGCAACAGGGTGCCACACAAATGAACTCAACAGCTTTGAAGCATTATAATGTTCCTCAACATGTGATTGGCCTTGAGATAGAGCACCTTGAAGGTATTCAGTTGAGATTATTGACTGAAACAATCACCACTGGTTGGCAGCCTTTAGAGAAGGGAATCATGGCAGGCTGCATATTACTATTCATGGCAGCTATGAACATCCTTCTGAAGGGAGCCACAAGGAGTGCAATGAATTTAAAATGAGAAATGGTAACCCACATCCAGCATACTAGTATCACATTTTCATGGATTGATGACAAATGACACTAAAATAGCCATTCTGTGTTGTAGTTGTAAAACATGGTAAATACATTGATAAATCTGCAAAACTCATTCAGTACTCAATGTTCAATTGTTTTGGCAACTTCAATTGTTTTGGCAATTTACACAAATTGATTTTGTTGTAAATTAGTGCATTTGTAAGTGTAAAGAATAAGAAGGGTGTCAAAAGTGAACCTTAAATGGCTCCTATGTAATAATGACTTATAAAAACTGATTTTGTCGTAAATTAGTGAATGTATATTCCTAATTATAGAACAGTAGTACCAATGATGTTAAATTCATTAAATTAAATAGAGTATCCATTGTACCAATTTGTGAGTATACAAAATAAGAAGGGTGTCAGGAATGAACCTTGCTTAACTCCTAATTATTTATTTTGACTTGAGTTCATAACAGTATTATGTGTTATGTGTGTATGTTGTATACTACATCTCTAAACATAGAGATAAACATGTCTAATCATACTCTGATGAAATCATTGCAACCTCTCTATTTTATGATTACATTACATTACATAGTGATACATGTACTACATAAACATATAATCATACACATATATAAAATATGTTGTGTTCTATATAGTTATAATAATCATATTATAATATCCAGTTACCTTTGAAGATGGTCTGAATGTACTTATTTGTTTTCTGTTGATACACGTTTCTAACTTAATCCTACAGAATGATAAAATTGACCACAACTTCCTTTTCCAATAATATGGGGTAGGGCACTTTCAACGCTTTTTAAAAAATACTTCCAATTTTTCAATAATTGAAATCTTCATATTGTATTATCAGGCAAAGTTATTAGATGTTTTTTAAATAATAATTAATGTTATTTGTCATTGCATTCTTTATTTGAACCTAGAAAATGAACATTATTTCCCATTTTACGCCAAATCGTCACACTTTGGGGCCATGGGAGAGGGCTAAAATTCAGTTTAAAAATTTGAAAAAAATTCACATGACTATTTTCATCTTAAAGAACAACATTTCACCATGAGAGCATGAATTTTCCAACAAAAAAAATATTTTGCCCACCCAACATGTTATTTAAGTCATACTTTGTCGGCCATCTTGGATTTTGGGGGGAAGGAGTGAAATATTCCGTCGATCACAGGGACAGATTTTTTGAAAAAGGTTTTAAGAAGCAGAAAAACCAAAGTTTATACTTGTATCACCATCTGAAATATTCTGCCTAATATTGTGCAAACTCTCTTTTATCATGGTCCATTGATATTGACATTTGCTATTTATTAGATATTTTCAAGATATTAATATGTGATTTTAAGCCTTTTACTGCCCCCCCCCCCCCCCCACTCCAATTCAATGTTGAATATATTTAGTTTCAGGAGTTTTCTCTCATTAGTTTTTATTGTAGTGCATCAAACCCAATGAAAAAATTCAACAACAGTGCTTAAATATCATTTGATAGATCCATAAAGTATGACAGTGATATGTCAAATAGATATGGAGAGAAATATTTAAAATAACCCTACTCCTGCTTAAACAGAGGGTGGGGGTCAATGTGAAAAATATATTCAGCGGGTAAATTATTTGTGTAAATTCTTCTTTATCATGCCTAAGATGATCAATTTATATGAAGCTCATTGATTATAAGGCATTTTGCAGGATATTTAGAATGTATTTATGATATTAATCCTTTTGCCCCCCTCCCCCCCCCCCTCCAAATTCAATTTTGAGTTTATCTGATTTTCAAGTGTAATACTCTCATCACTTTTCCTGTAGTTCAGGGAAGCCAATGAAAAAGTTCTCAAATTAAATTACCAGGAATATCATTTACTAGATCCCAAAATTATGGCAGTAATGTAACTAAATAATATGGATAAAGATCACTCCATCCTGTTCAACCTCTTTTGGAGGGGATTTAATATTGATTCATACAATAGATATATTATCCTTATTATTGCATCAACCATAAGATTTCTATTACTATTATTAAGTATGTCTATTAACATTTTGTTCATATAAAAACTGATCCTTGTAGGGGGAAGGAAGGAGAAATGTACAAAAAAACATGATTTTTGGCTCACACAGTGAGCATATTACCCTGCGTGCAGAGTCTAGTTAAACTAGACAAAGCTCTATTTTAAGAAGTGAAGTCAAACGAATGCAAAGGGTATGAGCATATGGGATTTGACTAGTTACCATTTATAAACCATGATCTTCCAAGTTATTTGATGCACATAGATATGTTATCCTACGCGATGGCCAATCATGATATCAGTCTATTAGTATAGTAGGAACAAGGGGTTCCCATGCACCCATAAGGTGTGAATAAGTTACATACATTTTTGTAATCCATGGGGTGTCTATTTAATGAATTCATTTGTTAACATTGCCAACTAATGTCCCATAGTACTTTTATGGCGGCATTCAGTTACCATGGTTACGCATCTTTAGACATCTTACCTTGGTATCTTAAATCATTTGTAGCTCTGTCATTATTTGGTCTATAGAAATGATATTGGTACCAAATTAAACCTCGTTGAATTTCCAATAAATTTCTGATATTCAATTATGCAAATTATCTAATTTGCATAAATTATGACGTCATCAATCTATTTTTGGTTCAGAATTTCCAACTATAGCAACGTATCTATAAGAACTGAGGCCGTATGGCAAAATTTCTGAACGGTTTTGTCCTTTATTCTATTAGAAGAAGGTATAAGCAACATAAAAGTGAAAACAGATTCAAAATTGAATCAGTATTACGAAAGTTATGTAACTTTCGAGGCAGCTATCGTGAATGTCATTATTTGACAATAATATACATACATCTTACCTTGGAGTCTTGAATCAATGTAGCTTCGCCATTATTTGGTCTATAGAGATGATATTGATATCTAATTAAACCTTATTAAATTTACTATATGGTTACAATATTCAAGTATGCAAATTAGCTAATTTGCATTAATTGTGACGTCATCAATCCATTTTTGGTTCAGAATATCGTAGTATAGCAACATATCTATTAGAACTGAGGCCGTATGACAGAATGTGTGCATAGTTTTGTCCCTTACTTGATGAGTGGAAGATATAAGCAACATTAAAGAGACAACAAATCTTCAAAATTGGATCAGAATTAACAAAATTATCCAGCTTTGGAGCGGGCAGCTACTGTGAACGTCATTGTTTGACAATTATAAAAAGAACATTAAATTAACAAAAAAAGTAACAACCATCGTTGTTTCAATCTTATTGAGTAAAAATGTACATGTATTGAACTGAACTAATAAGTATGTGGAAAGGTTACATGCATTTTGACTATCATTCACAGGGGTCAAAACGGTTATCTCGACCCTGTATATTAAAGATCCAATCTTATAATTTACCATGCACTTTCAATGATTCATATAAATAGTATACATTTAGTCTGATTTTCATCATATTCTTCATATTCTTGATTCTTAAAGCATCTGAAGTATATAGCATGATTAGAAGTGAAGATGATTCATCATATGGTTTATGTAATATTTCTAACATTTCAGATGCTATGGTAACATCACTTGATAATGAGGTTTTTACATTTCACGTTCTTAATGAGTTAAAAGGAAGTTATTCTCCCTTTGCTTTAGAGATAAATAGTCGCATGAATTTGTTTAGAAAAATTATAACTTAATTAATTTAACCCCCCCCCCTGACAGCCCCCACTTTTGAAGATTTTGGTGAAACCTGGCAAAATACATTAATTATTAGGTTCCAGAAGCCCCCAGAAGCTTTATGATGGCCCCAAGTGGCCCCAAGAATCTATACAGGGGCCCCAAGTAGCCCCAAGAAGCTATACTGTGCTCCCCAGAAGCTATATGTTGGCCCCCAGAAGCTGAATAGTGGCCCCCAGGAGCTATACGGTGGCTCCCAGAAGCTATACAGGAAACCCTGTGCCCCTTAGGAGCTATACGGTGGCGCCCAGAAGCTATACAGGGGCCCCCAGAAGCTATACAAGGGCCCCCAGAAACTATACTATGGTCTCCAGAAGCTATATGGTGGCCCCCAGTGGCCCTCAGAAGCTATATGATGGCCTCCAGAAGCTAATTAGTGGCCCCCAGGAGCTATACGGTGGCTCCCAGAAGCTATACAGGGGACCCCAGTGGCCCCAAGAAGCTAAACGATGGCCCCCAGAAGCTATACAGGAGCCCCAAAAAGCTACATGATGGCCCCAAGAATCTATATGATGGCCCCCAATGGCTCCCAGAAGATGTGAAGGGCCCCCAGTAGCCCCTAGAAGCTATACGGTGGCCCCCAGTGGCCCTCATAGGCTATATGATGGCCCCCAGAAGCTAAATAGTGACCCTCAGGAGCTACATGGTGGTTCCCAGAAGCTACACAATGGCCCCCAGAATCTATATGGTGGCCCCCAATGGCTCCCAGAAGCTATAAAGGGTCCCCCAGTAGCCCCTAGAAGCTATACGGTGGCCCTCAGTGGCCCCAAAGCTATATAGTAGCCCCCAGAAGCTATACAAGGGCCCACAGTGGCTCCCAGAAGCTATACGATGGCCCCCAGAAGCTATGCAAGGGCCTGCAGGAACTGTACTGTAGCCCCCAGAAGCTATACAGGGGCCCCCAGTGGCTCCCAGAAGCTATAAGATGGCCCCCAGAAGCTATGCAAGGGCCCGCAGAAACTATACGGTAGCCCCCATAAGCTATACGATGGCCTCCAGAAGCTATACAGTGTCCCCCAATGGGCCACCATATAGCTTTGGGGGCCACCGTATAGCTTCTAGGGGCTACTGGGGCCCTCTATAGCTTCTGGGAGCCATTGGGGGCCATCATATAGATTCTGGGGGCCATCGTGTAGCTTCTGGGTGCTGCTGTATAGCTTCAGGGGGCCATCGTATAGCTTCTTTGGGCCACTGGGGTTCCCTGTATAGCTTCTGGGTGCCATCATATAGCTCCTGGGGGCCACTAATTAGCTTCTGGGGGCCATCATATAGCTTCTGAGGGCCACTGGGGGCCACCATATAGCTTCTGGAGACCACAGTATAGTTTCTGTGGGCCCTTGTATAGCTTCTGGGGGCCATCGTATACCTTCTGGGGGCCACTTGGGGCCCCTGTATAGATTCTTGGGGCCACTGGGGGGCCATCATATAGCTTCTAGGGGCTTCTGGAACCTAATAATTAATGTATTTTGCCAGGTTTCACCAAAATCTTCAAATATGGGGGCTGTCAGGAGGGGGTTAAATTAAGTTATAATTTTTTTAAACAAATTCATGTGACTATTTATCTCTAAAGCAAAGGGAGAATAACTTTCTTCTAACTCATTAAGAACGTGAAATGTAAAAACCTCATTATCAAGTGATGTTACCATAGCATCTGAAATGTTAGAAATATTACATAAACCATATGATGAATCATCATGAAAGTGCATGGTAAATTATAAGATTGGATCTTTAATATACAGGGTCGAGATAACCGTTTTGACCCCTGTGAATGATAGTCAAAATACATGTAAGCTTTCCACATACTTATTAGTTCAGTTCAATACATGCACATTTTTACTCAATAAGATTGAAACAACTATGGTTGTTACTTTTTTTGTTAATTTAATATTCTTTTTATAATTGTCAAACAATGACGTTCACAGTAGCTGCCTCCAAAGCTGGATAATTTTGTTAATTCTGATCCAATTTTGAAGATTTGTTGTCTCTTTAATGTTGCTTATATCTTCCACTCATCAAATAAGGGACAAAACTATGCACACATTCTGTCATACGGCCTCAGTTCTAATAGATATGTTGCTATACTACGATATTCTGAACCAAAAATGGATTGATGACGTCACAATTAATGCAAATTAGCTAATTTGCATACTTGAATATTGTAACCATATAGTAAATTTAATAAGGTTTAATTAGATATCAATATCATCTCTATAGACCAAATAATGGCGAAGCTACATTGATTCAAGACTCCAAGGTAAGATGTATGTATATTATTGTCAAATAATGACATTCACGATAGCTGCCTCGAAAGTTACATAACTTTCGTAATACTGATTCAATTTTGAATCTGTTTTCACTTTTATGTTGCTTATACCTTCTTCTAATAGAATAAAGGACAAAACCTTTCAGAAATTTTGCCATACGGCCTCAGTTCTAATAGATACGTTGCTATAGTTGGAAATTCTGAACCAAAAACAGATTGATGACGTCATAATTTATGCAAATTAGATAATTTGCATAATTGAATATCAGAAATTTATTGAAAATTTAACGAGGTTGAATTTGGTACCAATATCATTTCTATAGACCAAATAATGACAGCTACAAATGATTTAAGATACCAAGGTAAGATGTCTAAAGATGCGTAACCATGGTAACTGAATGCCGCCATAAAAGTACTATGGGACATTAGTTGGCAATGTTAACAAATGAATTCATTAAATAGACACCCTAGGGATTACAAAAATGTATGTGACTTATTCACACCTTATGGGTGCATGGGAACCCCTTGTTCCTACTATACTATATCTTATGGTGGATTTAAACAATTGATTCATCCTTCTGGCAATTAAATAATATGGTAAAAGTATTTTTATGGTAATTATGGTAGACTATGAAAACACAACAACCTCAAAATGCCATGAAATGAGAGGAACAGTACATTTATGGCAAATTGCAAAGGACGAATCTCGGTTTGGAGAACAGCCTCCTGGGCTAAAATTTTTTTCATGAAAAATATAGAAATATTACCCAAATTAAACTATGAATATTCAAAAGAGGACAATTAAATCTACAAGATGTAAAAATAACAAATTGGTCTGAAGCAGGAATAATGCTCAAATAGACCGATTCAATAAAATACAAGTCTCGATTTGGGGAAAGACGTTCATCAGTGTACTGCGCTAATATTTTTTCGCGAAAAATCTAGAAATATTACCCAAATTAAATTATGACTATTCAAAAGAAGACATTCAAATCTATATTATGTAAAAAAATCAAATTTGTCCGAGGGCAGGGGTAATGCTCATTTAGATTGATGAACTTCGTTCTCTAAACCGAGAATCGTCCTTTCCAGGGGACTAGCATGCAGTTTGCTGTTTATTTTTCATATTATAATAGATATTAGTTCTTTCAAATTTGCTAGAATTGATAAACTCGCTAACTCGAATCAATAAAATCAAAGTTTCTTTAAGTTTCTTTAAAATATCTTCTCAGTTGTACCCCATCTCTGTCTCTGAGGGAAACATTAGTTAACCAGTTATGATGAAGTTTTTTCAAGACAGTCAGGGAGAGTTTGGTAGCCCCCCACCCTGACGTCACGCCCCCCCCCCCTGCCGCCACCCCCCCCCCCCCCCACACACACACACACACAGTGGAGAGGCAAAATCTTTTTTCTCCATCATTAACATTTTTTATAATTTGAAATTAAAGATTCATAGAAAAACTTTATACCTGATTTTTCTTCACTAAATATCAAAATATCTTAGAATACTGATATAAAATCCTCGAAGTCAGTGTAAGCAAAATTTGAAAATGTGTACATGAAAGGGTTAAAATATCAATTTTACAAGGGAACAATGAAAAATAAACATCTACAATGATTATTAGATAATAGTAGCAGTTATTTCATGAAAATCTGGGAAAAAGTTTGCTCAGAATATTTACTTTTAGTTTTACCCCGCAGGGGTGGGGGTAAAACATAAATTTTGAGACAAAAAGTGACTGAGAAACTTGCTAGGGTGGATTTTTCATTTGAAATCAAAACATACATGAAATATTAATGGCTTAATTTCTGCAGTGATTCTAAAAAAAGATGAAGATCTTGGACCCCCCCCCCCCCCCATCTTGCTTCTTAGCTGAGTGTGAAAATAATTTTCTCATTCATTAATGATTTTTATGATTTGAAATTCATTAAACTTATAGAGTGATATAAGAGCTCTCTTATTGAATTTTTTCATTAATAAATATGAAAAGATCTTAGAATTATGACAAAATATCTTCAAAATCCAATTTACCAACATTTAGCATCACTGGACATTAAGTGATTAAAATATTGATTTTGCAAGGAAATATTAATAAAAAAAACATTGAAAACAATTTTTCATTATATCTGCTGATTGTATAAACTTATTTAATGGTGGCATATGAAGAACTGTCCACAATTTTTTTTCCTTTGCCCCCCTGCTCCCCCCTGGGGGTGGGGGTAAAACATAATTTTATGGGACGAAAAGTGACCCATGAACTTGCTCGGGTGCATTTTTTCATTTGAAACAACCAATATATTCATAAAGTCACAATGGTTTAATTTCTGCAGAGATTCGAACAAAAAATAACGAAGAGCCTAGACTACTAGTAGTAAGTGAACATTTAAAAAAGAATAGCAGGACTTACCGTGTAGATATATTTTCTTATCCATTCACATAAACTTTGTTTTGTAGAATAATACAGGTAATTAGACGTGGCCATCATATATAATGCAATGTACTATCCATCTGATAATTCTTCTCTTAAAATGTTTCGCTAAACAAAGTTCAATTTCTAGATGCCAATGGTGGAAGAATCTCTGCTGAGTGTTATAATGTTGGGCACATTACACCTCCTCGTCTACCAGAAGTCTGTTTACCACCTGTTACCACACCATCACCAATAGTGGCGTCCACATCATTATCACCATCCCAAAACCTATCAGCTAATACATTTACATATACATCCGGAGATACAACCGCAGTGTATGCAACTACTGAAGTTGGTATTACAAGCGCACAGGTACAGTATGAGTGTTTTGTTGATGTAGTCCTCTCGTCAGTTTTCAAGGACGTTTTTTAATTAGTTATGAAGTCAGACTGAGTTACATTATTCCCATTAACATTATGAACTGCGTATTCACTGGTGATCCACTCGATTACGCTGGTTACCAAAACGGTTCGTTTTGGTAACAAAATGTCGGAACGTCGAAGGTACGATTTTTCTCTTCCTTATGTCACACGTTGTTGGCAGAATTCCCACGACATTTTTAACATAAACGTGTATCAGTATCATATGTTTAAGAAAATGTACAAATGTGCGAACAAATAGTTCAGAAGGCAACAGAATCGTCGATTTAATTCTTCACTTAAGTTACATAAACGGTTTTTCGAAAAACAGTTAAGATCTGCACTTTTAACCCAAATCGTTTATGTAACTTAAGTGAGGAATTAAATCGACGATTCTGTTGTCTTCTGAGCTATTTTTTCGCAAACATGAACTTTTTCTAAAACATATGATACTGATACCCGTTTTTGAGAAAAAACGTCGTGGGGATTCTGCCTACAACGCGTGAAATAAGGAAAAAAGAAAAATCGTACCTTCGACGTTCCGACATTTTGTTACCAAAACGAACCGTGGATCACCAGTGGTATTTTTAGCCAATAATTTCAATTGTAAAGATATACGTTACCTTGTCTTAACAGTATTATTGTATTTCTAAATTATTGAAAGAAAATGTAAACAATTTCAAATGAAGCTTTTCTTCAATAACAAAAATATATGCTGTAGGAATCAGAAACCTACGGGAATGGAGCCCAGAAAGAGGTGTCAGGGATGAAAACACAATACGACATTACAACAGAAAGTATGACAAATGTAACTGATCGGGATACTCTAAGCGAGGAGCAATTCAATTTAGAGGAAGGTATCTCATTAATTGTCCCTCACTTCAAGACCAGTCCTTCTAGATTCCTATATGGACACTCACTTTTTTAAGAACGTATTTTTAAATGCTTCAATTTCTGATTTTCGGAGACTCTGCCTTATAAGCTTATCATGATTGACTGTGTCATCTTCTAGTTTCAACTCACTCAGACTTCATATTTCATTTTCAGGGGTTATCATCGGAATTGTAGTGGCAGTATTCGTCGTTGCCCTCGTTATACTAATTCTCACAATATTTTTTGTGAGGAGACGATTGGGGTGAGTGAATAATAAATATCATGGATTTTAGGTCGATTTAAAGATGGCAGCAACTAATGTAGTCCATGTTATTATTTAAAGAGAAGCTGTATAGACAGGTTGACAGAACTGATAATATTTGATACCATTTATGAACCTTCTTTTTATCATCCTTAGTCTATTAGTAGATGAAACGCCATGGTGAATGGTATGCGTCAATTTAGACTTTATTGGGATCACCTTATGTCATTTGCCACGCTTAATAATGTTTGAAACTGGCTACGCCACTCCAGTGTACACTTTGATTTTATTTCAGTAAAAGTCGGGAGGGCCCAAATGACAATGATGCTGAGCTCGAAGCAACGTATGCTAACATACATGAGGGACACCAACACACAATTACTACAGCAATTGATACCACACAAGAATCTGGTGACCTAAATAGGGCCGGACGGATAAATTACGAATATGTAAATCCCAAATGCGACAATCGGAAATGTGCAAATACAGCATACGATCATCAAGAATACGCAAATACAACATTTTATCATCGGGAATGTGCAGATAAAGCTGTCCAAGATCAAGAATATGCAAACACAGCATATGATCATGAAGAATATACAAATATAAAATACGACAAACCAGAATATGCAAATATCGCATGCGAAAAACACACGTATGTGGATACAGAAGAGCCATATGCCAGACTCGCACCGGAAGGAATGCATGTGTCTAATGATTATGAAAGACTTGCAACACAGCCTGTTAAACATGATGAACAAAGCTCAGAACCCAAAGCTAAATATGAAAATGTGAATATAAATACTAGGCAGTGAACCATAGGGAAAAGTGGTGACAACGAGGGAAAAGTGGTGACAACGAGGGAAAAGTGGTGACAACGAGGGAAAAGTGATGACAACGAGGGAAAAGTGGTGACAACGAGGGAAAAGTGGTGACAATGAGGGAAAAGTGGTGACAACGAGGGAAAAGTGGTGACAACGAGGGAAAGTGGCGACAACGAAGGAAAAGTGGCGACAACGAAGGAAAAGTGGCGACAACGACTAGAACGTGTAGAGTAATAGAAGCAATCTTTTCAAAATGCCATTCGAACCCTTATTTTATCTGAACAAAATGCCATACATACATCATCAGAGGCAAAAGAAGATTTAGGATCAAGTACTGATGAAGATGACAAAATTAATAACAGTGAATCGGGGTTTCATATTTGAATCAGGTTCGAGTAACCGTCAATCAATTTTTTACGTTACCGCAAATTCAAAATACATTATTATGGCTTGAGTAGAACATATTAGGTGGTTTAATTTCCAATGCTCACTTGGCTTTGCATGATCGTATGTAGGTTACACCTATATACCCCAAGGTTTTTAGGCAATGTAGACCATGCCCTAACAACAAAAATAAACAAATTACTAAATTTTGTGTAGTTTTGAATTTTAAACTCGACAGTTTTTCTCTTATTTCATGTTATCCCCGGGCATCAATTTGCAAAGACTACGTTCAAAATATACATTACTGAATGCATCACCAAATGCAACGCTTACATAAATCGTTCATCCTTTCATTGATACACAGTAGTAGAAAATAATGCACCAACCTTAGTTTCCTCTTCCATCGCGGCCATTTTATAGAAAAAATCAGTGAACGTAGCCGTCCAACCTCGTTTTCAGAGGTCGCGTAACCGTCATGCTATAACACCGTGACTACCTACGCTGTTCAAAACAGGTGATGCTAAAGTAGCACTGTACATCGCTGTACAGCGCAGTACTCGAAATTGCACTGTTCAGTACTGTTTACAGCATAGGCAAAGGTCGATAGAAATATTAATTTTTTTAAATAAAGATGGCATGGTAATCGATCTGTGTTTATGTTTCTCTTTCAGAGAGAAAAGATAATACTGGATTCTTTTTGTGCTGCCATCTTTATATCGGCCCAGAACCTATGGTTTACAGCACTGTACAGCGCTGCAAGATGATGTTGCAGATTGGGGGTGCAGTGTACACTTTGGTTTTAACATATGTTATGGATTATATTCAAGTTCCATTAGCAGCTTTAAACTAGTCTTCGAAATATGAGTAATATTGTTGCCAAATTCCAGAAGGGCGATGTGACAGCCCTGCTGAGCTCACTTGAAACTTTATGTAGGTTCTCCTTTGTGATTAGGTTGCAAATTTGATAATTAAAATACTTTTTAAATGACAAAGTATGAAGTTATTCAATTCATTCAATTTCGAAATGTAATTTTTCTACTTCATTGCTTTTTATATAAATGAATAGAAAGGGAAGAAACACATATTTTTTATTCATGGCACTTAAGTTATAATTATAGAATTTATGAATCGGCCAAAGAGCACGAATTAATGTATGTTTAATTTTCAAAAGAAAGCGTGAGCTTAAATACATTTTACTTAGTACTAATTACTTCAGCATTACTTCCTGGTTTATAGAACTATTTTTGTTAAATGCGAGGTTGTCCAAAATGCATACTTACCAAAGGAAACGGACAGGACGCATTTTAGAAATGGGAGAACGTTTGAACAAATGGATTCTGGTTTCAGTTTTTGTGGTAGATTGTATGTCAGGTACACGTACTTATTTTTCCTATATTTCCTATTTTTCCTGATTGATTATTTACCAGTTTACAATTGGCTAATTTGATTTGATAAAATAAAACACATCTTATGATCATGTCGGAACTATAATGAACTGGGGTTTAGCCTAAAAATAGGCTGGGTATACTAAGCTTGTATTCGGCTGTCGGTTACCGGATTAACCTACTGTTTTATGACCTCATTTAAATATGAATGGAATGGCTAAAGAGACAGAAAAGTGGCAATCCCTAAGATGTAATATCGTGACTTCTAATTCTAGTCATGTCATCCCAATAAATAGTTGGCTCGCAACAGCGTATTTGCTTTTCTTACGGACCATATACAATGGGCGATCTAGAAGTTTTGATAAAAATGCTCTTACTTAAAAGTTCATCGTTTTCCACAATATTTTTAGAGTAAATGGGTCATTAATTTCCTAGTAAGCTTAGTTATTAGAGATATAGCGTTTTTTATCAGAACCTCAGGATTCCTATATATATGGTATCTTTCTCATAATTAGGATTATAGGATTCCTTTAACATTTTAGCGTCTGGAGAAGTAAAAACGTGTCCTGGTGCCAAGGGAATAACAGGCGGGTGCCCGGATGGTGGAATTATCAAACTGGAATCGCTTATCCAAGGAGCAAATAATAGAACCTCTGAAATACAATGTGGTCTAATTGGAGCAGACGACTGTAAAGATACGATACATGCGTTTGAATTCTACAAATTTCTTGGACTTAGTCCAACAAAGTTTGATGAGAGTGCCGTAGTTCCCGACTTTGAGAGTAGTTGCTATGACCCGGAACTTGTAAGAAATAAATACATCCAACTGGAATACGAATGTAGAACAGGTAAAATTTCAATCTGAAAACGTAAATGTTAATATAGGTATTTAATACACGTAACGTTTAATATTAACTTATTTGTGCATTTTTGAACCCTTTATAGTACTTGAATTTGATTTCGCTTCTTTGAAAGAAGTAGATTCTGATCCTGATGGTAGATCTTGCTTTCAAGAGTATCATCTTCATCTGTTGAGATTTCATTGTTGCTTTCATTATCTGTGGTCTGGCCATTATCTGGGACCATAAAGGTCTGTTGTTGGATTCTTTGTGCTTGACTTCTCTGGGCATCCTTCTTCAAAGGACTTCATTTATTCTTAAATTCATGGAAAGAAGTGAAATACCCTTGGACCAAGGATGTTCACTGTGGACCCCTTGTCTGATTTGTAGTGAATCTTCTTATGATCTTGTTATCTCTGATGATTAATTCCTTTCACTATTACTCACTCTTCTCCTCAATTCCTGTCTTAGCTCAAAGGCAGCCTTCCTCTCATATTTAGAGATCTGCTTGAATGAAGATTGTTCCCCACTGAACACTCTGAGTTTAGGGGCAGCTCTGAGGATTTCATTTCTATTGTACTGGTCTAAGGTGATTTTCTCTCAGTGTGGTGTAATCTGGACAGGGTTACTCAAAACATAGCCATCTGTCATGCAGATTGTGCATTTGTTTGTTAAAAGGAATTATTTGTAGTTGCGAAACTCATCATTCAAATCATTCATATTAAAAGTTAACAATTAATTTACATTCGTTTATTCTTATTTTCAGTTGATACTGTTGCGAGACTCGGAGAGAATAAAACCATTTCTAATGTTCGTGAAATCCAGTTATTGAATAAAGCATACCCAAATGTAACACTTGGAAAAACTGATGATTATCTTTGTGAAATAGATGGCTCTGTTAATTCTACAGTTATAGTGACTTTAATAAGATCACGTGTCATACTAAATGGGGATAAAAACATGTTGATTCGAGATTCTGAGATGGAGAGATGTTCTGTCATCCCCTTGCAAACGTTTGAAAGCAATTTTGGGAAGGAGATCTACCGAGGGGTGTACCCTATAACACTTTACTTCAATTCATCACAACCTGCTGTATCAATGATGTGGCTCTCAATAAAAGGTAACAAGGCATTAACGTGCAAATGTCGCAACAAGCCATTTGTTACAGACGCCGACCGCCGAAAGCCGAACACCGACCACAACACACCGAACACCATCAACAAAAAAGTTGGAGACGATAACAATATGTCAGTACTTCTGATGGGGACATGAAAACTATAATTATTAATTTGAAGCATGGTGCTTTTAGTCAAAAAATGGTCACTTGTAGCCGTCCAGCAAAAAGTATAATGAAACATTTTATTTGTATGATGCATCGCTTTTAAAATGTCCCATAACCATCGTGATAACGGGCCATTTATAAGTAGTATAGTGTGTCCGATACAACCCAAGTTCGCGCGGCGGGACTGTTAATTATTGTATGATATTTTAGTATGTATATTGTTAACTACAGTGTGAGACTTTAATAAATATTTTACTAACTAACTAACCTATACTTGTCTTACATGACACAATTTAATTTATAGATGCTCGTGGTTTGAGTTTCTCGGCAAATTGTTATAACGTTGCAGATACTACACGTCCTCAGCTACCTGAAATATGTCCGTCACCTATTAGCACACCGGCACCAACGTCAAGCTCCTTTGTATTAGATTATAAAGGTAACCTATTAAGTATGATCCCTTACCTCTAGATCACTTCCTCTAGCAGAAAAAATAGATTTACAAAATGCCCTGGCTATTTTTGAATGTTATATACATCACACAAAATATGATTAAGTGGAAATATGTACGAAATCAACCCTCAAAATATGAAAATGAGTACGATATAAATGTAATGTATATGAATTTAAGGCATGGAACCTATCACACGTGTACATGTATGGCAGTTACATAACTATATCGGCCCAAAACATATGATATTGAATATGAATAAACCAACTATTATTATTATATCACTGTCATATTCCTCACTCTCTGATTGGTCCATGTCCTACACGTGACTGAAAAGTAGCACGCGATATTCAACGGAAGTCACGTGACTTCCATTGAATATCAAATGATGTTCACCAGTCCGACTTGGTCCAGTGCAGTTTTAATTTTATATATATCCCCGGGAGTACATTGTTATGATTAATTAGACATCAATAGTTTGTTATTCCATTAATGTGAGTAGGGAATATAACAGTGAATAATAATACAAATATTTAATTCTCGGTGAATACCTGTTACACTTTCACGAGATGATATTCCACTATCACTTGTGAAAGATGCACAGGTATTCACCTCAATAGAATTAAATATTTGTATATTGTCTTGTATATTATATATTCCATAATGGCTTCATTCTTGTATTTCCAGAACTATTCACCGGACCTGCTCTATTGGGAGTATTCGGCCTTGCTCTCATTTTACTGACTCTTACAAATGTTTTAGTAAGGCGACAATGGAGGTGAGTAAATATAAGTAAATCAAAAATAAAATACTTCGAGCATGAGCCAGTTGATTAGGTAGAGAACACAGCGAGTGACAGATTTTATCTAACACTTGATAGATTTCCTCTTATCCTTACTTTTAATTGTACGAAGAATCACAAATGAGCAAATTGAAATGTATCTGTTAGGTACCAGGATTATTTCCAAATATTTATTGAACTACCTGTAAATAGGCATGAACGTTGCCAAGCTTGCGGCATCAACTGCCCCTGCAAGATTGTAAAGTTATTAGACGTACGCGTTTGCCCAATAAAACTTCGGAAATGAAGTCCAAATGTACTATTAGACCTCCTTTATCTTTTATTTGCCTCGTTTATTAATATTTGCCTCGCCTATTTACATTTGCCTCGTCTATTTACATTTGCCTCACTTATTTACATTTGATTCGTCTATTTACATTTGCCTCGTCACTGATACGTTTGCATGTTTAATTCTAGACACGTTCTAGAGGTTCGATATGAAAACGATGTTGAGCTCGAAGTAAAGTATGCTCACATGCACGAGGAACGCCTAAACATACTAACTACACCAACAGATACCTGTCGTGAATCTGGCTCTTCAAAAACCAAAGCCACCGGATATGCTAATGCAGCTAATCTTCATCAGGAATATGAAGATACATTAGTACATCATGAAGAATATACAGATACAGAAGTACGTCATCAAGAACGTTACAATGAAAAACATGGCAAACAAGAATATGCAAACACAGAATGCGACAGACACGAATATGCCAATACAGAGGAGGTATATACCAGACTCGAACCGGAGGGAATGCTTACTCCTAATGAATATGAAACACTTGCAACGCAGCATGTTTAACATGAATATATAGAGGTTATTTAATGGGAGGTTTTTGATACAGGGTATATCTGAGGAAAATACAATATATCAATCCGAAGGAGCGTAGGGACCGAGGGTTGATATATTGTATATCCTGTTATAAAGTAATGCAGTTGAACTTCGATTTTTTTTAATAGGCGTGACATTAAATGATGAATGCTTTTTTCGAAATCTACTATCAGCTCGTCGCAAGCAAATCACACAATACCATATATCACTTGCCACAACATACCATACCAAATTGCTCTCCCATACCATGCTATATTGTACCATATAAAACCGTATTCCTCACCACACCAAATCGTGTTGTACAGTAGCACACCGATTAAATCACACACAATACCATATCGTACAATACCAACTGCACTACACTGCACCATACCACATCGCACCATATCAAAACACAGTACCATATACCACACCATATGATATTGTATGGCGCCATGCCATACTAAATTTATATCGCACCGACCGCATTACACCGCACCATACCGCACTATCGTACAATACGGTAATTATTACAACGTTAACATAAACATTCACTCTATTTTAACAATTACTTTTGAAGCTGTCAATATATTCAGAAGAGAATGATTCATGAGCATTAAACTCAGATATCTCGATTGGTAGATGCTCTCGATGAATCGAAATGTACAAAATCGAGTTATAATCACGCATACAAGTACGAAATTGAGTTATTATAATTCTGGCGAAATTGAGTTATAATCACGCATACAAGTACGAAAATGAGTTATTATAACGCATACAAGTACGATATTGAGTTATTATAACGCATACAAGTACGAAATTGAGTTATTATAACGCATACAAAACGATATAATCTATAGCTGGGCAGTGTAGCTGGGTTTGATTGATGAACCATTAGAAAGGACAAACTGACAATAATATGAATAAAATGCATATTGATTTAAAACTTGATGTTTGTGATTTTGTAAATATGGAACAATATTTCAGTTTGTATCTGGAAATATTGGAACGTGTTAGAGGACAGTTTTGTTCCATAAAACAGGTTTTAAAGAAGATAAAAATTGGGAACTCAGACACCATTCGTGAAAAGTCAATGTTAGGCACCGCTTTAGATCAAGTAATGTAGTTTATTTGTATATTAAATCCCACTTGGGTAGCAACACAATAGAATTTGCTGTGGTTTATTTTTAAGAATGTATGGTTTTATCAAAAGGAAAGTGCATTATTTTTCTATTGTTTTTAAAGAATGTACACTTGGCAAGCTATCAAAAACAAGTGAGACATAAATGACCATTGACAGTTTTTGATGGTTTTCATTCCCTAAAAACAATATACAAAAATACATGTACCCTTCTCTTGTTACTGTGCATTCTTTAGAATAAAACAATTTATCAATTTTTGTTGCTATCTACATCATTGATCTTATCTTACTTACAAATATTCTGCTGTATTCAAATTCAATGTTCTGGACTGGACAGTCACCTGTAGTGCACTGACAGCTAAGACTAATTATAGCCCACTCAGTCACTTACATCAACTCACACTCATGAGGTCAATGCAACCAACTCTTTTTGTTGTTACAATTAATTGGCTATATATCAACAAATTTTAACCAATAAGAGCCAGGGTCATTGTGAGCCTGGTTGGAGTTTGCAAAATTCACAGTTTGAATAGTCAACACAAAAGAAATAACATTTTCCAGATTAGATCATTGACCATTTACCTGCAATATACCATTTACCTGTAATAAGAATGTGTGTGATTTAAGTAAGATAAAGCATTCGAATTCGATTTGATAAGAAATAATAACCTCAGGCCTTCGGCCTTCGGTGTATTATTTCTTATAAAATCTCATTCTTATGCTTTATCCAGTACAGAATTTTCTTATCTGTGCAAAATAGATGTCACTTCGGATAGTGATCGAGAAACCCTCCCAATCTCAATTACATCGTTCAATGTTCTTTCATTCAACCAAGTTCCATGGGTCTATTAGTATTCCAAAAAGTCATGATTTTATGGCCATTTTACAAAACATGATGACAATGCCGGTCTTGTTTATGGAGACAAGCTTGAACTCATCGGGTGAAGTTTTCAGACCACAATCTCACAGATATCTTGTGCAGCTCCCCTTCCCTCCTAATCTCTTGTTTCAACTTTCCGATGCTTCTCGGGTTGTTAGTGCAGAGATTGAGGAGTTTGGGCTTTGAATGTTTTTTCACAACCTAGACGTGAACGGAAGATATTTAAGCGATTGGGCGATTGGTCATACGTATAGGTTGGCGTTTCGATTTTATATGCTAGCTTAAACTCCATATTATCTTTGAAATAGCCACAAAGGTAAAATTCTGGGGTTCAAATTTGGTGATTTTTGGTATGTTTTGCAAGAGACATATAAAACCTTGAGCCACAGATAAGACACATTTTGACGTACAAATCAAGGTGATTGGGGATAGAGGGGCAAAGTTATGATAGTCGGAAGTGAATGCCAATTAAAATGAAATCCATAAAATATTGATAGTTATCTTGTTTCCAATATTGTAGGAAATACACTGTTTAGTTTGATAGTCATATTTTTCACACTTCAGCATATTAATTTGGTTCAGGTCTGCTGTCACGCCGGGAAATCGTGCTTCCTTACCTTGGTTGCAAAAACGCACTGAACGAACTGGCTTGAGAGATTGTTGAATTAAATTCATCAATACCATCAATGGTACTTCACATTCAATTACATGATGCGGTCTTTGTCTTCCCAAAGAAACACAATTGACATATGTTCTGTAAGCAGGGACGATGACTTTTGGAATTTGAAGCGGGCTGACTAACATCCGGAGAAAATGAACATGACTTGTGTTCAAATTTTCAGGATCAATGCGTTCGGTTATTGATTGCAAATGAAGAACAGACTCTAAAGAAATCTCAAGGACATAGATAATGCAATGCCAAAGACTAATTTAGCTTTCTCAATAGCTATTTGGATTTAGACATATTTTTTAAGATCATCATTGATGTTTAACATATGTTCTGTATGATGCAACATATATATATCAATCACCTTGTAGACATTTACAAGCAAAACACTTATGAGCTCTTGTCTTTGGTTAAGTAGCTGTCACTTTGGCCGTGTGGGCTCACCTTTCGTCGCCACTATGTGACTTATTTTGGGCTTAATTTTTGGGGGGATATCTTGATTATAGTATATCCATGCCGTGTCCCGTCGTCTCCACCGAATCGTCCACACGGTGGCGATTTAAGGGTGGGTCCATATGGCCAAGGCTTGACAGCCAAACACTGGGGTTTTTATTTGTTTTGTTGACTCTTACAATCGTTTCAAATGATTAACATTGAAACTTACATCCAGAAAACTCCCAGAAAAAGCATCACCTAATAAACAACAACATTCAATAAATAAACAAATATCAACAAACACTGCAATCACTTGAAATCTTCATTTATCAAGGTATTTCATAAATGAAAAAAAACTAGATTTTCAACGTGTACCTTTTTCAAATAACAAAATGGCCTCATTTTATAGGTTATTTTATTTTGAAAATCCAGCATCAGTATTTCTTAACAATATACATCTGCCTCAAAATATCTTTATTTCTCGTCTAAAAGTATCCAAATATTAGCAGTTTACAACCATACAGAACACGAGTATCATCTCGCAACAACTCTCCCTTTAACTTAAATTACATCTGTTTTAGTGGTTCAATATTTATATAACCCTTATGTATCTAATAGTTATGCAAATTAAAATATGTCCAGTAAAAGAAAATGTTATCTGTCCAATACAAGAAAATATATTTCACTTTTTGTGATTTTGTAACATGGGCTCTATGAGGATTCAACCCGAGCTAGAAGTCACATTTTCAAAAAAAAATAAAAAATTTGCAAAGTTGATGAACAATTTTCGAAACCATTTTTTAGAAGTACTTTTACATGTAGATTTCAAATATGATCACTTTGACTGAATTTTGAATAATTAATGACGTAAATCAAGATTATTTCTATTCGCATCTAGACTATTGTCTACTTTTATTATACGGACAACTTAACTTTTGACATAGCCTAGTTCTATCATAAATAGACCACGTTTTCGAAAACTGAAATTCGCAATTGAGAACTGCCACATTTCTAAAGAATGTTCAATCAATAATGATAAATCTGTATAAAAAGTGAAACTTCTTGTCAGCTGGTCTCAACATTCGCAGACTACAGCTGAACACAGGTAAGGAACATTTTGGCAATGATCTTTTATATTCATATTTATCAATTTATTTTGAAAATACGAGTATTTAGATTTGAGAACATTTAACTCTCTCCAGATTTCAGAATGCATACATTTTGCGTTGTTATTAGTCATGCCTCAAATCAAAGTACCAGAGTGACATATTATTATGTCTGTCAGAGAAAGACATGGGGTAGGGAGTTCGGTATATTCTGAAATAATTTCCAGACAAAAATATATATATATTATATCAACCTATATGTACCTCTCGGAAAGCTTATTCTGTGGACGTTTATTACAGATTTTTTGTGACATCTTTAAAGAGACGAGGAGAAATATGAGAGTCGCTATTATTGCCTTGATCTGTGTTGCCATGGTGGCTGTTGTTACATGCAGACCTAAACGTGGCGATAGAGAAGTAAGTGATCATCTGCACAATTGTACCAACATTTGATTTTTTCTCTCATTACACTGTTTACATTCCGATCATTTTATTCCAATAATCCCATAATGAACTGTTCAATTCCGTCTCTTTTTAGCGTATTCTTTACGAAAATTTGCGTTGGCAATACAGAAACGTTTTCTCTTTTTCGCATATCAATTTAAAAAAGGCTATTTACATCTTTGAGGATTACTGCTTTTTTCAATAGAAATACAAAGAATCTGAAGCTTTTCAAGCTTTTACAACAGCAGGGGTTCAGTTGTGGAAACTGCAATATTCCCTGCCATGAACATGTCAATCCGAGATATGTAAATTATTTGTAAACATTATTGATGATGAATAAAAAAAATAAACAAAATAATGGTCATGATTTTCGTATGCCTCGGTCACATTACATCTACGGCAACCGTACGGCGGCCGTAGCTTCGAGAATCCAGAGATATATGCAGCATAAAAGATAGGCTTGGGATAAGCAGTACGATGTAGATTTTCTATATCGATTTGGGAAGATACGACCGCCATACGGTTGCCGTAGATCAAATGTGACTGAAACATTAGCTACAGTATTTTTGGGTTTGTAAGCAGGACAGGTTAGCTGTGACTCCATCGTGTGGTTTTGGCAAAGTGCCAGAGCACGTACTTTACTAATGAATACCAAAAATTACAATTTATTTATGATCTTCACGCTGTTTAATATCACAAAAAATAAGTCAGCCCATGCAATGGCTAAATATAAAACTACGGTACTTGAAGGGAATCTCGCTGGTATGGCTTGGATAAACTGGTTTTAGTGTAGAACATTTAGCTTTAATTTTCTGTTTTAACCATATTGTTATGTAAATTAGATAAAGTGTATAGAGTGTTTTCATTTCTTCATTGTTGTATTTTTAGGAAATGGTTGGTCTTCTCAGACAACGTCTTAATAAAGGTAATTTTAACCATACCATCTCAACTTTCATCGGCCTTCACTCCCAAAATGAGAAATGAAATTTGCCAAACGGTCGCTTTAAAAAAAATTAAAATACTACTAATAGTATTCAATCGTGTTGTTCGGGACAAAAAATTCCCGGGGTCATAATTTCTGTTGCACACTAAGACTTGGTTACACATTCACGATATTGTTCCCTTAGTGATAAAACACTTTACTGTTTTCAGCAACTGTTTAAAGCTCGATCGCACATCGATCAACTATCAAATGCATGGAATATATCATTTATACCAATTCGAGAAGTAAATTCACTTATTTGTATTTTCCAGCCGACGGCTTTCCAGGCGTTGGGGTTCAAATTGATGACCTCCCGGCTGTAGTACAAGAAAATATGGAGAAAGCAAGTGAGCAAGCAATTATTGACGAAGTGTTGGAAAATGAGACAGATGGATCCGGAGACATATAATAAATATTGATATTAACTATTACCATGGCAACAAATATTGCTTAGCAACAGTGGTAACAATTGATGAATTTAGTGACTAAATAGTACACCAGTCTCAAATGAAAACATTACAATAGACTACAGAACTGTCAAATTATTCGCAATTTACAAATCGTTACTACTGTTCAATACTAACTCTGATCGTACCACTGAATGATAATTTCTTGTTTGATCAACCTTTCGAAATAAATACCTCTTGTTACATAAACCCTTACGTTGCTATTTGTTGTGATATCATGACATAATAAGTGGTGGCAGGATACTATGACAACCATGTTGTATGTATATATTTATAAATCTGACAAGTTCAAAAAGGAAAAAGGCAACGATTTTTAGGATGGAATAATCCTGGAGAGTCAAGTTCTAAAAGTGTAAAACAAACATGCAAAGAGACATTCTTATATTTTTTTGTATTTTTATAATCTAACATAGTAAACAAGGCATAAATATATAATACAAAAATACAATCATAAAATACATTAGCAGAATATTAACAGAATTAAGATCACATTATATTACTTGCAGTTACATATGTATAAATAACATTTTAGATATAATACATATAATTCTGTTGAGGTATCACAAGTGATATTCCATGAAGCCTGAGGGGCTAGTGGAATATCATCTTGTGAAAATGTCACAAATTTTCACCGAAAATAGTATTAAATATTTGTTTTATTATTCACTGTTATATTCCTCACTCACATTAATGGGATAACAAACTATTGACGTCTAATTAATCATAACAATCCACTCCCGGGGATAAATAATATTGAAATTACACTGGGCTAAGTCCTGAATGGTGAATATCATGTCTTATTCCATAATAACATGTTTTCCCTGGGAAATAAACTGGGAATAAATCTGTCGCCCTCGGCAAATATGATATTTTCCTTGGTCAATATCATATTTTCCCTCGAAATAAAATTCATATTCCATCCCGACCATTAAGTAACCTCGTTATATTCAAAGGAAGTCATGTGAAGTTGCTTGTTACTTTTAAGTCACATGTACGACATGGACCAATCAGAGAGTGGGGAATGTGACAGTTATATAATAATTTTAGATATTTTCAAGATTTTCTCATTGAGCATGTTTGATTGACAAAACTGCACAACACTAAAATACAAGACATTTGCAAGATGTCACCATCTGCCATGCATGTGTTTCGTACACCAACTACCAAACGCCAAACACTGCCCACAAAAAAGTTGGAGACTATAACAATATATCGCCACATTGGATAAAACCTGTCTGATGGAACAAAATAACAAAATATGTTTACATTGACTTACAAAATAACCAAATATGTTTCCATTTACTTACATGTTAACAGACCCTCTCTATATGGAAACACTGTGAACAGGGAACAATGAACAATGTTTTAGGGGAAATTTTGAAAATTCACCTGTTCACAAGGAACATTGCTACTTGGTTGCACTGTGCATCCCATTGTTTTTCAATAGGTGTGAAATGTAACTGGATTAAGCCAATATCTGATTCTAAAAAGCTTTGTGTAATATGAATGAGATAAGGATAAGCTAATTACTAAGTAATATGAATGAGATAAGGATAAGCTAATTACTAAGTAATATGAATGAGATAAGGATAAGCTAATTACTAAGTAATATGAATGAGATAAGGATAAGCTAATTACTAAGTAATATGAATGAGATAAGGATAAGCTAATTACTAAGTAATATGAATGAGATAAGGATAAGCTAATTACTAAGTAATATGAATGAGATAAGGATAAGCTAATTATTAACAGTGGGCAGAATCACTGGTACTACCAAAATATTTTTCCTAGCCAGTTGTACTTATCTGGCAATTTGATTTTTGAGTCCAAAAACATGGACACTCTCTATATGGAACTTCTGTCTGAGTTGTTTTGGTCAGTCCACAGAGTGTTTCCTTGAATGAAAGATTTAATTTTTAAGATGTAATCAAACAAAGCTTTGACTAAACAATATCTAGAATAATGAAAGTTTAGATTTAACAAAGCTTTGGCTAAACAATATCTAGAATAATGAAAGTTTAGATTTAATTAAACAAAGTTTAATATCTAAACAAAACAATATCTAAAATCACGAAAGCTTTTTCTAGACAAGGTTAAAATGAAGAAAACTTCCTCTAGGTAATGCTTTAAATGAAATTTTTTTTAAGGCAACGTAGTATAGCAAGCATAATGTCTAAGGAATGTTCAAATAAACTAATGACAAGGTTCACAATATAAACATGTATAGAATGATCAATCCCTAACCCCTCTCTATTAATTATCTACCAGAGGGGACAACAAAAGGTTTCATACAAGATTCAAACGTGAATCCACTCAAGCATATTATGGCTCGACAATTGACTAGTATAAGCTTAACACATTACATTACAATGCAGCTACAAGCATTTAAATGTGATTACCTACTATGAACATGTAGTATTTACAATTTCTCATCTACATGTACTGATAATTGTTTATCATTATATTAAATATAATGTGTATCAGTATATTATATACTACAGGGCGAGCAAAAAAAGGTAACCCAAACAAGTGTTAATAACTCAGTCATCCAGCATGAGATTAAATCATATTTAGGACAATTGAACCTTGTTTGGGTTACCTTTTTGGCTAATCCTGAATATAACGTTATTTTGTTATTCATATAAAAACAGACCTGATACTTTATGAAAAATTCTAGCAATGTCCCTGTTATTGGAACATCAGATCTTTAAAAATAATGTCTGATGTTCCGCACATTACCCTGCTTTTGTGAAATTGTAATTTACAGTTTCATACATTTACAGAGTTTGGCAACTTTGCAATGATTATAAGTTGAGTAACATAAGTTCATGTCATGGATAACCTCGAAAAAGGATACAGTAAAACCTGTCTAAGTGGAACAGCTGTGGTACCTCTTAAAAGTGTTCCACTTGGGAGGTGTTCCACTTATAGAGGTTACGTTAACATTAAGCCAGGTGGTCTTGAGACTCTGAAAAGTGTTCTACTTGTAGAGGTGTTCCACTTTACAGGTTCCAATGTACTATGTGATTAAGGTAGAGGTGCGTTAATGAGGATGAGGATGTTCAAACAAAATAAATGCATTGTTTGATGGACAATAACATATTTAGAACGGAAATAACAGACAAAATGTCACCACCTGCTATTTGCAAGACTAAGACAAGATAATTCGAGAACTACACTTGTAAATGAAAAATATAGTTTGCCTGTATCTGTGTGTTCCGGTGACTCTAGTAAAATGCTAGTTTCAAAAATTTGGGTTTTCTTAAGAAAAAATATATTCTTTGGTATAATGCAGGGGTTTCACTAGAATTTCTCACAACAGGCTAAACAAATCAAAACAAAAAGTAACAAGGCATTAACATGACAAAATGTCACCACCTAAAACAATTTGGTCAATTTAAAGCAAGTTGGAAAATACCTTTTGACCTTAAGAAGGTTTGATTTGAACTTCTTAGAACATGTAGATGATTTTGAAAAATAAAATTCGTCAATTTGAAGCAAGTTGAAAAAATACCTCTTTGACTTTTTTTGACATTGAGAAGGTCATTGAAGGTCAAATGTCAAGTCAGATATGAACTTCTGAGAACATTTAGATGATTTTGAAAAAAAAATTAAGTAAATTTGAAGCAAGTTGAAAAAAGACCTTTTTGACCTTGAAAAGGTCATTGAAGGTCAAATGTCAAATCTAAAGTCAGATTTGAACTTCTGAGAACATGTAGATGATTTTGAAAAAAAAATTAGCCAATTTGAAGCAAGTTGAAAAAAGACCTTTTTGACCTTGAGAAGGTCATTGAAGGTCAAAGGTCAAATCTAAAGTCATATTTGAACTTCTGAGAACTTGTAAAGTCAAATTTGAACTTCTGAGAACTTGTAAAGTCAAATTTGAACTTCTGAAAAGATGTAGATGATTTTGAAAAAAAAATTTGGTCAATTTGAAGCAAGTTGAAAACAGACCTTTTTGACCTTTTTTGACCTTGAGAAGGTCATTGAAGGTCAAATGTCAAATCTAAAGTCAGATTTGAATTTCTGAGAACATGTAGATGATTTTGAAAAAAAAAATTAGTCAATTTGAAGCAAGTTGAAAAAAGACCTTTTGACCTTTTTTGACCTTGAGAAGGTCATTGAAGGTCAAATGTCAAATCTAAAGTCATATTTGAATTTCTGAGAACATGTAGATGATTTTGAAAAAAATTTTTAGTCAATTTGAAGCAAGATGAAAAAATACCTTTTTGACATTGAGAAGGTCATTGAAGGTCAAATGTCAAATCTAAAGTCAGATTTGAATTTCTGAGAACATGTAGATGATTTTGAAAAAAAAATTTAGTCAATTTGAAGCAAGTTGAAAAAAGACCTTTTTGACCTTTTTTGACTTTGAGAAGGTCATTGAAGGTCAAATGTCAAATCTTAAGTCAAATCTAAAGTCAGATTTGAATTCCTGAGAACACGTAGATGATTTTGAAAAAATTTTTTAGTCAATTTGAAGCAAGTTGAAAACAGACCTTTTTGACCTTGAGAAGGTCATTGAAGGTCAAATGTCAAATCTTAAGTCAAATCTTAAGTCAGATTTGAATTTCTGAGAACACGTAGATGATTTTGAAAAAAAAATTTAGTCAATTTGAAGCAAGTTGAAAACAGACCTTTTTGACCTTTTTTGACCTTGAGAAGGTCATTGAAGGTCAAATATCAAAACTAAAGTCAGATTTGAAGGTCAAATGTCAAATCTAAAGTCAGATTTGAATTTCTGAGAACATGTAGATGATTTTGAAAAAAAATTTAGTCAATGTGAAGCAAGTTGAAAAAATACCTTTTTGACCTTGAGAAGGTCATTGAAGGTCAAATGTCAAATCTAAAGTCAGATTTGAACTTCTGAGAACATGTAGATGATTTAGAAAAAAATTGAAGTCAGTCTAAACAGTATTTGTTAAGTTATAGGAAGTTGTAAGAAATTGTTACAGACGCCAACCGCCGGACGCCAACCTCCAACCGCCGGACACCAACCGCCGTCGCAAAAAAACGGAGACCATAACAATATGTCACCACTTTTGGTGGTGACATAAAAATTAATGGAAATCGTAAATTTAACATGAAAAAGTTGAAAAGTCCCTGAAAACAACAGGTGATTTTGTGAAAAAACTGGTGTAAATCGCCTGTTGCCTGCTGCTAATGAAACCCCTGTAATGTTACAAAACCAAGAGTCAACACTGTATCCTAATCGTCCTGTGTAAGCAATCGAATCTCCTCTGCTAGTACTTTGGTGATGTGCATTGCCTTGTTGGCCTCTTCACCTCCTATGAGTTCAAGAGCCACTGCTGCTGCATCACGTACACTGGAGATGTAATCATTCCTCCTGGAAATATCAGGTATATTTTTGTGTTCTTTATCTATTTAACATTGTTACAAAAACATTTACATTTTAGATTTTTATTCATGTAGCAGTACGCAGTACTTTCCAATAATGTTGCATAAAGTTAGACATTTCAAGTTTTGGGACCTCACATATTCGTTGCATATCTATCTAAATGTACATGTGTAATGCTAGAAATACAATCTAGTAAACATCAATGCCACTCAGGACACTACTCAAGTACTCAGTGACCTGAGAACTAAGTTGAGTGGATGCAGTGTTACTTGAGATTTTAAGAACATGCTTCCAACAAGCACTTGAAAATGAAAAAAATCAAATCAAACCAAATATTTGACAAAATATGGTCAGAATCTTGAAAATGAGAGTTTCTGCACATGTGAGATACTAAATTATCCCTGTGCCTGAGCTCAGACAAAGCTTCTTGCATGCTTTATGATGCTGTTACATTGAAATTGTGAGATCAATTTACGTCATTCACAAATTCAAGATATCCACAAATGTAATATCTTACTTTTATGGTTGTAATGACGAATCATGAGACATAAAGGAATAACTCACCATAACTGCACAAGTTTATTTACAGCCTTCTCAACTTTCATATGACCCAGTGCAATACAGCCGCTCTCTCGTACAAGTCTGTCCTTATCATTCAAACACTTCATTAAACATTTCACTATGTGTGGACTCTTTGGGCCTGTCTTAGCCAATGATATAGCAGCTACTGCTCGCACATTGTTGTCTTGGTCGGAAAGGAGATCCTTCAAGGCTTCAACAACTTGAGGGCTGTCAAATTTTCCTGATGAAGAAAGTTACCAGAATTTAAAGAGGAATTACTAGTATATTTAAAAAAAAACAGCTATGCATAGGGCTGTGCTCCATATTAGGTTAAGACAAACTTAGATAGATACCATAACATAGTGAGAAATCAGTCAAGGTACCGTAAGGATGTTTTATTCGATATTACAAGGATTATTTCTTAATTAAAGTTTGGAGCAACGGATTTGATGTCACATACCTAGATTCTCTATGGCTTCCACCCTTACGGAAGAGTCCATGTCAAAAACCTCACGTATCGTGTAGCTCTCGACTGCCTGGTCCATAACACGCGACCAGAATGTTTCCACTTTGCCGTTTATAGTACAGAAATCTAGAAAATATAAAATCACATCTTGATCACCAAGTAGCTGCATGTGGACTCCTTTTCAGATCACTTAAATCAAGTTTTGTTGTCTTGCATAGAGATGTCATGGATACTCAGAGTGCTAAATAATTCCATAATTGAATGTTCTGGACCGTTTTGTAAAAGTTTTTTTGTTGCTGACTTCTGTAGCAAATAATATGTACAATGGCTATTTTTCCAATGTACATGTTTTTTAAAATAACAATAAAGTACTCTACATTTACAGACCTAGCTGTGTTTATAGGTACATGCATATTTTATGCCATATCAAATGTCTTCCAAAGGGTAATAAAGACAGTTGCTCCACCCTTTTCAACCTCTTTCCGTATTCATTGTACAGGCCCCTAGCCAGGATTTGCCAAGGAGGGGTTCAGTTTTCAAAAATTTCCAGGGGGGTTCACATTTGACAATTTTGGCCCAAATATGGCTAAACTCACTCAAGAGAAGTGCTCAAAATGGTGAAAAACTGGATGATTTTGAAAGAATTTTTGGCCAGGGGGGGGGGGGGTTCAACCCTGCGAACCCCCCCCCCCCTGGCTACGGGCCTGTTGTACATATATGCTCCAATTATACCCACCTGTGTATTTTTCATATGTAACGATATGGTCTTCCACAGCATCCAACTCTCTCTGTATAATTCCCTTCAACCATTCCTGGAATTCCCCACTGTACAACATTGCAATCTCTTTGGAATATGTCTTGGTATAGGCATCTTCAAACCTGCAAAAGTAAATAAGAATGAGTCTTTCTACAATCCTATTTATTCAAATTACATTCAGACATTAAAGGGTCATATACTGTAGCAGGGGTTTCATTAGCAGGGGTTTCATTAGCAGCAGGCAACAGATGATTTTCACCGGTTGTTTTCACAAAATCGCCTGTTGTTTTTAGGGACTTTTCAACTTTTCCATGTTTAATTCATGATTTCTATTAATTTTGCCTGTTGCCGTCTAATTTTAGTAAATTGAACATCGTCTGTTGTGTATGTAGTAAAATGTCAAAAGCTGGCAAAAATCAAAAATTATCTGGTTTCATCCTATTTTAGAACCTGGGATTCAAGAGGTTAGGATATTGGTTTTTACTCTAATATGCAGAATGACATCAAACTTTCACAACAAAATTTCCATTGTATGCATTAAATAATTCTGAAATTTCAAAGCAGAATATGCAAGATTGACAGAGTTAGTCGACTTTTCTTCAGTCCTGTTTTTGGACACCTTATACATGTGATTATAGAACACTACATCACAAATTGACAAATTTAATTTTTAATCTAATACCCACTTTTTCCATTCAACCTCAGTAAGACCAAGAAAGTTGGCCTCCCAGAAGTCTTCCTCATGGCTCGGAACCTTTGGCGCGCTTGTATCAGATTTGGTTAGGTCGATCCCAGTCTTCTCACGACTCATGGAACGAGTGTAGAGGTTCTTTCTAGAGTTGCGCTTTTGTAACGCTGTAAAGCAGAAAACAAGTCGAAATTATATCATATGATTGTTGTCTGACAGTTATTATTATAGTTTACTGATTGATGTTATCCTTGTTTAATGATTGTTTTGTTTGTTTGTGTTATTCAATCAATTTAATTCAATACAATCATTAATAATGATTGTAAATACAATCTTTGAAATGGTCTTTTGTATGATTAAATAGAGAATCCCTGTCATTTACAATAGATCAATCCCATATTGAAGATATACAATCTTTGAGAATGTTATATTTCTTATCATCTAGTTATGTCAATAACAAAGAGAGATGTTCATACAGTAAAACCTGTATATCTAAACACCTCTCTTATCCAAACATCTCAAGATGAACACTTTTTTCTTGGTCCCAATTTTGTTAATTCCCATTGATTCACATATTAAATAAGAGACCTTGAAATGAAAACACCTGCTAATTGAAACACTTTTGGATGGCCCAGTGGTGTTTGGATAGACAGGCTTTATTGTACATTCTCAACAGTTCTCATGCAAAACTGGGGATACACTTCACTTGAATAGAAGGCATATGGGATAGAAACACATCCAAGTGCAATAGTTAGTTTTTCCTTGTTTATTTCTTGTTTCTGATTTTCCAATTAAAACAAAAAGAGAGGCTTACAATTATCACATTGCTTGTTCTGTCAATTAAGTCTTGGGTAACCAGCTAACCCTTTTGGTCAAAATGGAAAAATGGGCATGGGGCTTCAATATCATACAGGTATAAAATACTGAAGTTGGGATGTATGATGTAATCAAATTTCAGCACATGCAACAACATCATGCCTGTCACATTCAGTAGTAAACACTTCAGTAGTAAACGCTTCAGTAGTAAACGCTTCAGTCGAAAAGGCTTCAGTAGTAAACACTTCAGTAGTAAACAAATAAACACTTCAGTAGTAAAGACAGTATAATATAAGGTAAGTGGAGGTCATTTTGGAAGCTAGAAACATAAAATTCATATACATTATGTGTTACCTCACGTCTTTTTACATATTATTATTAAATGGCTGAAAAATGAAACACAATGCAATGTTTTTGAAGAGTTTTTTTTTCAATAGAAATACAAAGAATCTGAAGCTTTTCAAGCTCTTACAACAGCATAGGTTCAGTTATGGATACTGCCATATTCCTTGCAATGATCATCTGCTTCCTGAATTTAAGTGACCATCTGTTTGCTCTTTTAACAATAGACAACACATTCCTATAAACTTGAACCTACTGATCTCATAATCAATCTGAAGTACCATCGAAGTAATGTTTTACACATACAAGTGGCTATCAATAAGCTTTTATTTTTTTGTAAAAGTGACATTGCTATACATAACTTCAGTAAAGGGCATTGACTCTTACATATGACTTTAGTAAAGGACATTGACTCTTACACATGACTTTAGTAAATGACATAGACTCTTACACATGACTTCAGTAAAGGACATTGACTCTTAAACATGACTTTAGTAAAGGACATTGACTCTTACACATGACTTTAGTAAAGAACATTGACTCTTACACATGACTTCAGTAAAGGACATTGACTCTTACACATGACTTCAGTAAAGGACATTGACTCTTACACATGACTTCAGTAAAGGACATCGACTCTTACATGTGATTTCAGTAAAGGGCATTGACTCTTACACATGACTTTAGTAAAGGACATTGACTCTTACACATGACTTTAGTAAAGGACATTGACTCTTACAAATGACTTCAGTAAAGGACATTGACTCTTACACATGACTTCAGTAAAGGACATTGACTCTTACACATGACTTCAGTAAAGGACATTGACTCTTACACATGACTTCAGTAAAGGACATCGACTCTTACATGTGATTTCAGTAAAGGGCATTGACTCTTACACATGACTTTAGTAAAGGACATTGACTCTTACACATGACTTTAGTAAAGAACATTGACTCTTACAAATGACTTCAGTAAAGGACATTGACTCTTACACATGACTTCAGTAAAGGACACTGACTCTTACACATGACTTTAGTAAAGGACATTGACTCTTAAACATGACTTCAGTAAAGGACATTGACTCTTACACATGACTTCGATAAAGAACACTGACTCTTACAGATGACTTCAGTAAAGGACATTGACTTTCACACATGACTTTAGTAAAGGACATTGACTCTTACACATGACTTCAGTAAAGGACATTGACTCTTACACATGACTTTAGTAAAGGACATTGACTCTTACACATGACTTCAGTAAATGACATAGACTCTTACACATGACTTCGATAAAGAACACTGACTCTTACAGATGACTTCAGTAAAGGACATTGACTCTTACACATGACTTCAGTAAAGGACATTGACTCTTACACATGACTTCAGTAAAGGACATTGACTCTTACACATAACTTCAGTAAAGGACATCGACTCCTACACATCACTTCAGTAAATGACATTGACTTTTACACATGACTTCAATAAAGGACATTGACTCTTATACATGATTTCAGTAAAGGACAATGACTCTTACACATGACTTTAGTAAAGGACATTGACTCTTACACATGACTTTAGTAAAGGACAATGACTCTTACACATGACTTTAGTAAAGGACATGGACTCTTACACATGACTTCAGTAAAGGACAATGACTCTTACACATGACTTTAGTAAAGGACATTGACTCTTACACATGACTTTAGTAAAGGACATGGACTCTTAAACATAACTTTAGTAAAGGACATTGACTCTTACACATGACTTCAGTAAAGGACAATGGCTCTTACACATGACTTTAGTAAAGGACATGGACTCTTACACATGACTTAAGGAAAGGACATTGACTCTTACACATGACTTTAGTAAAGGACAATGACTCTTACACATGACTTTAGTAAAGGACATTGACTCTTACACATGACTTTAGTAAAGGACATTGACTCTTACACATGACTTTAGTAAAGGACATTGACTCTTACACATAACATAATAATCTCACTACATCTGGAGCATATTTTGAAACAACCATAACTCTATCAATATAAGACTATTAAAAAGATTATAAGATTATTAAAACTTTGGCAGAGGACCCCACATTGAATGAAGTCCATGTGTGCCAAATCTCAGAGCAATTAACCTTCATTTAAGAAAAATATTGAAGAAATGGAGGGTTGCATTTTTTGGGGTCACCCTGTACATGACTTTTTACACATGACTTTAGTAAAGGACATTGACTCTTACACATGACTTTAGTAAAGGACAATGACTCTTACACATGACTTTAGTAAAGGACATTGACTCTTACACATGACTTTAGTAAAGGACAATGACTCTTACACATGACTTTAGTAAAGGACATTGACTCTTACACATGAATTCAGTAAAGGACATTGACTCTTAAACATAACTTTAGTAAAGGACATTGACTCTTACACATGACTTTATGAAAGGACAATGACTCTTACACATGACTTTAGTAAAGGACATGGACTCTTACACATGACTTTAGGAAAGGACAATGACTCTTACACATGACTTTAGTAAAGGACATTGACTCTTACACATGACTTTAGTAAGGGACATTGACTCTTAAACATAACTTTAGTAAAGGACATTGACTCTTACACATGACTTTAGGAAAGGACATTGACTCTTACACATGACTTTAGTAAAGGACATTGACTCTTACACATGACTTTAGTAAGGGACATTGACTCTTAAACATAACTTTAGTAAAGGACATTGACTCTTACACATGACTTTAGGAAAGGACATTGACTCTTACACATGACTTTAGTAAAGGACATTGACTCTTACACATGACTTTAGTAAAGGACAATGACTCTTACACATGACTTCAGTAAAGGACAATGACTCTTACACATGACTTTAGGAAAGGACAATGACTCTTACACATGACTTTAGTAAAGGACATTGACTCTTACACATGACTTTAGTAAAGGACAATGACTCTTACACATGACTTTAGTAAAGGACAATGACTCGTACACATGACTTTAGTAAAGGACATTGACTCTTACACATGACTTTAGTAAAGGGCATTGACTCTTGCACATGAATTCAGTAAAGGACATTGACTCTTACACATGACTTCAGTAAATGACATTGACTCTTACACATGACTTTAGTAAAGGACAATGACTCTTACACATGACTTTAGTAAAGGACATTGACTCTTACACATGACTTTAGTAAAGGACAATGACTCTTACACATGACTTTAGTAAAGGACATTGACTCTTACACATGACTTTAGTAAAGGACAATGACTCTTACACATGACTTTAGTAAAGGACATTGACTCTTACACATGACTTTAGTAAAGGACAATGACTCTTACACATGAATTCAGTAAAGGACATTGACTCTTACACATGACTTTAGTAAAGGACATGGACTCTTACACATGACTTTAGTAAAGGACATGGACTCTTACACATGATTTTAGGAAAGGACATTGACTCTTACACATGACTTTAGTAAAGGACAATGACTCTTACACATGACTTAAGTAAAGAACAATGACTCTTACACATGACTTTAGTAAAGGACATTGACTCTTACACATGACTTTAGGAAAGGACATTGACTCTTACACATGACTTTAGTAAAGGACAATGACTCTTACACATGACTTTAGTAAAGGACATTGACTCTTACACATGACTTTAGTAAAGGACATTGACTCTTACACATGACTTTAGTAAAGGACATTGACTCTTACACATGACTTTAGTAAAGGACATTGACTCTTACACATGACTTTAGTAAAGGACAATGACTCTTAAACATAACTTTAGTAAAGGACATTGACTCTTACACATGACTTTAGGAAAGGACATTGACTCTTACACATGACTTTAGTAAAGGACATTGACTCTTACACATGACTTTAGTAAAGGACAATGACTCTTACACATGACTTTAGTAAAGGACATTGACTCTTACACATGACTTTAGTAAAGGACATGGACTCTTACACATGACTTTAGTAAAGGGCATTGACGCTTACCCATGACTTCAGTAAAGGACATTGACTCTTACACATAACATAATAATCTCACTACATCTGGAGCATATTTTGAAACAACCATAACTCTATCAATATAAGACTATTAAAAAGATTATAAGATTATTAAAACTTTGGCAGAGGACCCCACATTGAATGAAGTCCATGTGTGCCAAATCTCAGAGCAATAAACCTTCATTTAAGAAAAATATTGAAGAAATGGAGGGTTGCATTTTTTGGGGTCACCCTGTACATGACCTTTTACACATGACTTTAGTAAAGGACATTGACTCTTACACATGACTTTAGTAAAGGACAATGACTCTTACACATGACTTTAGTAAAGGACATTGACTCTTACACATGACTTTAGTAAAGGACAATGACTCTTACACATGACTTTAGTAAAGGACATTGACTCTTACACATGACTTTAGTAAAGGACAATGACTCTTACACATGAATTCAGTAAAGGACATTGACTCTTACACATGACTTTAGTAAAGGACAATGACTCTTACACATGACTTTAGTAAAGGACATTGACTCTTAAACATAACTTTAGTAAAGGACATTGACTCTTACACATGACTTTAGTAAAGGACATTGACTCTTACACATGAATTCAGTAAAGGACATTGACTCTTAAACATAACTTTAGTAAAGGACATTGACTCTTACACATGACTTTAGGAAAGGACAATGACTCTTACACATGACTTTAGTAAAGGACATGGACTCTTACACATGACTTTAGGAAAGGACAATGACTCTTACACATGACTTTAGTAAAGGACATTGACTCTTACACATGACTTTAGTAAGGGACATTGACTCTTAAACATAACTTTAGTAAAGGACATTGACTCTTACACATGACTTTAGTAAAGGACATTGACTCTTACACATGACTTTAGGAAAGGACATTGACTCTTACACATGACTTTAGTAAAGGACATTGACTCTTACACATGACTTTAGTAAGGGACATTGACTCTTAAACATAACTTTAGTAAAGGACATTGACTCTTACACATGACTTTAGGAAAGGACATTGACTCTTACACATGACTTTAGTAAAGGACATTGACTCTTACACATGACTTTAGTAAAGGACAATGACTCTTACACATGACTTCAGTAAAGGACAATGACTCTTACACATGACTTTAGGAAAGGACAATGACTCTTACACATGACTTTAGTAAAGGACATTGACTCTTACACATGACTTTAGTAAAGGACAATGACTCTTACACATGACTTTAGTAAAGGACAATGACTCTTACACATGACTTTAGTAAAGGACATTGACTCTTACACATGACTTTAGTAAAGGACAATGACTCTTACACATGACTTTAGGAAAGGACATTGACTCTTACACATGACTTTAGTAAAGGACAATGACTCTTACACATGACTTTAGGAAAGGACATTGACTCTTACACATGACTTTAGTAAAGGACATTGACTCTTACACATGACTTTAGTAAGGGACATTGACTCTTAAACATAACTTTAGTAAAGGACATTGACTCTTACACATGACTTTAGGAAAGGACATTGACTCTTACACATGACTTTAGTAAAGGACATTGACTCTTACACATGACTTTAGTAAAGGACAATGACTCTTACACATGACTTCAGTAAAGGACAATGACTCTTACACATGACTTTAGGAAAGGACAATGACTCTTACACATGACTTTAGTAAAGGACATTGACTCTTACACATGACTTTAGTAAAGGACAATGACTCTTACACATGACTTTAGTAAAGGACAATGACTCTTACACATGACTTTAGTAAAGGACATTGACTCTTACACGTGACTTTAGTAAAGGGCATTGACTCTTACACATGAATTCAGTAAAGGACATTGACTCTTACACATGACTTCAGTAAATGACATTGACTCTTACACATGACTTTAGTAAAGGACAATGACTCTTACACATGACTTTAGTAAAGGACATTGACTCTTACACATGACTTTAGTAAAGGACAATGACTCTTACACATGACTTTAGTAAAGGACATTGACTCTTACACATGACTTTAGTAAAGGACAATGACTCTTACACATGACTTTAGTAAAGGACATTGACTCTTACACATGACTTTAGTAAAGGACAATGACTCTTACACATGAATTCAGTAAAGGACATTGACTCTTACACATGACTTTAGTAAAGGACATGGACTCTTACACATGACTTTAGTAAAGGACATGGACTCTTACACATGACTTTAGGAAAGGACATTGACTCTTACACATGACTTTAGTAAAGGACAATGACTCTTACACATGACTTAAGTAAAGAACAATGACTCTTACACATGACTTTAGTAAAGGACATTGACTCTTACACATGACTTTAGGAAAGGACATTGACTCTTACACATGACTTTAGTAAAGGACAATGACTCTTACACATGACTTTAGTAAAGGACATTGACTCTTACACATGACTTTAGTAAAGGACATTGACTCTTACACATGACTTTAGTAAAGGACATTGACTCTTACACATGACTTTAGTAAAGGACATTGACTCTTACACATGACTTTAGTAAAGGACAATGACTCTTAAACATAACTTTAGTAAAGGACATTGACTCTTACACATGACTTTAGGAAAGGACATTGACTCTTACACATGACTTTAGTAAAGGACATTGACTCTTACACATGACTTTAGTAAAGGACAATGACTCTTACACATGACTTTAGTAAAGGACATTGACTCTTACACATGACTTTAGTAAAGGACATGGACTCTTACACATGACTTTAGTAAAGGGCATTGACGCTTACCCATGACTTCAGTAAAGGACATTGACTCTTACACATAACATAATAATCTCACTACATCTGGAGCATATTTTGAAACAACCATAACTCTATCAATATAAGACTATTAAAAAGATTATAAGATTATTAAAACTTTGGCAGAGGACCCCACATTGAATGAAGTCCATGTGTGCCAAATCTCAGAGCAATTAACCTCCATTTAAGAAAAATATTGAAGAAATGGAGGGTTGCATTTTTTGGGGTCACCCTGTACATGACTTTTTACTTATATACGGTAAAGGAAATTGAAACTTACACATGTCTACATAAATATAGAATATTGACTCTTTTAAACAAGAAATAGAAGGGATTGACATGCAAAATGTCACCGTGTTGCGTTTCTAACAGATGCTGAATACAAACCACCATACATCAATCACCAACTGCTGCCAGGAAAAGTTTTAGATTATAACAATATGTCACCACCTGTGGAGGTGACATAATAATCTCACCGAATATCTTGTTAATACATTTTAGTAAAGCACCCAATTTACAAAGAAAAACCATGCCATGTCGTACATTAACACCATAGTAACATCAGAACATCAATACAACATACTGGTAGTTATTAATGCAACACCTACGATTTAACATTGGGTATCTGTTGCACTCAATGTTGAGACTCCCTGGAACAGATGACAGATTCAATGCTACATGGTTTACTGTGCTTAATGTCAACTGCCAAAATGATAAATACTATTAACCTCTTGACTACAGTAACACGGCGTGATAAAAATTGTCAAACCAATATTAGAGCCACGACTAAATACTCATCACAGTACAACAGTAATTTTCATGAATATATAAGTTACCATCATCTTCATTTGCATCCTTATGATCATCATCATATTGTCCAGTTATATGAGGTGATACTATGCAGCAAAATGGAGGATACAAAATATTTGATTATTTGCAAAATGGAGGATACAAGATATTTGATTATTTGCAAAATGGAGGATACAAGATATTTGATTATTTGCAAAATGGAGGATACAAGATATTTGATTATTTGCAAAATGGAGGATACAAGATATTTGATTATTTGCAAAATGGAGGATACAAGATATTTGATTATTTGCAAAATGGAGGATACAAGATATTTGATTATTTGCAAAAAGACAGTTGATTCATCAATTGGTAAAGATGAGACAAAAATAAGTTTTTCTATTAGAATAGTTCTTGGAATAGCTCTATTTTCAGTTTTCACCCAGGGGATTTTTGGTGACACTGGGTTTAGCAATTAAGCTCTTTATATTAGGAAAATATAGTTATACAACACTAATGACAATTTATGCGCTCAGTGATTTCCCCAGTATTAAAGCAAGCGGGAATCCATTTGCACCCTCTTAATAATGAGAAAAATCATGAAAATAGGCATATTCAGACCAAATTTTTTGTGAAAATAAAATTTTGCACCCACTTGAGAAAAAATCCTGATACTGAAAAATTGACTTAGAGAAAAAAGTATAAGATTTTTAAAAAGGACAACCCTTTACCTGTGAAGATATTACCATATATATATATATAGATGTAAGATAAAACAAATATGAAAAAACCAAACCTACTTTTAGAAGCATCTGGAACTGCTTTTTCAGAAGAATCATCCTTCGACTTCTTCTCCTTCTCGGCTGTGATTTCACCATTAATTTCTGCTAGTTGTTTCTTTAATTTCTGCAACAACTTTGGGAATTGTTCATCAAAACTGTTCGAATCCAGTATTAATGTCCAATCAAACCTCACAAGTTGTAGCTTCCTGAAAATGAAAAAGAAGAATTTTGAAATATAAAATAATTGCGACAAAGAATCGAATCAAGGTAGAAAGCCCAAAACATTGACTTTCCAAATATTCCATTGTTATTGCATTTTTATACAGGTCAAATTTGGGACACATGTCATGAAAGATCAGGCGCTATTCACTGATCATTCTAACAGGAAAAAAAAATTAGACAAGATGTTAACATGCAAAATGTCACCACCACTAGTGAACAACTCGTAATATTCCCACTAGCTTGTGTGGCTTTATCACCTACGAAAGGTTTTATTTAATATTCGAACATGACTTTATTCACACCTTCTATAAACTGTAAACAAAGTCAACATTTCACCCGGGGTACATTTGCAGACAAAACCCCTGGTAATGCATGTAATGTGTGACGTCATAACGGCGGGCCGTGGTAATGGCAGACCATAGTGATCATTCAAAACATTTTGGTTTTCATGTTTCAATAGTAATATAGACCTCAGAGCAGGTGTAATATCGTCGAATACACCCCTTGGGGCTAGGCACAAAATCTTTCGAGCCCCTTACTCCCTTCGGTCGTTCGGGGTACACAAAACATTTGTGCCTAGCCCTGCAGGGTGTATTCGACAATATTACCTCTCCTCTTCGGTCTATGTTTCTTAATGAAACAATAACTTAGGGAGTTTCAAAAAGCAATTTAACTGAATTATCTCAACTTACATGCCAGTGTCCATTAGTGGAAACAGCTCATCTGGTGTTTGCAGACCTACTGGGAATATTGCTTTATTTGAGACATAGGCCAGGGCAAGTTCATCTTTGCAGTATTTAGATTCTACAGTCTTGGCACTAACTAGTGATATAAACAGCTGAAATACATAGAATAAATGCAATAATACTGGGAATATTGCTTTATTTGAGACATAGGCCAGGGCTAGTTCATCTTTGCAGTATTTAGATTCTACAGTCTTGATATAAACAGCTGAAATACATAGAATAAATGCAATAATACTGAGAATATGGCTTTATTTGAGACATAGGCCAGGGCTAGTTCATCTTTGCAGTATTTAGATTCAACAGTCTTGGCACCAACTAGTAATATAAACAGCTGAAATACATAAAATAAATGCTATAATACTGAGAATATGGCTTTATTTGAGACATAGGCCAGGGCTAGTTCATCTTTGCAGTATTTAGATTCAACAGTCTTGGCACTAACTAGTGATATAAACAGCTGAAATACATAAAATAAATACTATAATACTGGGAATATTGCTTTATTTGAAACATAGGCCAGGGCGAGCTCATCTTTGCAGTATTTAGATTCTAAGTCTTGGCACTAACTACATGTAGTGATATAAACAGCTGAAATACATAAAATAAATACTATAATACTGGGAATATCGCATTATTTGAGACATAGGCCAGGGTGAGCTCATCTTTGCAGTATTTAGATTCTACAGTCACGGCACTAACTAGTGATATAAACAGCTGAAATACAAAGAATAAATGCTATAATACTGAGAATACGGCTTCATTTGAGACATAGGCCAGGGCTAGTTCATCTTTACAGTATTTAGATTCTAAGTCTTGGCACTAGCTAGTGATACAAACAGCTGAAATTCATAGAATAAATGCAATAATACTGAGAATATGGCTTCATTTGAGACATAGGCCATGGCTAGTTCATCTTTGCAGTATTTAGATTCTAAGTCTTGGCACTAACTAGTGATATAACCAGCTGAAATACATAGAATAAATACTATAAAACTGGGATATGGCTTCATTTGAGACATAGGCCAGAACACTTTTAACCATCATGGCAGGCCTGGAGAACATTATAAGATTTTAGATCTACTGACTGTTAAAACTTTCTAAAATCATATGTGGCAATCATAGTTGGAAAAATAGTTAATGCTATATTTGGAGTTTCTCCAAGCAGGGTGTTCAAAACTTAAAAGTATACTTTCATCAAAAACCATAATTACTAAATTAATCTACCGTATTCTCTGTAATTACCGCCCACTCTCTAATAAGCGCCCACCCCGCTTCACAAAGTTCAAGAAACATCGAGGAATCATAATAATCCATAATGAATGAAGGAATTGTTCTTTATCGGCATTCAGAAATTTCAAAAGCTACTGCGCAGATGTTCTGCGCATGTCAAGGTCGTGAACTTTCTGGTTTCTTTTTAATGTTTCTCGACTTTTACACGACTTTTGCACGAATAATGATGATCTCTCATCAAATTAGAAATAATGTATAACTTTAGATCGATATCCAGCAGTCTCTAGTGGAAATATTGAAGGTTATCGGCGATAATGACAAAGTGGGCGTGCCGGAAATAAATTAGACATAGACGGGTCTTCAACCACTGTCAATATTGTCTAAGCGATCTTTACCGTATTCTCTCCAATAACAGCACTTGTCATATTATTATAAAAATATGTTGAAGAAAATGCATTCTTGTCAAGAAAAATTGCCATACATGAAATTCCTCGAGATTTCTGATTTCTTTCATACATGGGCGCTTATTAGAATGGTCTAAATAATGTATTTTCAATTTTCTAAACGCCCTGGGCGCTAATTACAGAGAATACGGTAAGTCAAATAAATGTACTGTAGACTTTGAATAGTTCTAATTTAATTTTATGTCTGATGCTAGTTCACATTCAATGAGTCAAATATTTGGAAACATATATCTTATTGTTTCTATGAAGTAGGATATTATTGGAATTTGAAGTGCACTTTACATCAGATTAACAGCTGAAACTGCCTCAGGGTTTATTCCTGAAAGGCGCTACATCAAATGTAGCAATGAATGTAGCTGATGACCTCACATTGAACTAAACAGCTGATCAGGAGTGGTCTACTGGCCTGCCTAAGGGCCATGGGTCGTACTGACAGTTTAGGGGAGGCATCAAAAGTTCGATGTCTGATCGGAAACTAAATAAATCTAGTTTTGACTCTGACCCCCCCCCCCCTCCCCCCAAAAACTAAATACCATGAAAGTTGATAGCTGACTTCCGGTTTGAGAATTTGAAAAATTATTGCTAAACACGATCTAGTTTTTGTTAATTCCTATCGTAATTTGCGGCTTTTAACAACTATTGATAGAATAGAATCCATTGGAATGATCTTGACGAAGAAAGCATCAGGTAAAATCTTTATTTTTAAACCATTCAAAGGCATTTTCAGTCGAAATTGCCAAAAATTTGAAATGTTGAAATTTGTCGGATAGTAAACTGAAATGGGTTTGAACCCCCTCCCCCCTAACTAGATTTATTTAGTTTTCTATTCGACATCGAACTTTTGATGCCTCCCCTTAAACATCTGGTCTTTTTGAATCATATGAAGTTATGAACTACCATTGTGTTGAAAGATTAGAAATATTGAATTGGTGATGCAACAAGTACAAGTTCAAGGATTTTCTCTTAAAATGATCTATAGTGATAATCTTAATTTCTCTTGTGGTCTTTAAATGTATAATATTCACCAAGTTTGAAGCAATTAATCATTCTGATTTCACCCAATTTAGCTCCTTCCATTCAGAGTTTGAACATATCATTCAAGTGATTGGTTCACTGATTAAATAGTCATTCAAAATAGTGTTCACAGGTTTTACTATAGCGCCTAATTGAAGCTATAAATCAAAGTATACAGGGTGTCCCTAAACTCTCTTCAATTCCAGTACAGTTTGTGTAAGTAAAAGGTACATGTATGTGTAAAGTGTGTAGAGATGTTATGGACACCCTGTATTTCATAGTGACGATTTTTCAACAAATAAAGTGGCAGTTCTCAACAATAAAAGTGACATTTATTTTGAGTTTATCCACTTTGCAGAAACATTTACTGTCAGGAACACAAAACATAAAATATACCTTTTTATTAAAATGCCCAGAAACTTTACAAAACATAAAGCTGTGGTCGTGAAAGAAAATTTCATAGATTAATCATGGAGGAATACCAATATCATAGTCTGGCACATGTTGAGGAATTTCAAATCAATAATTCTTTAGATAATTTGAGATGAATTGTCAGCTGGTCTCAACCTTCACAAACTTTAGCAGGAAGCCGGTAAGTGAAAACTCTATAATATATATATATATCTAATATTCATCATTAATTTACACAATTTATAATTTTATAATTGATTAGGAGACGTGATGGTGTTTAAAAACATATTTCATATTTCTAGTATAAAATATTCTACATTTCTTGAATATAAATAGACAGAATGAAAGGTCATAATAATATTTGTTTGTATATTTCAATTTTATATTTTTTAATCTAGTTGAAAAAATGCAATTTGGAAAGAGTTGACAATTTATTCACATTTTAAACTATTGAGATTTTTTTCTTAAAATCATTCAAAATATACCTTGAGTAGTTAAATTACAATTTTCACATTTTCAAGAATAAATGCAACCTTTTTTGCTTCCATTCCCTATGATTTATAACCTTACAAATCTATTAACTTTGAAGAATATTTCTTGAAAATCATGAAAGGTTTTTCTCTGGATTCTTATGGTTGTAGATTTAAGTACATCAGACTTTTGAAGAGCACAGATTGAAACATGAGGGGTGTTCTTATAGCTTCAATCTCTGTTGCCATGGTAACTGTAGTACTAGGTTGCATGAAATCACAATTAAAAGGTGAGCTTTGAAATATTTCATATATTACTAGCTGATATGATGTTCAAAAGTTGAATCTCTTCCAGCATTCTGTTACCATGGAAATTGTGTTCAAAAGTTGAATCTCTTCCAGCATTCTGTTTCCATGGAAATTGTGTTCAAAAGTTGAATCTCTTCCAGCATTCTGTTACCATGGAAATTGTGTCAAAAAGTTGAATCTCTTCCAGCATTCTGTTACCATGGAAATTGTGTCCAAAAGTTGAATCTCTTCCAGGATTCTGTTTCCATGGTTTCGAGTTTTCTGATTTTCTAAGCTATATTATTACAAACAAACTGTTTCCATGGTTTCCTGATTTTAAGCTATATTATTACAAACAAGATATTTTAGGATTATTAAGCACGAAAATTAGAGCTTTAAGCCCTGTTAATCTTATCAGGTGAATTGTGAATTTTTTTTGTCAGATTTATCAGGTTAGTTGCTTCTTTTCCAGATGTCCAGTATGACAAAGATTTGATCGACATTCTCTTTAAATACTTTGACAAGGCTGATCAGAATGGTGACAAGATCATAGATCGTGAAGAAATTAAAGCAATTTGGGCAGAGAATGGTGATGAAGAAAAGGCTCTTTTTGAAATCATTGATGAAAATGGTAATAACCTTGAATTAGTCCTGTTTCGATACTCTGTACATGTATACTAGTTTATTGATCGAAGGGTCTATATTACATGTATATGGTGATATTAATCAAAAACATAATACTAAATAAAAATAAAATCTTTTTTTTCAGGTGATGGAGTCATTGATGAGACTGAGCTTGCTGAAGCTGAGTTGAAGACAAACCTGAAAGATGCAGTCAATATGGTCAAGCAAGATATAGAGGAACTCAAGCAAGATGCACTCAAGCAATATGCAACCGAGCAAGAGGAAATTGAGGAAGAAGTCAATGAAATATTAGAGGAAGCAGGGTCTGGATCCGCATCAGATTAAATACACAACTGAAAATAACTGTCACCATGGCAACATTCTTTTGCCTAGCAATAGTGGGAACATTTGATTGATTTTGTTCTCTGTACTGTTGTTTTGTTTTGGTTTGCTTTGTTGATGATGTTATTTAAATAAATGCTTTCCCTTATCTTATATCAAGCCTATCTTTTAATCAAGAATTTTACTTTACTCAGGGCCATAGACAGCTTTTGCCAAGGGGGGGTCACTTCTAACAAATTCCAGGGGGTGTTCACATTTTACAATTTTGGCCCAAAATCACTTGAAAAGTGCGAAGAATGGTAAAGAAAAACTGCATGAATTAGAAAGAACTTTTGACCAGGGGGCGTTCGCTTCAACACCCCGAACCCCCCTAGCTATGGGCCTGCTGCTACATTATACTTATTGTCCACACTTGAACGAACCCAGTTAATCACACACAAATGACCCTAAGGCAAATCACACTTAATGAACCATGACTCATTGAGGTTGATCACACTTAAATGAACCATGAATATTCTTATTTCAAATTAGGTACCCACCATAAATAAAAATTAAAAATGCTTTCAAATATCATGTCATACAAAATGACTCGTTACTCATTTTGAGGAATCAGTTTAGTGATTCAAGGTGATCTATATGTTTTATACTGGCCAAATATAGTGAATTTTAAATTACAGTAAAACACTTTGTGAACACCTCTCTCTAATGAACACCTGTGTCTAGTTTACACTTTACACCCCTCATAAGTACATACATGTACAGTGTACATGTACACCACTAAAAACACTAAACCACTAAACACATCTGGAAATGATCACCTCTCTGTAGTTAACACCTACCTGCAGTACACACAATTTTGTGGCTCTATAGACATTCACTAAATACTTTACTGTACTAGCAAGCGCAAGTAATCCAACTTACCTTAGCATCAATAATGGCTTGTCCTATCTTACTAAGGAAATCTACACCAGCTTTCAGTCCTATAGTGTCCACCCAAACTGTTATTCCATTCTCTTCCAAACCAGCTAAAAATAAACATTTTACAGAGATGAGTATTTGTATTTTTATATAATAGATAACAAAGATTTCGCACAATGGGTTATACAGTAGATGAAACGTATCTGAGCTAAAGGCTACCAGCTTTCACTGAGTGTTGCTTCATCGTGAAAAGTCACAGCAAAAGTTTTATCTCTCAACATCGGAAATTATGGTAGTGTGTCTCAAAAATTGTGGTAGTGTGTCTCAAAAATTGTGATAATGTGCCGGCGTCTGTGATTGTAGCATAAAACTTTGGGGGTGAAAGAATATCACCAAGGAAGAATTTATATTCAAAAGTCTTGTGATAAGCTCAGAATAAATGGACATTACAAGTTTGAATAACGGCTTCCAATCCTGGTATATCACTTACTCTTTTTTCATTTATTTATTTTTATTCTTTATTCAATCAAACATGATGTAAATACACTTAAATATCACCTACTCTTGAGTCTGTGCATCATCTCTTTATCAGCATGACTGTAGCTTATCATAAGATCCTTGGGGCCAATACTATATTGCTGGCTGGCCAGACTCGTCTTTCTGGAGTCTGAAGACTTCTCAACATTATCGGCAGCAATTTCTGTAGTTTCCTAAAAATCATCATCATCATTATCATCAGTATTAAGACTAGTTGGATGAACAGTTTTTAATGGTCTCATCTGGTCATATATAATAAATCTGAGCTTTTAATAAATTAAAATTATACAAAATATGGTCGGTAGTGTTTCATGGAACTTTGAAACCAATAAAAATGGGACAAATGAAATCGTGGAATGTCCATGTAATAGTCAATTCCCTTCTTGTAAATAGGAGGAACTTCCTATTGAAGGTCATTACAAAGTTATGAATAATGTACAAATTGTACCTTCTCATCCTTTGCTTCCTGTGCCCTTGAAGAAGATGTTGAGCTCGTGGGTGATGCCTCGGCCTTCTTAGAATATTTCTTGTACATGATTTAGTATTATTTGTGATCAGTGTCTAACCACCATGCAAAAGCTGTATCATGTTACCATCTTTGTGCTTCAAGAACGTGAATCATAGACGAAATCTGAAAAGGACCTTAATTTTGATTGTTTGTGGGTCACAGAGGGGCCAATTGTGAGTTCAACTATGAAGTATGTTATAAAACTACCCTCTTGTATTACTATATTACATTTAATAGCCCGACCCTCACAACCTTTGCCCATTAAAGGGTAGGTACGAAATATTTCGAGGAAAATGATTGACATATATGGTATCTGCGTGAAAAGTCAAAACGGCGTTAGTTTTTTTGCTGTATTGGTGATAAAGTTTTTCTACGTAAATATTTTTGCTTGACAATAATCAGGTAAAATGTTGGGTGACATATTCTGTCACACAAACAAGAAAAAGCAGAAAACTCCTCGAGTCGAGGTATCCAAGTCAAAAAGTTTCCTGACCCTGTCTTACATCTGTTGATTATCCCTGTTTATAACTGATTCAAGAGCATTGCACTGAACGAACCTATAATTGTTATTTGTTTAGTTGTTGGTTGGGTAACATGTTTATGACGTCACAAATGATGAGAAGAATCTTTAAACCAATCAGTGACGTCTATATTAATTGTTTGTTTAGTTGTTGATGTGGCAATACGTGTTACGGGTGATTGCATCATATTCCAGTCACGCCATCTTATGACATTGCATAATTTTAGCTGATTTTGGCTTCATTTCACTTTATTTGAAAGATTTTAAAAATATAATAATACTCAGTCAGTATTTTTTTTTTAAACATTAATGTTTGAATTTGAGCTCAAAGTCTGAAAATTTGATCAACTGATTTAAATCACGGTTTAAAGAGGTGAAGAAGTGAATAATTACAGGAGCAAACGTGATCAATACGCTCCTACTTTGCGCTGCCTTCAGAGACCTCGAAAAGGACCTCGAAAAAACTGGCGTGACTTTAAATTTTCCAGCAAATGCGTGACAAATACACAATTTGAGGGACAGTTTGACGGCCTGTATTTTATTCAACATTGACCAATTCCTGTAGGTGATTGACTGAGAAGTCTGCCGTTCAAGACAATAGTTGTCAAAAGGCCAGATTGAATAAAAACACATATCAAATATTTGCCATTGTTATTACGCTTATTCCTGAGTGGAATAAAAGTAAATAGTAGATATAAATAAAAAGTTAAAAAGTTACCAATTAGATGACAGAGCTTTCATGTAATTTTCAAAATTGATTCGTAAATTTCCCCAAAACAATATTTGATGCTCTTTAATAATTAAAGCTAATAATTAAACAAATAAACAATTAAAACAATTGATTTTATAATTTACTGAAGCAACTGAATTAATGAAATATACAAAACAAAGAAGAACATTAAGATGTGAGAGTTAAAATTAAATACGAAGATTTTCACTGAATTATTTTTTATCTCTATCAAGATTGACCTACTTCTTGTTGTCATGTAAAATCCCGATACCAGCTATATATGGTGAGTAGACTCGTTTTCTAGACGACTAAACATCACTGAGACAATTTTGTAGACTTGTATGGATGCACTGTCACTTGGCAAGTTGTACAAACATACATGTAGATGTAAAAATTACTGGATATTTAGCTTAAAACTTTGCATGCAAAAGAAAAAGTTTTTGCCAAACTCGAACTGACTCTTTCCAAGGCCACTAATCTTTCGTCCAGAGATAAATCCCAACATGTTTTTTACTCTACCCGATGTGAGTCATGTCGCTGTATATCGGTTATGTCGATATCATAAATTTGAAATCAAATGTTCGCCATTTTTCCACGTCACAATTTGAATAGCGAGTTCTGGTCTTATTACCTCATCAAAAATTCCAAAACATGAAGTGATCAATGTATTAGTTCAAATCTTCTGGATCGCTAACTTAGAATTTACTGCCATGCAGTTACTAATGTCAGGCGTTAACAACATTTTGTCCAGTTTTCGAATATCGCCATTTTTCTTGGAGCCGTTTGTTTTAATTTTAGAGGAAATCCTGACGGAATCATGCAATATCTCATCAAGGAGCCCAGCCAGTTCCATTTCAATTAATGAAATATTAACATGACGGTTTTAAGAATCGTTCGTAACTTTATACGAAAGTTCTGTAATGCACATTTACCAAATTCTTAAAATTGACTTGCGAATCCATAACTTCACAAAAGTTCTGTTATAATGACCCCCAGGTGACTTAATTCTGTAATTAATTTAAACCATGTCTAATAATGAAGATAGTCATGCATGTTCAGAATTTTGATGTAATCTTCAATAGAGTCACATGTTAAAATATCTATCACTTCTTCCTCATATTGCTTAAAAAATTATTCATTGCACTCTTTTCTAAGTAGTATATGCCTTTTTATGTCCCCACCACATAGTTTGGGGCCATATTGTCGGCCTAGGCGCGTCCGTCTGTCTGTCCGTCCGTCCGTCTGTCCGTACGTCCGGGAGTTTTCTCCAAAACCGCTACAGATATCACCTTCAAATTTTCAGGGATAACTTATGAGTGCATACAGATGTGGATGAAAAAATTTTAACTTGATACCTACTTCCTGTCGGCCATTTTGAAGTCAAATGCTAAAATCCTTGTCTGCAAACTTTAAGAAAAACGGCTTCACAGTTGCTTTTAAAACTTTAACATCTTGTTCAGCTCACTTCATTCTAGATCTGATTTGGTTTTGGACCTGTTAGCTCAGTCATGTCAGCCATTTTGAATGTCTTAAGAAAAGTTAGCGCACGATAATACTTTGTATCATATTGAATGGTGTCTTTGAGTTTTCATACTTTAACTATTTAGTAGCTTTATAAATAATTTCAGATCTACTTTGTTGTAAAAGCCTATGTTATTGTTAACAGTAGTAATATGTGATAATTTTGTAAGAAGAAATCAGCAAAAACACATAATCACTTTTTTATTGTCGGCCATTTTGGATTTTTCCGTCCTAAAATCTTGTCTGTGAAGTCTTGTCTACGTGTTTTCAGGTGAACCGTTTGGTGGATCAATTTCAAATTTTCAGGGATGATTCTTAGTATAAAAATCTAGATCTGATTTGTTTTTTGGCATTCTGGGTAAATGTCAAGGCAGCCATTTTGGATTTTCCATCCTAAAATCTTGTCTGTAAAGTCTTGTCTATGCATTTCCAGGTGAACTGTTCTGTAGATCAATTTCAAATTTTTAGGGATGATTCTTAGTATGGAAATCTAGATCTGATTAGTTTTTTGGCATTCTGGATAAATGTCAAGGCAGCCATTTTGGATTTTACGTCTTAAAATCTTGCCTGTAAAGTCTTGTCTACGCGTTTTTAGGTGAACCGTTTGGTAGATCAATTTCAAATTTTCAGGGATGATTTTTAGTGTGAAAATCTACATCTGATTAGTTTTTTGGCATTCTGTGTAAATGTCGTGGCAGCCATTTTGGATTTTCTGTCCTAAAATCTTGTCTGTAAAGTCTTGTCTACGCGTTTTCAGGTGAACCATTTGGTAGATCAATGTCATATATTCAGGGATGATTCTTAGTATGAAAATCTAGGAACAGATTAGTTTTTTGACATTCTGGGTAAATGTCAAGGCAGCCATTTTGGATTTTCCATCCTAAAATCTTGTCTGTAAAGTCTTGTTTACATGTTTTCTAGTTAACTGTGTGACGGATCAATTAAAATTGTGTTGGTAAAGTCTTGTCTACTCATTTTCAGGATAACCATTTGATGGGATCACCCATTGGTGGGGACATTTTGCACACATTTGTGTTCTTGTAGTGTCCTTGTATTTATCATGATGTATTTTTGTAAATACCTTTTATAGATTGAGGATATTATAAATAATTCAATGCTAATTTAAAATTCACCCAAATTGCAAATAACCTTTATCTTCATCATAACTTGAGTCTGTGCCTTTAACTTTATCTTGACTTGAATCAGTATCTCTAACTTCACCTTTCTTGGATCTACCTTTAACTTCATCTTTACTTGAGTCTGTATCTTTAACTTCATCTTGCTTGAGTCTGTATCTTTAACTTCATCTTGCTTGAGTCTGTATCTTTAACTTCATCTTGCTTGAGTCTGTGTCTTTAACTTCATCTTGCTTGAGTCTGAATCTTTAACCTCATCTTGCTTGAGTCTGTGTCTTTAACTTCATCTTGCTTGAGTCTGTATCTTTAACCTCATCTTGCTTGAGTCTGAATCTTTAACCTCATCTTGCTTGAGTCTGAATCTTTAACTTCATCTTGCTTGAGTCTGTGTCTTTAACTTCATCTTGCTTGAGTCTGAATCTTTAACCTCATCTTGCTTGAGTCTGTATCTTTAACTTTACTTGATCTTTGCTGAATGATGTTCTATTATTATTAATTGATTTTTGCTTGGGCCTATACCTTTCACTTGATCTTGATGCAGTCGATTTTTAACATGCCAAATATATTAGGCTTGCATCAAACGACTTCTTTAGAACTGCTTTATAACTTAGGGGCTTAATGGAGAAAGGTTACCAGTGACCAGTCTTGATGAGACTATCATACATTGAAATTCTGAAAATTTACTTTTAAGTTGCATAAAACATCATAAAAATTACATGTTGATCCATATTAGGACTGTTGCATACTCAGTGATCTCCCCTCGTTGAAATATCTGAGGCGGGGCACCTCCATGTGTTTTATAAAAGTAAAATGCTCTCATTGCTATTAAATGCGCCTCCTAAAATGTTACAATAAATACAAAGAAATTTTTAAGTGTTGGACAAGAAATTACAAAATCATAAAATGTTGCACAAAAAAATACAAAGTGCTAAATTGTTGCACTAAAAAAATAACAAAATTCTCCATATTACTTATATATTCTTTAATATACTAAAGATGGCATCCATGTGCATTAACATCTAGTTTTGATATATTCTCCATCATCGTTGTCTTCCAAGGAATACAGTAAGAGCAACTGAAACATTGTGAATTAAGATTTTTCTGCATTGATTATGTTCAGTCATTAATGAAGATCAATTTCTAAAAATGTTTCTGTCTCTTAGATCTGTAGATGTCCCCTCAGTTGTATGTGATAATTTGGCAAACTTTCGTATTATCAAAATCTATACTTCATAATTTAGAAGGTTTTACTATGATAGTGTGGTTACTCTTTTCAATTAATGTGTTTTTAGATTAGACTACTTTAAAATAAAAAGATGGCGTAAAATTGTGACAGATCAGAGAATGATTTTGATAATTAATAATTAAGCGTTGTCCATGGGCTTTCAACAAAAAGCCCATGCTTTGACTGAAAATGAAAAAACTTGAGGTGTTAGTAATGATTTATTCTCAAGGAATCAGTGAATCCAGCATGGCTTACATGGTTTTATAGACAGTTTTTCAAGTGAAACTGTGAAATTTATGTCCCTAAGTAGTATAAAATCCACAAGTTCGCATCGCCTCTGTAAATTTGACTCACCTGGCTTTAACTTTAAGCGTGAGTGATGTAAATGGTGCAAGGCAAAATAGTAATGCCTGGGTCACATTTGATCTAAGGCAACTGTATGGAGGCTAGTCTTGCTTAAAATACCCTGTACCCCCCCCCCCCCTTTATCCTTCTCTCTAGGTGTATTGCAGGTAAAGAGAGTGAAGGTGACGGGGGGGTGGATACAGTCTTTGAGCAAGACTATATGGAGGCCATGTGTTACAAATTGAGTGAAAAATGCAGTTTAAAATATAGAGATAAGCAGTATGATGTATATTTTCTATTGATTTTGTGAAGTTGTAGCCACAACACAGCAAATGTGACTGGGGCTTAAAGGTGCAACAATTAGTGCAGGTTCAACGATCATTGACCAGTGTCAAAATATACTTAAGTATTTAAGTTTGGTATTTCATCAAGACTAACATATATTTTTAGTATCTACAAAGACACCCCCTGGATGAACATTATTTCAGCTGATATTCCTCTTGAAATGTGGTGGATCTCAAAATTCTATTAGTGTGACTCCCTTTAAAGAAGCTTTGAACTTAATTTACACTTCTTAATGCTGAAATTGATAGTTTATCCATACATTTTAAGAAAATAGGTATGTCAAAGAAAATGTTAAGCCAAATATTGACTTGATAGCTCAGAAAAAATAAACATTTTCCAATTTTCTCTCTACAGTCCTTGTTACCCCTTTAAATGCCATTTCCCTCTTGGCTTGAACACAGACGTTCTTCAATCAATGATTAGATATGTACTTAGAATGAATGCCTAAATATATAATGCCCTAAATACTTCAAAATTATTTTATTTCAAATTTTGATGAACATGGTAGAATTATGAAGAGCCAATATGGGGAATGTTGGCAAGAAATTAATATATCAATATTGAAGAGAGAGAGAGAGAGAGAGAGTGAGAAGAAGGCAAAATATAAATTGGCAATTTAGCGAGCGGATTTTGAAAATAACTTGCAAGGAAGGTGTATTGACAGATTACAGCATTAATGATCCTTTTAGGAACAAAGCAAATGGAAGTTTATTTAGATAGTTTGTGTATGTTCATATCGCTTTCCGAATCAATGAAAACTAAGGGTGAATCTCAAACAAACTAAGTTAGTATTACTATCCCCACCAAACTAGCAAATTATTATGAGCAAACTTGAGGTGTATCACAAACAAACCAGGGTTATATCACTCACAAACAAAGAGAGTATCACAAACTAGCAAATCATCATGAGCTAACTTGTGATGTATCACAAGCAAACTAGCGTTATATCACAAACAAACTTAGTATCACAAGCAAACTAGCAAATTATTATGAGTGAATCTCAAACAAATGAGGAAAGTATCACAAACAGACTCGGAAAGTTTAATATCATGCACAAACTAGAGATGTATATCACAAACAAACTAGGGTTATATTAAAAACAAATTAAGAAAGTATCACAAACAAGCTAGGATTATATCACAAACAAACCAGAGGTACATCACTAACAAACTAGGGTTATATTAAAAACAAGCTAGGGTTATATCACCAAGGCTTAAAGTTTTCCGGATTTTCCGGCTAGTTCCGGTACTTTCAGACCGAAATTTGACCCCCGTGAGATCAGTGCAAATCCGGGTTGATATCAGAGGGGGGTATGGGTTGATCTGAAGCCCAAATAAGTTGAAGACTTGAGGAAAAAATCGTTTAATTGCGGGCCCCAAAACAGCTGATCAGCTGATTCATGTGTGATTTGTTATTTAATAAATAGGTCAGGTTCATAAATTATGTTTATTTTGTCACTCGCCTTTCGCCCAGCGTTCGGATAGTTTCAGGTAAAATATTTTCACAGACTTTAAGCCTTGTATCACAAACAAATTAAGAAAGTATCACAAACAAGCTAGGGTTATATCACAAATAAACTAAGAGAGTATCACAAACAAACGAGGGTTATATCACAAACAAAATAAGAGAGTATCACAAAAAAGCTAAAGTTCTTTCACAAACAAACTAAGAGAGTATCACAAATAAACTAAGGTTATATCACAAACAAACCAAGAGAGTATCACAAACAAACTTAGGTTATATCACAGACAAACTAGGGTTATATCACAAACAAACTAAGAGATTATCACAAGCAAACTAGCAAATTATCATAAGCAATCTAGAGATTTATCACAACCATACATAAACAGAAGCTGAATGTAGAACAGTCACAACCACAAGTAAACTCGAGAAGTATCATGAACTATGAAGTGATAATAATAATCTAGTCGCAGATCTACAGTTTGATCAATTTTTGCTATATAATAAGTATTTTTGTATGGTGCTAGGATGTAAAGAGGATTTAAACCAAGATCAGTTCATATGATATTTCTAATTGCAATGCACATAATTAGACAATTGATTTTGCTGTTATATGCTCAGAGGCTTATATAAGCTGATGCAAGAACAGTTACTGTAACATACAGTGTCAGTTGATGATATCAATTGATGTCATGTGGTATAGTTCACAGCAAGGTTTTTTATAATCGCATTTTGCTCTGATCAAAGTGTCCATGAATTAGTTTTGCCATGAGAAATATTTGCATTGGTTAAGAAAGAAAAATTGAATTAAGATACTTAAGGGAGAAATGAACAAATACTTAGTTTGATATTCACATATAGTTAGGCGAGGTGTGTCAATCCAGTCAATCAGAACACTCTATTTCACGTAAGTGCATTCAGTAACCAATAACGAACTCAAGGTAACTAATTAAAGGGTTGTCGTCATGGTGATGACTGGACTCGAAAATCGAAATTGATATTTTGCCAGCTTGACCCTCGTAAAATATTTCATTGGAAATATTAGTGATTTCATATCTTTTAGATGATTTTATAGAAAATATTTTGCAATGTGTGAAAAGACCCAATGCATCATCCTTTCAGGCATTGTTTCCTAAAATTAACACTCGATGCAAGCATCTTATGCAAATTTTGGAAAGCAACACCTTCAAGGAATGGTCATTCCACATTGCACTGCATACAAGGCTTAAATCTTTAATCAGATTGGAGTTTCTTATCAATATTGTTTGAGAATGAAAGTGAATCCTGCTTGGATTGGTTTGAAGTGTTTCCATTTAGAGATGTCCACATTTAGTGAAAGGTCTTCAGATCGATGTTAACATTTAGAGGTGTTCCCATTAAAATATGTGCTTATTAAGAGGTGCGCAAATTTAGAGGTATGAATTAATAAAATCAGATATCCAATATATTGGAACTGACAGAAATAATGTATCATCTGAGAACTTCCACTGTATGCAGTTAAGACAATATAGTTCATGATAACACAGCTCAAATACTATAGATTTTTAAATCAGGATTATGCACAGAACATCCTTTAGGGACTGCGGGTACTACTCAAAAGGAACTTAAACATGATGAAATAGATGAAATTCACACATACGACAAGTTACAAGTTACGTATGGTTACCATGGCAACCTGACTTCAAGGAGCACCTTGATCAATTTTTTCAATTAGGACGTTTAATGAAATTGTCCCAGTATATGGCTTATTACATGTCATTGCATTACATACTAAGAATTATTAGAAACAGTACCAATAATGCAGAGTACGTATCTAAGATGTAAGTTGTGCAGTTTCTTCAACCAAGACATTTTATGAAATTTACACATCAATGGATTAAAAAGCTCAAACATTTAGGGATTAAGGCTGAAATATGTACATAGACAATTTTCAAGACATTTAATGAAATATTCACATCAATGGATTAAATCTCAAAGCTTAAAGCTGAAATATGTTCATGGACAATTTCCTCAATTCAGTGTATTGATGTGATAGACACATTAAAGGACCAAAGCTCAAACATTTAAGGATAAAAGCTCAAACATTAAAGGATAAAAGCAAAAACATTTAAGGATAAAAGCAAAAACATTTAAGGATAAAAGCTCAACATTAAAGGGTTGGTGCTGAACTATGTACATGTACAATGAAAGTTTAGGCTACATATACAATAAACGTATACATGTACAATGTGTGGCATGGTGATGGGGTGTGGTTCCTCATCAACTTATGGGACAAGTGTAGATCTTGCTACTGGGCGACACATTAGAATAAATGGTATGTTTATTAAAGTATGATTATTAAAGTGGTCATATGGCTTCTATTTGAAAGATAGTCAGATTTTAGAATTAATGGTATGATTATTAAAGTGGTCATGTAGCTTCTATTTTAAAGATTGTCATATTAGAATTAAAGCTATGGTTATTAAAGTGGTCATGTAGTGTCTGTTCGAAAGATTCTCATAGTGAGAATTAATGGTATGTTTATTAAAGTGGTCATATTACTTCTATTTGAAAGATAGTCAGATATTAGAATTAAATGATTATTAAAGTGGTCATATTGTTTCTATTTGAAAGATAGTCAGATATTAGAATTAATGGTATGTTTATTAAAGTGGTCACATTGCTTTTATTTGAAAGATAGTCGGATATTAGAATTAATGGTATGATTATTAAAGTGGGCATGTAGCTTCTATTTGAAAGATAGTCAGATATTAGAATTAATGGTATGATTATTAAAGTGGGCATGTAGCTTCTATTTGAAAGATAGTCAGATATTAGAATTAATGGTATGATTATTAAAGTGGGCATGTAGCTTCTATTTGAAAGATAGTCAGATATTAGAATTAATGGTATGATTATTAAAGTGGTCATGTAGTGTATGTTCGAAAGATTGTCATACTAGAATTAATATTAATGGTATGATTATTAAAGTGGTCATATACCTTCTATTTACCTTCTAGTCAGATATTAGAATTAATTTGACACATTCTCTCCTCTAAAGTGTAGTTGTAAAAGATACATCAGGAATCTTGATGTATGGTATTTCACATTTTAAACTGCTCATCCATTGTGGAAAAAAATTAAAGATAGGATGAGAATAAAGCAATTGCATTGATTAACATTTAAATGTTCATAATGACAGGTGAAACTGTAATGAATTAACTGATCAAATTGAGAGAGTTAATCAATAAGAGCTATAAACCACTAGTTGGTATAAATTAATCACCAATATCAACATTTTTCTGCTAGGTTCCTGGTTACCACTGATTCATATTTTTCATTTCACTGATAACATTTTAAGGTAGTTCTGCTAGGTTCTTGGTTACAACTGATTCATATTTTTCATTTCACTGATAACATCTGAAGGTGGTTCTGCTGGGTTCCCGGTTACAACTGATTCATATTTTCATTTCACTGATAACATTTTAAGGTAGTTTTGCTAGGTTCCTGGTTACAACTGATTCATATTTTTCATTTCACTGATAACATTTTAAGGTAGTTCTGCTAGGTTCTTGGTTACAACTGATTCATATTTTTCATTTCACTGATAACATCTTAAGGTGGTTCTGCTGGGTTCCTGGTTACAACTGATTCATATTTTTCATTTCACTGATAACATTTTAAGGTAGTTTTGCTAGGTTCCTGGTTACAACTGATTCATATTTTTCATTTCACTGATAACATCTTAAGGTAGTTCTGCTAGGTTCCCAGTTACAACTGATTCATATTTTTCATTTCATTGATAACATCTTAAGGTAGTTCTGCTAGGTTCCTGGTTACAACTGATTCATATTTTTCATTTCACTGATAACATCTTAAGGTAGTTCTGCTAGGTTCCCAGTTACAACTGATTCATATTTTTCATTTCATTGATAACATCTTAAGGTAGTTCTGCTAGGTTCCTGGTTACAACTGATTCATATTTTTCATTTCACTGATAACATCTTAAGGTAGTTCTGCTAGGTTCCCAGTTACAACTGATTCATATTTTTCATTTCATTGATAACATCTTAAGGTAGTTCTGCTAGGTTCCTGGTTACAACTGATTCATATTTTTCATTTCACTGATAACATCTTAAGGTAGTTCTGCTAGGTTCCCAGTTACAACTGATTCATATTTTTCATTTCATTGATAACATCTTAAGGTAGTTCTGCTAGGTTCCTGGTTACAACTGATTCATATTTTTCATTTCACTGATAACATCTTAAGGTAGTTCTGCTAGGTTCCTGGTTACAACTGATTCATATTTTTCATTTCACTGATAACATCTTAAGGTAGTTCTGCTAGGTTCCTGGTTACAACTGATTTATATTTTTCATTTCATTGATAACATCTTAAGGTAGTTCTGCTAGGTTCCCGGTTACAACTGATTCATATTTTTCATTTCACTGATAACATCTTAAGGTAGTTCTGCAGCTCTGCTAGGTTCCTGGTTACAACTGATTCATATTTTTCATTTCACTGATAACATTTTAAGGTAGTTTTGCTAGGTTCCTGGTTACAACTGATTCATATTTTTCATTTCATTGATGATATCTTAAGGTAGTTCTGCTAGGTTTCTGGTTACAACTGATTCATATTTTTCATTTCACTGATAACATCTTAAGGTAGTTCTGCTAGGTTCCTGGTTACAACTGATTCATATTTTTAATTTCACTGATAACATCTTAAGGTAGTTCTGCTAGGTTCCCGGTTACAACTGATTCATATTTTTAATTTCACTGATAACATCTTAAGGTAGTTCTGCTAGGTTCCCGGTTACAACTGATTCATATTTTTAATTTCACTGATAACATCTTAAGGTAGTTCTGCTAGGTTCCCGGTTACAACTGATTCATATTTTTCATTTCACTGATAACATCTTAAGGTTCCTGGTTACAACTGATTCTACCATAATTCTTAAATATCTGTACAAAAATGTTAGAAATATTACCTATATAATTTAATATTATTACCACATTGACAGGCCTGTTCTAGGGGTACCGTATAAGTTCTAGTTTAGAAGGCATTTATTTTACTATATTGACCTGAGGAATATGTGACAACATAGTTGCGGCACTGGCTGGCCATAATGGTAGGCCAATAATGGATATAACAGCCTGAAAAATGAGATATCGTTCAATGCATATAATATTCGTTCAGTGGTACTCAGTTCTTGCTATTTCAACCATGGGCATAAATGGTGGTAATAATACTAATAACGTCATTTCTGCGGGCAAAATAGTGAAATATTGCCCTTTGAAATGACGTTATTGTGCTATTGTTAATTATAGTCTTGAGAATTAAGGTTTATTATTAGGTTATCTAAATGTATCAGAGTAACAGGTACTCATGTTAATAGTCAATGAATGCAGGTATTAATTAAAAGGTGACAATATACAAATAGTGACTGCCATTGAGGGCAATAGTGTAAATTATTTCCCCGAGGCAATATCATCTGAAATGTACTATTCCTGAAGCCGCAATATTCCCGCTTCTTTTATTTGAGGGAATATAACTTTCGAAGAGAGATAGTAAATCTATTTTGGGACACGTGACTAGGTATTGACCAATCAGGATTAGTGTAACATATTGGGTATATAATAATACAGAATGGTTCATTATTATAGAGTTGTCTTGTAGAATTTGACTTATCGAATATTTATTTCTACCTTTGGTAGGGGAGGGTGTATTATGCACTTTTTCTTTTCACCTTTTTCTTGCCATGTTCTGTAACCATTTTTTTTATTTTCCTGTTGCCACTTGGGCATACATATTTTTAAGGTGGAATCACCCTTAGGTGTAGATATAAACTTTTTTTTAAATAATTGTCAAAAATATTTATTTTAATCAGAAGCATTTTCACATGTCTTAAATCTGGTAGACATTTTGTGTTGAAAGTGTTTTGTTCATTGCCTTTTATGTAACCTATCATGATGAACATCAAGTCTTTCATCATCTTTATCATCATTTTTATTGTACCTTGTTCTACGGAGATCCACGTGATTCAACATATTTAGAGATGGGTTTCCTTTACCTAGGTTACCCTGACCTTTTATTCAAATGGAAAATTCATTTTTAGCAACACATACTCGGCAGATTTATTTTTATTTCAACTTTAATAACAATACGTCACCACTTCTGGTGATGACATAAATATGTATTTCCTACAAATTATAGCCTATATTTCATTTCATAATTACAAGTTTAGGCATCCTTCCTGCGTGCCCTGTCTCTATTTATCATATTCTAAAAATATATTTTCCAGAATTATTCCTTTAATTAACGTTTGTATATCATACGAGGGGTGATCCAAAAGTCTTGGACGCCCTGCTCTAATTTTATCAGTTTTTGATAAAATTACTTTAAACTTTCCAATAATAAAGACCAACAACTTAACTACTTTGTGTATTAATTTCATGGAGAAATGATATATTTTAAGTAGTTTTCTAGATAATTTTTAATATAGGGACCCTGCCACCCGGAACGGTATTCGCACATGGCAACTTTCAGCCTTAAATGTTGCCGCTATTTCACTTGTTTCGCAAGTCTTGACCACTATCTTTCTTTGAATTTTGAATGTTAAACCATGTTAGTTTACTTCCTTTGTTACTAGGCAACCAATTAATTTTGTTTTAGTTATAATGTCACGTATGACAATGGCCGTATATGTCAAATTCTAAGAAAATGACATCAGACAAGCAACCCTCATTCTGGTATCATTTTTGCTGCAACATGGCTGCTGAAATGCAGAACATGAAAGAAATCAAAGTGGAACAAAGAATACTGCAAGATATTTTCACTATTATTAGACCTTGAGCAGCTACCATATGCACGATACAGTCTAGATATGGCTCCATGTGATTTTCTTCCTTTTCTCCAGAAAAAAGGAGGGTTGAAAGAATTTTTTTTATTACTCATTGTATGAGGTTTAGAGTGGCACTCCAGCAGCATTTGTATCACATAAGCAATGGCGGATTCATAAATGACTTCCATTCATTGGTAAAGCGGTATGAAAAATGAGTTAAAATTCGCGGAAAATATGTTGAAAAGTAGGTCTTAATATGTTAAGATGATGATGGCAGATGGCACTCAGACTGAAAATTGGAAATTCTCTCATATCATGACTAGTGTTAGGTTGTGCACCTGCACCTAAAGTATTTGCCATATTATAACAGTTGTGACGTGATTTGCTATATTTAAATACCGTTCCGGGTGGCAGGGACCCGGTATTAAAAAATATGTAGAAAAGTAGCTGAAATATATTATTTTCTGTTGAAACTTATACACAAAGTTGTTAAGATGTTGATCTTTACTCTCTGAAAGTTTCATGTAATTATATTAGAAAATAGCAAAGTTAGAGCAAGGCGTCCAAGACTTTTGGATCACCCCTCGTAGATAAGATTTACTGTACTTCTACTTAATTTGACGCCCGTCTTAATTTGGCGGATCCGCCAAATTGTTAAAGTTCATCAAATTAAGTACCCCGGTAATTTTAGTACCATGTAAATTAGTACCATTTGTTCATTGTAATATCGAAAGTCCAACATATTAAGTAGCCGCCAAATGTTCAAAACAGCAAATCCGCCAAAATAAGTAGTGCCAAATTAAGTAGAAGTACAGTATGTGATATCTGAAGTAAGAGAGGAAAACCATTTCTAACCCAGAAAATTCTTATTTGTTTTTATGTTAATTCAATTCACTGAAAGAACAATTCTCGGATTGGAGAACTAAGTTCATCAATCTAAATGAGCATTATCCCTGCTTCGGACAAATTTGATTTTTCTACATAATATAGATTTGAATGTCTTCTTTTGAATAGTCATAATTTAATTTGGGTAATATTTCTAGATTTTTCGCAAAAAAATATTAGCGCAGTACACTGATGAACTTTTTTCCCCAAATCGAGACTTGTATTTTATTGAATCGGTCTAATTGAGCGTTATCCCTGCTTCAGATCAATTTGTTATTTTTACATCTTGTAGATTTAAATGTCGTCTTTTGAATGTTCATAATTTAATTTGGGTAATATTTCTATATTTTTCATGAAAAAATTATTAGCCCAGAAGACTGTTCTCCAAACCGAGAATCGTCCTTTGTATCAGTGAGCCACAAACTTGTATTAATCCTCTATTTTTACAAAAATAAACTAATATCTCAAATCGCAACATGACACCATCTTTGAATATCGTAACACTTGTCACGACATGTCATCATTTTAGATTAAAAATAGAAGCTGTTATTTGCTTCATATGGTTTCTTACAACAAGATCTGGAGAAAATCTTGTAAATCAACATTGCGAGTAAAAAAGTAATATATCATTAATTGACAATTACACCGATTTTCTTCCACCACCCACAAATTATGTTGTCGACTTAATAACAGTTATTGTTATGACGATATGATTATGTTTTAATAACACAATTAATTGGAATGTACTTGAGCGATAACGCAACAATGATCATTAAATTCTTGGGAAAATTCGCTGTTATTAAGTGCATTATCTTCTTAAATCAACAAAAAGATTATATAAACGTACATCTCATTTTTGTAACCGTTTAATTTCAGTCTTACAGACATCTTGGATTCTAAAAGATGACTAGATTATGTAATGTTTAGCTTAAAATCAACTTTCTTAGCATAAGTAGCATTTGTCAATCAATTCAGAGATACGTTTCTATTGTGCCGATCTGAGCTGACTACGTTAATAATTGACATTGGTAGTCATGTGATAATCAGGATTTCTAAATTGTCTTAAAGGCTTTGTTTTAGCAACGATCGGAAAACATTCAGTATAATATTCAATTTCAAGTGACTTATTGTTCCTTCTGTAAATCCAATCCCTAATTTCCTGAGTCGGACGAGATCGCTTAATGCTATTCTGATATTTTGATTCATTACTTATTTTTGCTTTCAGTAATTGAGCCTACGAGTATTTGCGAAGGAAGCGATATAGGATCTACATTCTATCACAACTTCAATAAACCAGGCTCCAGCCATAATCAAAGCCAATCACAAGGTCATACTGTGTCACATGATCAACGTGGGTTAACACGAAAACAGGGGAGCGTATCACAAATCCCCGAAGAAAAATCAGATGTTACAAGTACTGATTCTGTACCCAATGCTCATAATTCTGAATCAGAGAAAAAACTCCATAAAACTGGTAGTGAAGAATTACTAGCCCAGTTGACAACCACCGTGGAATCCCCGCCCAGAGTGAAAAATAAAGTGGCGAAATATTCCAGTGGAAATGCTTTCTTACTCGACAAAGTCGTCCCATTATTGAACTCAGAAAGTGCTCTTAAAGAATCAGGCTCTATTCTGAAGGCAAATGAAAAGAATGGTGCTAAAAGTCCAAATCAAGGAGTCAATGGAATAGTATTAACTTTATAACAATTTCCCACGTTTTTGACACATTTTATCAGAACCTCAAAAGCTCGATATTTTATGTCTTGATTGGTGAATGGACCAACAAAGAATTTGGGTAAACTGAATTTGAGTGGTATATCGAACTGAATCCCAAAATGTTTGAATGTTGTGTGTTGTCATTGCTGAATCATTTGACTGAACTGTAGTGCACGTATTCCAAGATGGCTGCTGAAACTGATGTTATGGTAGCATATGAATCAGCGGATTTGGAGTTTGTCAAATGGTTAACTGGTAAGTTGATTGCAATTATTATAATTTTTTTATACAATGTGATAGTGCAATTTAGCATTTTGCAATATGATTACATATAGAACTAAGAAGGAAATAGATGCTATCAGTTTGTCATGATATTATAATAATTTAATAATCAAAAATCCATCATGATCATGCTATCGGTGTTCTCCACAGGACTTTTTCTAAAGTTGGTGACAAATTCTCATTTTCACAATTCAGACTAAAAATTGGTCAAAATATGTCATTTTTTATGATTTTTCTCATTTTAAGTGGGTGCAAATGAATTCTCAGGTGGGTACAAAAGCCTGGTTTTGAAATTATAGCTTTAATGCTGTGGAGATCACTGCTACTGTACCAATGGCAAGACTTTATCTGGACTTTACAGATAATTCTCAGTTCTAACCTATCTAATCAATTTATCGTTGTTTATATTTAATTGGTTGATTAATTGATCTGCTGTTAACAGTTCATTATATTGTAACAGCTAATTATGTTCTCATTCTGAGGACTATAATCAATTTCAGTGGTCTCCCCAGTATTAAAGTACTCTTTGCATTTGTTCAACTTCACTTCTCTCAAAAGAGAGCTTCATCTTCACTCTTTCAGTTTTCAATAAATCTCTTAATTCACCGAGCGTATCAGAGATCGTTGTCGAAATACGGATGATTTTCTATATATGGTCATTTTCTCTGACATGATTATTGTGCACACATTTAGCTCTTGTTCCTTCAAGCTTGCTGATTGGATGAGAAAAGGTTAGCGCGATAGGTATGAAACGAAATGATTTATGACCTGAGCTGTCATGGGCATCGGTTGTGTGGGCGGGGCTGCTAAACTGTAAAATAGTCTATACTAGGAAGAGGGTAGTTTATAACTAGACTCTGCATGCATTGTAGTATTAAAGCTAGTATGTACTGCAATCACTTGAGATTTTAATACTAGGCTTGCACACTTCTGAGAATCCATTTGCAATTGCACCCACTAGAATAGATTTTGTAAAAATACTAGCCATGGCTGTTCGATCATCCTCCGATCACAGGGCTTCAAAATCCAGAATATATTCTTTCTTTTTACCCCCTGCGATAAGCAGTTAGCCTTTCCCCGATTAAGAACTCGCAATCTGATTGGCTGTCACAAGTGTTGCGACACAAATCATGTATAAGTCATTGCGCATAATAAGATCACGTGATTCAGTTTAATCGGGCGCTTCCAAATTGGTTATAGCAGGGGGAAGAAGGAGGAACGGATTCTGGATACCTGCTTAGGAGGATGCTGTTTGATGGGATTCGCTACTCTTTGGCGTTGCTGTTGTCTAGTTCTCATTTTACAAGGACTGTAATCAATGTCACTTGAGATTTTAATACTAGGCTAGCACCCATCTGAGAATCCGTTTGCATCCCACATGGAAATGAGAGAAATCATGAAAATAGGCATAAAATTGTGAAACTAAATATTTTACACCCACTTGAGAAAAAAATCCTGGGGAGAATGCTGGGTTTATTAAGATTAAGAATTTGAACTGTCATATACTGTCATAGTGTGATTGACTCTGATTATCGTAGCAACAACACCGTTGGATAAAATTAATTAGTTGATTGTCCAGTCATGATCTAGATGAATAGCAATCTACTCTTTATCCTCATTAGTTGACTACCCAACCCTCTTACTATTTTAGATGATGTTATAATAAAATGTTACTTTACTCAAATGTAGCTTTAATGGCCTTCTATTGACATACAAGGGTTGATCCAAAAGTTCCGAACTGTTTGCTCTGTTAGTGGTTGTGGCCAAAAATGAACAATATTCATGAAGTATTAAGATTTTTAGAACAAATGGTTCGAAACTTTTGGATCAACCCACATATTTCCAATTAGAATAGAAAAAATTTTTTTTTTGATTTTTACGTCACCACCAGAAGTGGTGACATATAATTATAGTCTCCAACTTTTCTGTGGATGGCGTTCAGTGATTTGTGTTTGGCATTCAGCATTTGTTATTTGGTTGTCAGTGTTCGGCCTCTGTAACAAATGACAGGTGGTGGCACATTTTGCATGTTAATGCCTTGTCTTATTGCTTAAAGTCTTATTGGATGTAGACTAAATTAAAAAATGATTGTAGGGTATAGATACAGTCATGCTGAATTGCAAAGGGTTACAGTTCATGTAAGAAGTAGAAATAATTTCACCTGAAAATGAATGTAATATAATGCCATTAGATATATACTGTCTCACATGGTTAATACATACACATGGAGATGATCATTCTAAAATTGTACCCTATGAAAATTAAAAATACAGTAGAATCTGTAATGTGTAACACCGGCCTCTGAAAGTCAAACACCTCCAGTGATCTCCCCAGCATTAAAGTAAATGGGCGCAGCAACTACCTGAGATTTTGATAAAGGGCATTCATTTGCACCCACTTGAAAAATCATGAAACATGGGCATATTTTGCCAATTTTGGTCTACAAATTAGAATTTTGAACTGAGAATTAATTTGCACCCACTTGAAAAAGCATGACCAATTTTGCTCTTAATTTTGGAACAAAAATGAGAATTTTGAACCAACTTGAGAAAAAGTCCTGTGGAGATCACTGACCAGCATAACAACCATTAGTGGAACACTGTTTTAAGCACTAATGCCAATTATACCCATTAACTTAATCCAAAATAAACCTCTGTAAATGGAACATCTCTAAAGTGGAACAGTTTTAGAGGAACTGAATGTGTTCGATCCACCTGTACTATATCGCTTCAATTGAAAATTCGAAGTGATTTCAAGAGCGGAAAATGTAATGTCCTCTCTCTAAAATTGAAAGGAAGCCATTAGTTTTCTACCCTGTGCGCAGAGTCTATAGTTATAAAATCTTGAGAAGTGAAGTCAAACAAAAGTAAAGGGTATTAGTTTTCTTGCCATTCTTTACAATTTAGAGTGTCACATTTCTTCCTGTTCAGTTAATTGCGAGACATTCATCTCAATTTTCCGCAACGCATGTTTCAAAATGTGACTCCGTTGTGATGATATCAAGGAGGGGATGTCCCAAGGTGTGAGATTAGAAAGTGTTTCATCGCGAACCACTTGATTATTTCTTAGATATCATATTAGTCTCGCTGTTTTAATTAACAGATACAATAACTGTAATAACAGGGAGATTTAAGATTAAACTCTTGACTACCCAGAGTGATGAGACTTCTCATCACCTTGGAAATGACCTTGAAACTCAAAGTGATGAGAAAATCCGTCACAACATTTTTCACTGAAATTGCTCTAATTTTGACAATTTTCATCCAATTTACACAAAAAATGTTTTAACATGTGTAGAAATGATCTCTGCCATCTAATTTCACAAAATTGAGCATCACCTGTTGTATATGCATTTAGTAAAATGTCAAAGGCTGGCTGAAATGAAAAATTCTCTGGTTTCAACTCAATTTTAGAACCTGAGATTCAAGAGCTTAAAAAGAAACATTGAAAGTACATCTTGTATGACATATCCCAGCAGCAGAGGTGTCACGGATACCCGATTTTGTTCAGATCCGCGGAATTATGCCCTCGGAATGGAACACGGAACACAAATTGAGAATTTCGGTTCAGTTCCGGAACAAGAACATTTAACCCATGCCCAACTTTTGGCTCTTAACTCGCCACAAAACAGCATTTTTCTTTCAATATTTTGCACCAAAAGAGGTTCATTCTTTTCACTCCTTCTCATTGTAGAGTTTTGAAGAGCTTTTCGCTACCAAATAGACCTAGATAATCAACTTATTTTAATCTTATACAGGCACTCTGTTCCGAACCGTTCCGAATTTGTTCCGTTCCGAACTGTTCCGAACTGAACCATTCCGATTTTTTTTTGTTCTGTGACATCTCTACCCAGCAGGGGTCATTGATCATTTTGCCAGATGTGCTTTCCCATTATCCACTTCGAGGGACAGATGTGAGAAACTCAGAGAAACTCCCATGTGTCTGTGTTGAGATTTATCTGTAAAATCATAACTCTCTTCATATTTAGTTATCAATGGATCGATCCCCATCCTATTATAGAACACAGTCCTGTGTTTGTCTTTTGGCTCAAGATGGTATTTCTGATTATTTATTTTACCTCCTTTGAGATGCTGATATTGACGATCTCAATTCTTACATGATCATTACACTCAGTGATCTCCCCAGCATTAAAGCAAGTCGGTGCAGCACCCACCTGAGATTTTGAAAATAGGCTTACACCCACCTGAAAATCCATTTGCACCCATTTGAAAATGAGAAAAATCATGAAAAATTGGCATATTTTGACCAAAGTTTGTCTAAATTATGAAAATGAGAATTTTGCACCCACCTTAGAAAAAATCCTGGAGAGATCACTGCTACTGTAAAACCAGTATATCTGAACACCTCTCTAATCCGAACACCTCTTGATGTGAACACTTTTTCTTGGTTCCAATTTTCTTTACTCCCTTGACTCACAACCTTGAAATGTGAACACCTCCTCTTCTGAACACTTTTAGCAATTAAGCCCAGTAGTGTTAATATTAGACATGTTTTACTGTATTGACATTCTGTTACTTATTACATCTTTCTGTAGCATAATATAATTGCATGTCAGTAGGGACAAGAACTGCGATAGTGTGGTTTATGATGCGCATGTAATGGCCGCAGTGTCATAATCAATCGAAGTGGCTTGAGTTTTTTTCTCGTGATTTTTGAGCCCTTGTTAGTGTTATACAATGCGCCACATTTCTTGAGTCCCTATTCACCAGGTGTAGCCCAGACAGGGATAAAGGTTTTCATAATGTGTTTAAGAAAATACTTATACTTTCTGTGCTTAAATGTTTATACCCCAGGCCTGTTGCCAGGAGGGGTTCGAGGGTTCAAGCAAAGCCTCTCTGGCCAAATAATCTTTTTTCAAAATCATGTAATTTTTCATAAACAATTTTCAAGTGAATTTTGGCCAAGTTTGTTAGAATTTAACCCCCCCCCTGAAATTTTTAGAAACGGAACCTCCACCCTTACTGGCAAAAGTTGGTTACGGGCCTGTACCTGAATACAACCTCACACAGCGACACTTTATATACCTCAAATATATAACATACCTCATATTTTGCGGGAACTACATGTATATTTCATTCTAACAGACACCCTCCTATAATTGTATTGTTTCAGACAAGCTAGAGAAGGCAGGTCTGAGAGTATGGTACAAAGGCAACCCCAGTGATAAGTCAAAGCTGCAAGGAGGTGAAGCTGTCCTCAGCAGTAAGGTAAACCAGTGAATATGTCTTATGCATTCTCCTTGCATAGATAAAGGGGTTAATTAAGGTTACTGATTTTCTTATGCCTATTTTTATAGCTCTTATAATGTACTTCTCAAATCATAGGTAATCTTGATGATATAAAAATTATGGATTTATATACTAGTTGTTTATGAACAGATCAAATCTTAAAGGAATAGAATTGCTCATCTTAATGTCACGTCAAACTAAACATGCAATATTATTCATGAATTCTTTGGGGATTTTTTCAAAAAAGGGCATCTTTGTTTTAGCAATACATGTAGACAGAAATTGAAGACTACTACAGCTCTTTACGTATATCGCAAGAAGTCACAGAAAAGGTGCGACGTAATGTAATGGATCTTTATCATTTATGTCAAAATTGTTGGCTAACGACTGGTCATAATCATGAGAGAATTTTGCTCTATTTGACCTTCATCGCTTGGGTTGCTGAGAGTTTTGGAAAACGGCGGAAGACTTCTTGGGGACAATTCACCAAACTGTTCGAAGTCAGTAACACAAAGGCAAATGATAAGCAAAAAAGTATTCTCAAATACTTGGTTGAAATGGCAAGTAACATCCCGTGGATCGATATGAGTGACTTCAAACATGACAAAGATGTTCTAGCCCATTTAAATGACATTTTGAAATACAGAAATTTACTTGTAAATGAAATAACCATGGAGATGACTAAAATTAGGGATAACATTGATGAAAAGGATGTTGCAGAAGTGGATAACTTTAAAGATGGTGATCCAAATAAAGATAAGTTTCCACAAGTGGGCGATGGTATCAAAAATGAAAAGCAGATAAACAATAACACGACTCCTGACATGGAACAAAAATTTGAAACTGGGAGGTGCGTATCACATAAAAACAATGATGTTGCATATGATAGAAATGAGAAAAAATATTCCCGACGATTCAAACGAGAGCGTCGTGATTGGACAGTGCCCAAAGTAAAGTCTCATAAAAGAATTGCAGATGAATCAGATAATATTATTATAGAACACCCAGATCTCGATTGTGAAGATTTAACCGAGCATGATATTCCTGATGAAGATGTTGAGAAATATGTTAAATCTGAACATGAAGTTAAAAGATTGAAACTCTTCGATGCTCAGTCTGAATTTGATAATTGAGCGGTATATGTATAATTGTACATACCAGGTCCATAACCACTGACCTGTTAAAGAGAACACATTTTTTAATGATCAAGATATGTAAATGCAAAGTATTGATGAATAAAAAAATTGCAATCTGAGGTAGAAAAAAAAAAAAAAAAAAAAAAAATGTAGACAGAAATGTTGATGCATGAGTGAGTATAAAAAGACTTCATTAAAGGCTAACTCAAATATCAATGATTCATTTTACAGCAAAATTGATTAGGTTGCCTGGGGAGAGGAGAGATAAGAACCCAGAATTCATTAAAGAAACACTACACATGAAGTAGATGACATTTTTATGTCACCACGATAAATGATTGAAATATTGCTAAAGTCTCAAACTTTTTGTGGTCACTTTTGGTGGTTGGTGTTAGGTGGTCGGCATCTGTAACAAATGGCAGGTGGTGACATATTGCATGTTAATGCCTTGTGTAACTTTAATGTTCACTAAGGTTTTATGAGCAGTTGTGAATTTTTTAATATATTTTGGGCAAGTCCATTTCATTCGTTAATTGACCCGCTATTAGATGATCTTCTAAATTACAATCAGGATCAGTGATCAGGTGACTGCAACGGGAACAAACACAAATAATTGTTGATTTGTGCAGCCATTAATATTACTGTTGTAGTCCCTGAAGGTAAGTAATACAAGGGCTGCTTCTTCAAAAACTTGAATAAATATTATTATTGATGAAGTTTTTTGTTGAATGGAGAAAATGTCCTTTGGGGTTTCTGCCTCCTTTGAAGTATTATTGCTCATTGGAAGACAAAGCAGTCACATTTGAATTTATAATTTATTTTGTGTTTCATTGAATTCATTTATCAACAATCACATTAGTGTGGACTTTGATCGCGATCTCGCCCTTTTGTCTTTCACAATGAAACTATATCCGGCTATCAGGGATTTTGTAAAGGAAAAATACTATTTTAAAAGGCACGCAAAATACATATTATATATATCCACAGTCTATGTCATTTGACACAAATAGTAATTTCTGCCACCTGCTAAATCAGTAAATCACACATATTAATAATAATCACAGTATTAATTTTGGTCTCCATAGCGATTGTAAAATGAGAATAACCTGTTAGTACATAGATCAATTAGGATTTAATTTTGATGACCTGAAATATATATGTATTTATATTTCAATTTGAATGATGATTCGAAATAAAGATGACAGACACACATGGACATAATTAATGTGACAGACACATGGACATCATCAATGTGACAGACACACAATTTGACATGGACATGAACAATGTAAAAGAAACATTGAGATAATCAATGTGACATACTCATGGACATGATCAATGTAATAGACACACATGGACATGATCAATGTGACAGACACACATCGACATGATCAATGTGACAGGCACATGGACATTATCAATGTGACAGACACACAATTTGGCATGGACATGAACAATGTAAAAGAAACATTGAGATAATCAATGTGACATACTCATGGACATGATCAATGTAATAGACACACATGGACATGATCAATGTGACAGACACACATCGACATGATCAATGTGACAGGCACATGGACATTATCAATGTGACAGACACACAATTTGACATGGACATGAACAATGTAAAAGAAACATTGAGATAATCAATGTGACATACTCATGGACATGATCAATGTAATAGATGCACATGGATATGATCAATGTGACAGATACATAGGCATGATCAATGTTACATGGATTTGACAGACAAATGGGCATTCTGATCAAGTTGGCTGGCATATGAGTCTATTGATATGACAGACAGACCCAAGTTGTAATGCTCGTACTGAGTGAGGACTCCATTGTACATAAACCTAGCTTGTAGAGATGAGGGTTCTCCTGTTTACATCTCTAACAGGTCTTTCTCCAACCACTTTCCTAATGTTTCCTTGAGGTATTAACATTATGCAGGGCTCTCGCCAGGCTTTTAGACTGTGGCGCAGCACCACACTCTATTTAGCTCCCACCACACCCTAATTTCAAATCATGATTGTTTCCACAGTCTATGACTGAATATACAAAAATAGCATGTAATGTAATGTATACTGAGCAAATCATTCTCTTACTCCAGGTTGTTGTATTCGTTCTGAGTGAGGATTCTGCTGTAGATAAAGCATGCAGAGATGAAGTATCTCTTGCTTACATCTCAAACAGGACGGTGTTTCCAGTGGGGATGAAGTACTTCAGAAAAATCTCACCATATCTTGATGGAGGCCTGTAAGTTTTTGATTGATAGCATTTATTATCTCATAAGACTAAGTTGGGGGTGATATAGGGGATGGCTCCGTTTGTATGTATGTCAGGGCAATAACTCAAATACTGTTGGTCCAATATTGTTTTCACTTTCTTATGACACTTGTGACCAGTGAGTGGTTATTATGTCAACACCAGAAGTGGTGACATAATAACTGTGTTTGGCAGATGGTCTTTGTAACAAATAGCAGGTAGTGACATTTTGCATGTAATTGTCATGTAGAATATTGATATAAACTTCGTATCCATCTTCAAATTGACATTTTTGAACTAAGATGTAAGATATAGGATATTTTATTCTAGTTTTTTATTTCTTGCATATCTACAATTTATAATTGATGATTGATTTGTTTCACTATGCTATAAAAGAACCATTCAATGTCTGATACAAGTAGGTCACCGTGACCTGCATATATTTATCAAAAATCATTTTCTAAATGACTACAAATTAAATTTAGAGTATTGTTACAAAACTCCAATTTTGAGAACAATTCAAGATTCATCTACTTCAGTCAAACTAAAAATAACTTTTACCCTTCAGCACAGTTCAAGATTTTGATTGACAGGTCTATATTTGGAAGATGAAATTGATGGCCTGTGTTAAAACTCCAAGGTCAAGCTGATCTGGTCACTCACTAAGACAATTTAGAAACAGATTTTTTATAGAAATTGATCAATTCTTTCTTTATATTTCTTAGTCAAAACATATTTCGAGAAAAACCATTCTTGTGTATCTAATATCAGTTTAAGTAGGAGGTTTTAATCATGATTATTTTTGTCTGAAAAGGGGATTTTGCAATGTTTTGTAGGACTGTTTTGTCAAAGAATCTCTCAGAAAGCGCAATTCCCCAAACTTCACAAGTTCAGATTTTCATTTGAATTTTTATTTGATGTGGAATAATCAGTTTTAGCAGATGTTGATGGCATTAGTTCAATGTTTATGTAATAAAATAGGCGCTTTTGATGTATATCATAATTCAAAATGACACATTTCACTGGTCCAGTGGTCCAAGGATCTCAAGTATCTATTCTAATATTTTAGGTAAACTTTCAGATGCTATCCTTTAGCACAATTTTTTATGTCACCACCAAAAGTGGTTTTGTTGAATAATGTGCGAATACTTCAAAGCACACTAGAATGGTACACTTTGTTTTCAGAGGTGAGGCAATAGCCTTGCCTTCCTCATGCCTGGCTACGCATATGAATCAAGCCCCCCTCTCCCCGGCAAAATGTTTTTTCAAAATAATGCAGTTTTTCATCATTCTAAGCACTTTTTAAGTAATTTTGGCCATTTTGGACCAAAATTGAACTAAGTTACCCCCCCGGAATTTTTCAAAAAGTGAACCCCCCTTAGCAAATTCTGCCTTTTGGCCTGTGTATTGTGGTTCAGTAGTGAAATTGCTATTTTATTCAAAGTGAAAATGTTTGAAGAGTTTTTTTGGGTGGTGTAATTGAAAACATTTTCATTTTTATTTAAATGAATGAATGAATTTCGTTTTTGCACTTTAATCATCATGCCTCTATTATTATTGTTCCAGAAAGCTCATGTTGGCAAAGATAAACTGGTCTTTTTTCGTAAAGAAAGAAACATTTGAAGAAAACTTCACAACATTATTCAATGGAATCCAGCATGAAATTGCTAAATTCAACGAGAAAGTTGCATCAAAACCAGACACTACGGACGAAACGGGCGATATCGAAATCAAAGATGGAGAATTCCGACTGAGTGAACTATTAACCACTGGTAACGTTGAAGAAATGAAGGATTTAAAAAAAGACAATGAACAAAAGTGTGATTTTTGGGATCGACATTTTCAAGATAAAACTGAAGCTCCGTGGAGTGAATTCCGTGAACATTTTATCGAGGATTATGCAGAACGTATGCAGTTATTCTTCACTGACGAACAGACAAAATGGGTTATAAACCTAATATACAAAGACATATTTGAGCTGAGGAAGTGTTTAGACAGAAAACTATATGATAAATTCTGTGGTAAAAATGTCGAGAAGGACTCTGATTTATTTTACAACCGCTTAAAAGACTATGCGGTGGGGAGTTTCGCAATGAGGGAGGTGTTTAACATGGAGAGTAGCGTCAGGATGACGGCTATCAAAAACCTAGGTTTGTCATATGTCTTGTTTTTATGCCACCACCAAGAAGTTGTGACATATTATGTCACCATCAAGAAATGATGGAATATTGTGTCACCATCTAGAAGTGGTGACATATTGTGTCACCATCAAGAAAAAATTATGCGTTATTGTGTTACCATCTAGAAGTGGTGACATATTATGTCACCATCTAGAAGTGGTGATATATTGTGTCACCATCAAGAAGTGGTGACATATTGTGTCACCATCTAGAAGTGGTGACATATTGTGTCACCATCAAGACGTAGTGACATATTATCAGTTATACATAGCTTGGACATAGTGCTTTAGAATAAGCAAAAATAGGAAAACAGAGTAAACCTGTGAAGTCTAGATGTTAATTGAACCACCTTAAGTGGAACACCTTTTAAGTGGAACACTTAAAGAGGTACCAAATATGTTCCACCTACTCATGTATCTTTATGCTTGAGAAGTCCAATATGCAGATTTAAGAAATGATCAATTCTTGTTTTAGCATCGTACCAGACACCAGGTGTAATAGCTGCTCTATTAGAACTACTAGAGGACGCTGACCCAAACATCCGAGCTGTTGCAGCCCTTGGACTCGGAAAGTCAGGTATGATTGGATTAAAGCTGCATTTGACCTTGATACAGTTATGAATAAAAAACATCTTTGGAAAAAATAAGTCCTGAAAATAGGCTAAATTTTCTCCAATTCTGTGGTTCTATTTTTATGTCACCGTGCCACAAGTGTGGTGACATACTGTTATAGTCACCAAACTGGTGTTTGGCATCCGTAAAAAAATTCTTGCATTCTTGTGTTCAGTGGTGGGCATCTGTAACAAATTCGTACAACTTCCAATAACTTCCAATAATGAGTTTCAACACTTTCTGTCAATATCTGTTACCCTGGCAACAAATAAGTGGACATGTAACATTTTGTAACGCAATAATTTAAGATAATTTGATAAGCACTGAAAAACAAAAAAGTTTTAGAAAGTTTTTCAGCAAGTCTAATACATACATAATCTTTTTTCTTTTCTTTTTTTTCAGGACGTAAGAATCGTCGTGTGATAATATTAAAATTTGTCTCTTTTCAGGACGTAAGAATCGTCGTGTGATAGATCACATGATAAAGCTACTCTCAGATGAAGACAGACTAGTGAGGGAAAGCGCTTGTTTGTCACTTGGTAAGATGAAGACAGAGAAAGCAGTGCCTCATATCATAGACTTATGGTGAGTATTGTCATAGATTTATGGTAGGTAATGTCATAGACTTGTGCTGTATAATATCATAGAATTGTGGTGGGTAATATCACATGTGCTGTGCAATATCATAGAATTGGAGTGGGTAATATCACATGTGCTGTGCAATATCATAGACTTGTGACGGGTAATATCATAGACTCATGGTAGGTAATGTCATAGACTGAGACGTTTCCATTTTATCTCCACAAGCCTTAATTTTATCCCTACTGAAAAATTATGATATTTGAACACGTGAGCACAGTACCCATGATACTATTTTCAGTTTATTGTACATGTATCTTATGTGTGAAAATAAATAAGAGATTGAACCTTACTTAAATTATGTGGATTTATTTCCAGGCGTAATGATCCAATAAAGCATGTGCGTGAAGCGGCCCAGGTGGCGCTGTCTAAAGTTGGCGGAGGAGAGGCAGCACAGGCAATCAAGGTGACATCGGTTCTCTCCACAGAAATGGAAGCACTAAGAAACAGTAAAAGAAAGTGATAGAAGGAATTTTTAACTGCTATCGTATCCAGACATAAATAAGACAAGACGGTTGCCAAATCAATATACAGTAAAACCTTTCTAATCTGAACACCCCTGGGACTGGTCATGAATGTTTGGATTAGCAGGTGTTCACATTTCAAGGTTTTTTGTGCAAGTCAGTGTGGAAGACGCATGGACATGATCAATGTGACAGAACATTGGGATCAAGAAAAAGTGTTCACAATGAGAGGTATTCGGATAAGAGAGCTGTTTGGATTTACAGGTTTTCCTTGTATCTTCCAAATGTTTGAGGTATCGCTGAATGTTATTGGGGTCTTGTACCTTATCATGAGAGACATAAATATGATATGGATGTGATATTTGAAAGTTGTGCCATATCATATGGGATTGGGGAATTAAACTTCACATAGAAGAGGCCTTATATGTTCAAGATGAGGAAATAGCCCATAAATGACATGACCTATTAATTAAGTGACAGTGGCCTATTTATTAGGTGACAGTATCCTATTTATTAGTGGCAGTGGCTGTTTTATTAAGTGACCCGTTTATTAAGTGACAGTGGCTGTTTTATTAAGTGACCCGTTTATTTAGTGACAGTGGCCTGTTTATTAAGTGACAGTGGCTGATTTATTAAGTGACCTATTTATTAGGTGATAGTGGCCTATTTATTAGGTGACAATGGCCTACTTATTAAGTGGCCTGTTTATTTAGTGACAGTGGCCTATTTATTAGGTGACAGTGGCTTTTTTTTATTAAGTCGCCTGTTTATTTAGTGACAGTGGCTTATTTATTGAATGACAGTGGCCTATTTATTTAATGACAGTGACCTTTTTATTAAGTGACAGTTGCCTATTTATTAAGATACTTGGAAACGTATCTCCACTCATGTATTCATTTGACAACACTGTTGATTGTAGTTTTTAAGAGCTGGAGATCATTATCACCAACAAGTGGAAGTCACGATTAAAAATTAGGTGATTCAATCTTAGACTAAGTGAATTATATGACTATGACTACAATTTGAGATTTTTGGAGTTTTAGTTTAAAAAATGGCTACACCCATGAGTGTACATATATTGATGCTGGGTGACACTGACATCTATTATTGTTTGAAAGAAGAAATAGTACAAAAAGAGATGCCTGGGACAACATATTCCATCATATTTGTGTACCCAGAGAAGCATAGGCCTGGGAACATGTATAAAAAATCTGAGTCTAAGTCCCCTAAGAACAAATCTCTCCCTACTTACGACTCCAAGACTCTGATTGGTCAAACTTGGATTTTGCATTAATTATACATGTTCCTGGGCCTATGCAGAGAAGGTTAAAGGGGCAACAAAGACGAGAGAAGAATTGAGAGTAATTTTCAAAAACTCAAACTCAACATTTGTTGTCATGACTGTAAATTTCTGACTACTGTGTATTTATTTTTAAGCTTATATAACAGTATTACAGTAAAAGTTTCCAATAAATAAATATTTTATCAAATATCTTATTTAATATTTTGAGACAATAAAATTAGGATTGTAAGAGAAACATTGGCATTATTTTTTTCATTGATTATTTCCTGCATTCTACACTTTCTAGTCTTTGCTACCACTTTAATACAATGATGTAGATCGAAGCAACCCAATCATTTTTGCTTCATGTACAAATTATCTAGGGGTCCAACAATTGCTCGATATTAAACAAATACTGGATGATCAGGAGCTGGATATGGCAGAATACCTATTCGAGAAAAAATATTGGGCGAGGCGGGAGCCGAGCCCAATATTTTTTCGAGGATAGGTATTCTGGCCATATCCAGCTCCTGATCATCCAGTATTTGTTTTATTATGCACCTCCCAATCAAAGTTAAGTGGAGTACTTACTGGAGTACAGGCTTAAACTGTCGTTTAGTTGACATTATTTTGACATTTATTTATTTTTTCTTTCAAAACTCAGACGACTTCCGGCCAGTTTATTCGCTACAATGGACGAAAATATTTGCCCCGGGAATTTAATTTTTATTTATTCGAGACGTTCTTACAGAATTATATGTAACTTTTGAATGATAAGGGTAATTGTGATTGATTAAGTGCATTTTTTTCTTCTATTTTCCGCCAGTTTCAGATGTAAGTTTTAAGTAGTACTCTAGTTATTAAGAAATAAAACTCTGAATTGGGAATGTTGCAAAAACATTGAAAAAAATATCCGACCCTTTTTCTCGAAAGGGTCAGATATTAAAAAAATATCCGGCAGTTTTCAGAAAAGAGCAGAGTATTGCCAAATTACAAGCAACTAAGAACCAATCAGATTTGAGTATTTTAATGAGGTGCATAATAATGCTTAATATTGCCTGGGCAATATGTCACGAATTGAATGTACAGATATTCAGTCTTGACGTAGAAATTAATTGTATAATTTCTTGAATTTGAAAAACCATACCTTAAAACCTGTTAAAACCATGCTGTTTTATCCTTCTCCGTCAAAACTATTGGGCGATTTAATCGGGAATCTCTGCCAACTGAAAGACTGAACTATTTTGAATTCTTAATTTTCTTTGAAAATTTTTCATAAAATCTATTTACCCTATTTTATTTGCTTGTACCATTGGTATAGAACCGAGAGGTAAATACCATTGCTCATATCGATATTCAAAATACTGTATCGTGGGGCCCCTAAAAGTAACTATATGAATAGTGTTTTGGTTGCATTCGTAATCATGAGAAGCAGATGACAAAGTGCATTGCTGACAATCAATTCATCACATTTTAAGTGCTGTTTACCAGGAAAATTGTTCAATAATAGAATAATCCTTTATAACTAAATACAATACCAATAATTGTTTAAACTCATCCTACATAACTCATCAATATAACGTAATACACTCCGCAATCTAGATATAATGAGCTTTTCCTTGAACAGATATGTCACTATGAACTTATTCAATATTGCTCTTGTCACAGGTTTTTCATTATAGGATATGTCACCAGACCCGTAGCCAGGGGGAGTGGCGTTCGAGGCGTTCGGGCGACCCCCCATGGCCAAAATTTTTTTCAAAAGTAAGCTATTTTTCACAATTGTGTGCATTTTTCATGTGATTTTGGGCCAATTTGTCTCAATGAACTTCTCCAGGAATCATTCTGAAAAGTGATCCCCTTGGCAAAAGCTGACTACGGGCCTGTGTCACTGTAGCAAAGATTTGTCATCATGCGGTATATCATAGTAAGTTGTGTAATTATAGGATATATCAGAGTAAGATTTATAATTGTAAGATATGCTATTATATGAGCTTTGTAAATGAACATATCTAATTTTTGTAATGTATCCATGATTTCATTATATTAATGATGAACTGGGCTTTGCTAGAGTGTGCTACACAGCCAATTTCAAACAGTACCATAAGGTACTATTTTGGCTATGGTACTGTAGTATGTTACAATATAATAGTTACCATACAATAACATAGACTAAAACAGTACCGTATGGTTCCATGAACACTGTATGGCACTGCACTCAAACCATACCATAGAGTACAGGCCCGTAGCCAGAGGTGGAGCTGGGGGAGTGGAAGCTCCCCCCCCTGGCCAGAAATTCTTTCAAAATCATGCAGTTTTTCACCATCCTGAGAATTTTTCGCATGATTTTTAGCCAAAATTGTGAAAAAGCTCCCCCCCTGGAAAAAAGCTCCCCCTCCTGGTGAAAGCTGGCAACGGGCAAGCAGTACCCAGGCCTGTCAACTGTCCTGCAATTTGCGTATTTGTCACGCATTTGCTGAAGAATTTGAAGTCACGCCAGTTATTTTTGCGTGACAGAAAATGTCACGCAAATACGCATTTTACCTGGTAATTGTCGAGCAAATATATTTCTGTAGAAAGTTTTCTAAAAAAGATCGTCTACACAGCAAAAATACAAACGCTGGAAAAAAAATGTACGTATTTCCAAAATTTGGCAAGATGTAATAAAATTTAAACCAAGGTGTTCAAAATTTGGATCAAGGTGTTCAGATTTGGACCAAGGTGTCCACATTTTGAGAGGAGGTGTTCAACATTTCCAAGTCACTCATGTTAGGTGTTCCCAAGTTGACAGGCCTGAGTACCATACCGGTGGTACCGTTATTTCAAAGTGCATATTGTGGGTGTATGGATTGCCCTTTGTCTTCTCATTTGCTATGCAATATAATCATGTAATGTCATGTTATATTGTAGAAATAATAAAATATATTTTATCGCAAATCACATAGAAAATTATTTTTCCACGTATTATATATAGTCATCAAGTCTTACATTCAGTCTACAAGTGCTACAACACACATAGGGAAGGGAGAGGGTAAGGAAATAGCTAACTTGTAGTATAAACTTCTGAATTCATGATAATATGCTGTGATCACCCCAGCATTTTTTCTCAGGTTTGTGCAAAATTCTCAATTTCACAATTCGAACCAAAATTGGTCAAAATATGCCAATTTTCATGATTTTTCTCATTTTCAAGTAGGTGTAAGCCTATATTCAAAATCTCAGGTGTGTACTGCACCCACTTGCTTTAATGCTGGGGAGATCACTGATATGAAGCATTACAGTTCTTCTCTGTAATTATTGAAGCATGAAAAAAATCATCTTGAAAATGAATGCAAAATTTAGATGTTGAAAACATGACAAACACCCTTTAACTATATATGGAATAAACTGAACATCCTATGATTTACCCTTGCTATGATTTCATCCACTCACGGGTACTGAATCCTGATACATGTCATTCTGCACTCTTTTGCAATGTTTGATCCTGTAGATATCCATTTGTGGATAAAAGTCATATCCCCATGATAGATTATCGGATATCCTCTCTTTAATGATACATCTTGTAATAAATAAATGGAAAGTGGAATAACACTGATGTAAAGGCAGGAGGGGGGGGGGGGGGGTCAGGGGCTCTCCCAGGCCAAAGATCTTTTTTTTTCATCATCCCCCCTCTTGAAATTAATTTAATCTACTGTCTGTGTCTGAAAATGAAATTTAATTTACAAACTGGGAAATATTATTTGAAACAAAAGCTACCTTGTGTTTTAACAAAGTATAAGCACAACCAGACTGAACAAGTCCCGAAACACAATTAGACAATGACAGCTCCTGAGACACAACGTAACTATGACAGATTTGATGCACAGCCAGACTTAAAACAAGTCCCGAAACACAATTAGACAATGACAGCTCCCGGAACACAATGTAACTATGACAGATGACGCACAACCAGACTTTAAACAAGTTCCGAAACACAATTAGACAATGACAGCTCCCAGGACACAATGTAACTATGACAGATTTGTAGCACAACCAGACTTAAAACAAGTCCCGAAACACAATTAGACAATGACAGCTCCTGAAGCACAATGTAGCTATGACAGATTTGACGCACAACCAGACTTTGAACAAGTCCAAAACACAATTAGACAATGACAGCTCCTGGAACACAATGTAACTATAACAGATTTTTAGCACAACCAGACTTAAAACAAGTCCAGAAACACAATTAGACAATGACAGCTCCTGGGACACAATGTAATTATGACAGATTTGAAGCACAACCAGACTTTGAACAAGTCCTGAGACACAATTAGACAATGACAGCTCCTGGAACACAATAGAACTATGACAGATTTGGAGCACAATTAAACTGAATAAGTCCAAGTACACAATTAGATAATGAAAGCTCTTGAAACACAATGTAATTATGACACATTATGAGCACAATCAGATTGTGAACAAGTGCAGAAACACAATGAGACAATGACATCTCCTACATGTAGGAATACTTGTGGATCCATGACAGATTTGGAGCACAACCCAAAGACAACCAGACTGTGAACAAGTCCAGGAACACAAATAAGCTCCTGGAACACAATGGAACTAGATCTATGACAGATTTGAATCACAACCAGAATGTTAAAAAGTCTAGAAACACAATGAGACAATGGCAGCTCTAGCAACACAATTCCAGAATAATGATATATTTGAATCACAACCAAACTGTTAACAAGTCCCCATAGGCCAAAACACATTGAAAGTTCAAACCACATTGGCATCATAAGGGTGGGGGGAGGTGGGGGGGGGGGTGTTTGGGTGCAAAAGCACACCCTCTGAAATTGCCCAGAATTTTACGTGCCATATATTTTTCAGGATTAACGCAACCTCAGCACAACCCCATTTTCAAAAAATGGTCCGACTCCCCTGTATCTTGACAGCTCCTAAAACACAATGGAACAATGACATATTTAGAGCACAACCAGACCCACTGAACCAGACTACGAACAATTAGTCATGGTTGATTGGTTATAGTTGGTTATATCCTGACAAATAACTTAGCAATTTTGAAATTTTCGCGCCAAAAGTGACCTTTGAGAATAGTTTGTGAACCCTGAATAAGATATAGGTCATGATGCGCGCGCATCATGTAGAAAATACCAAACAAGAAACGTGCGAGCAGATTTAAGATACACCTCGATTAATCGCGAATTTATAGAGGTAAGCATATGTTAGCATTAGTTTAAAGACAATATTCTGCTGAAGCAGATATTTATATATATATATAGCCAAGATTTCCTGTAAATGAGGCGTCAATGTCCCAATTTACGAAGACGAAACTTGTTGAATTAGTTTTCCAACTTTCTTTTCCAACATCCAAGATGGCTGCCATATTATTTAGCGAGTCTGCAATTGGGCCATAATATTCTTGATTAATCCAACAAAGAGTCTTCTTTCTTAATTCAGCAGCGCCTAAGTTTGTTGATAAATTTCTATATTTGTGCAATGTCCACGTCCAAAGTTTATTCTGGGGTGTTCCCAAGGAGAGGCCACAAGCAAGCAATTTTTTCAGAAATAGACTAGACCGAAATTCAAATTGAAATAATTTGTACATCTACAGCATGATTATCCAGATTTGGCAGTCATGATGATGGAAAAGATAATTCATGGCCAGATAATACTTCAAATTTAGACCATTGCAAAATCGTAAAATCATGGGCGTAGCGCCCGGTACGCTGGGTACGCACAGGCGTACCAGATGGTTGCAAATTCGCTCCAAATAACCAAATTTCAAAATTTTCCTGGATGCTCGATTTTTGATTCATTCAACTCTTGTTCCCGTGGTGGTGGCATACTTCTTAGAAAAATAGCGCTACACCCATGAAAATGTATGGCCCATTACTGTAGATAATGTACACATCACAGGCCCCAGTATCCCCACACTGAAAGCAAAGCAAAGCAGATCTTCTTATTAGTTGTTCAGAACTCATTTTAAAGGGCTTTAGATCGTTCTAACCCGAATGCTAAAAGGTGGCGATACTGGTGCCTGTGGTACACATGACATTTTATCCCGTACCAGGACTATAGTCCTGAGAACATTTCAATCGTTTGCCTGTACGATTACAACATGGGAGAATTTTCTATGCTTCTTACACTTACTTCAATAGATTCCCTGGTATTTTAGCATTCTTTTTGTGTAGTTGAATTAGCCACAATTGTCTGTTTTCTGATATTCTTTTGAGATGTATTCAATCCCTGGGATTCAATCTTGATTTGATGTAGGGCAGTAAAGACACAAGTCTTAAGATTTTATAGATTTTACATTTTATTGATCTTTAATAAGTTATTACTATGTAAGCTTTAATTTTAAATATATCTTTTTTAGTAGATATGACTGGGAGGGCAAGGGGACGAGCAAGAGGGCGGGCCAGGGGGTCTGCTGCTGAACAAGCTCCAGTACGCAGGCCTGGAGAGTCAGAAGCACAGGTAAATAATTTAAAAAATAAAGTAATTGAAATCTTGAGTTATAAATACAAGTTCAGTGAATGAATTGATCTACTTTTTTCTCATTATGTGTAGTGTGTGATATGAGCTGGAATTGAAATTGGATCACAAAAATATATAATGGTGACAGATTTTATAAGGAATTATTTCTCATATTATATTAGTCTCTAGATCTGTTTTCATGTTAGTTGTTTCATGAGAAGCAAGCCACCAATATGAAAAATAATGAGCTGTGTTCTTTCTGTAGGCTGCCCAGCCACAAGCAGAAGCTCAACCAGCGGCTCCAGCCACCAGTGGGAGAGCAAGTTATCGTGGTGGAGGTAAAGGGGAGCCCCGGCCTGGCAATGGAGTGGCCCCACCTACACAGGATTTTGCACAGATGTCGATAGGGACAGGGGATGCGGCGCAAGCTCAGAGAAAACCACGCGTCATATACCAGGAGCCTAAAACTAGACCTGCTCATGTTACAGATAAGAAAGGTAGGTTAGATAAATTGTTGATGGTTCATTGCCCAGTTACTGCAGTACTGCTTGATATGTACTAGCTGTGCTCTTATATGTCACAGTGTGATCTTGTATAAATACACTTAAATAGGGCTCAAAAATTATCAATGAAACAGTTCAGTCCTTTGACATGTTATCAAATTCAGACTAAGTGGGAAAAGCTAAATTGAGTTTTGTTTTATCCCACAGCCTTAAATCATTAAGAAAGCCCTGAATTTAGTGTAGATTGCAAGGGCGTAGCCAGCTTTCAGTCAGGGGGGTGTGGTGACCCAAAATATTTGGTTTTCAGTCAGGGGGGGTGCGATTGTGGCAAAAACAAGCCAAAAAATTAAGATTTATCTGGAATTTAACAAAAATCAATGCGCAAGTTCCTTCAAAATTGAGCTAGAAACTTCAAATAAAAAGCAATTTAAACCTCTTCTTTTCTACTGGTTGTGGGGGTGGGGTTATGGAAGGGGGGTGCGGATCACACCCCCTGTCTAGTGGCTATACCTATGGGTTGTGCAACAGAAAAATGCTTTAATTTGTCTTAACCACTAATAAATAATTCACCACAGGCCAAAGATTCCATGTTGTTTATTATCTTAAGTAACTGTTTTTAATTTATTTTTCTTCCAGGTACATCCGGAACAACAATTCAAATCATGACAAACTATTTCAAGCTAGTGTCAAAACCAAACTGGCATTTGTACCAGTATCACGTGGACTTCTCTCCACCAGTGGACCATAAGTCAGTTCGAAATGGAATGTTGTACCAGCATAAGGAGATTATAGGAGATACAAAGGCCTTTGATGGCATGATCCTCTTCCTGCCACACAAGTTAGCTGAGCAGGTAGGTTATAACTTAAGTTTATTGAGGTTTGGTCGAGTCCTTAGCCCTGTCTGCATCAATGGTGCACGGTGCAGTTTAGTGATATGATCCTGACCCATTCATGTACATGGCTCTCCCCACATTGAAGTCTATTGAGAGGCAGTACCTCTACAACACAAAAATGGTCCTCCAGAATTTCCATATGCTCCCTAAAATCCCCCATAAAATATATGAAAATGTCATGAAAAATTACAAAATTCCTAAATGTTACACTAAAAATTCAAAAAATCTAATAATAAATTAATAATGCATAAAATTAAAAAGTTCCAATATTCTAAAATGTATGTCAACTGTGTTCAAGGTGAGGAATGTTATACTGTTACAGAAGATTTGGAATAAATTGAGTGTGTATTAGGTTTGAATTGAAGCCATTATTAATAGTTCAAATTAGCAGTGGTTATTTAATATGTAGTCCTGCATCAAGCCCTTCTTACTCCTCGAACTACTGAGAACAATTAAACATGGGTGGGGAGGAGGCAGAAACATGATTATTGATGCCAACGAAGCACATTTATTTTGTTTTCTTTTTATGTTGATGTGTTTATTTTATGGCTTTTTTCATTGTGTCACCTTTATCCTCTGATAAGCAGAATTGATAATAGTTGTAATATTAATTACCATGTTAAAATTCCATCCTTTTAAATTGCAATCAGAAGTTTGATTTTCAAGTTTTGTAAAATTCAACAAAGAGCAACTTTACAACTACAGATTAAATTGTATGTTATCCTAACATATCACCCAAGTTGTTACCAATACTATTTTAGTCAGTAAGCTGTTAATAATCTCGAATGAAATTGACATTTCTGTCAACTCATCAACAGTAGTGTATTGGTTCATCCGTCTTTCTAACTTGAGATTTTTTATTGAAAATAATGAATTCTAAAGCAGAGATAATGTTACCAGAAAAACAGTATAATTTTGGGGTTTCTTTCTTTAGAAGCACCTTTAAAAGAATCATTTGGTGACTCTGGTAGTGAGACCAATACTTAACAGGCGTGTTTGACTGGGTTCCATGAAAAGTATAATAAACTGTAACATTGTAGAGATGCAGAAAAATATGGCTTCTAACAGCTGTCTTTTGGAGTAAACTAACTACATGTACTCAATTTTTTATGGTGCAAACATACATGTGTAAACGGCAATAGTAGGGAAATGGAGGAAGGAGGGGGGGGGGGGGGGTGGCTAAGATATTGGGAGTTTTCCTTTGTTTAAACCTGACATAATGGTTAATGAAATTAGTATTGTTTATATAAATAAGTTAAGTCAGAGTAACATGATGTGCTATGGCTGTCTGTAATGCTAGAATTTGTTCTCTTATAACAACAGCATAGCTACTTTCTCTTATGAGCCTAAATGTGATAGTTTTGTCCGACACGAGTTGTAGTAAAACGTTCATGAATGAAACAATGCCAAAGTTGAATAAAAGTTGATATTCACATTTTTTTTAAATGAGCACTGATAAATGAGTTAGTGGAACGTTCTAACTAACTGTCTGAAATGTCATAGGACATAATTATGGAAGGGAACACTGGTATGGAAAATTCATGGGAAAATTTCTATTTTTGTTTTTTCCCTTTTTGGTTATGCCATTGCTATGTGACTTCAATATGCAAAATATAAGAAGTTTTTGATGAGAGTTTTCATGTAGTATATGTCGAGTAGAACACAACCCACACATGGTATATAATATCTGCACCAAACACTGTAATTTGTAAATCTGTGGCATTATGATTTCATGACTAGAGAGTGTCTCAGAGAAAGGAGTACAAAATGTAGTTTTTGTTGAATAAAAGTTTTGTTCTCGCGTGTCATGTGTTTTTCAGACCAAAATTCAATATATAGAAATGTAGCAATATTTTTTTTTCATTCATTCATTTGATATTTTTTATATTACTCCTGATGAAAGTCTAGCAATTAGTTGTATGTGGCTGTGTGTCTGCATATATTTGGCTGTTTCCTCATTATGAGAAAAACATGGCCTTCATTAGTTCCTTTCAAGTTGACAAACAGAAAGATGGGATGAGTATCAGAATGATGTTTCCAATATACAGTAAAACCTGTGTGTATTAGACATTTTTTGCAGGGGGGGACAACAGTGTTGGTATGAGTTAATTACAGAGAGGGTGTCAGTAGAATATGTGCTGGGGGTGTCCACTAGTAGAGACACATGTTCACTAGAGAGAGGTGTGGTCATATAGGTGTAGTGTCATTTTTAACCAAAATCAGCTGATAACTAATATAGTGTAAGTTTCAGGCAGTTGTAAAATTACTCTCATTTCCATTTTTAACTCTTATTCAGTGTTCTTTGGCTTGCAAAATGTACAGAATAAAATGTTACTTAAAGATTGACTTCATAAAATAACTTAACAAATGAGAACCACAATGGATCCTTTTAGAACACACTGTAGGGATGCCATGCATAATACTCAATGTAATTGTAAAATCAACATGAGGAAATAATCATTAAAAAGATATGAAATAGTCATTGACATTTTGAGTAGGTTGTTAACAAATAGGAACAGTATTGTTTTGTTTCTCCTTTCAATACATTACCAGATTGCAATTATGGATATCATTCCAAGTACTAGAGGCCATTAGAATACACATAGTACCAGGGCTGGGTCTTGAAATTGACTAAGGGGTCTCAAAATCTTTTTGGAAAATTTGGGCCTTTTCTCCAAATGTCTGTCCCAAATTATAATATTTTGAGCCATCTTTTGAGAGGGGGGATCCAGATCAACTTGTGAGTGTTGTCTGTAGTTGTAGCAGTAATCAGTGTTACAAATATAAACATGTCTTAAAATCTGTAGAATGCACATGAGGTCTTGCTTTTTCTAGTACATACAGATGGATACAGAGGGGTTCTTGGGTGACAACACCAAGTCAGACATTCCAATTAATCTCTGAATGTCCAAACAAGTTGGCTAAATTACAACTTCTCAAGTATCACATAAGTGTCATTTTGACACTGGCCAGATGATATTGATATGGGTATTAAACCTCAAAGCATGGAAAAAGCCCTTTTATATTTGTTTTGACCTGTCTGAAACTGAAATATGTTTGAAGGCTGCTCATACCCACTTCAGCCTTCATAACCCCTTGGGGGATCCAGCCTGTAATACATGTAATATCCCTTGAAATATATCTCTGGTAGATCAGAATGTTCATAACCTGTCTGCCATATTTCACCCTCTTGTCAGTGTAGTGGGGGTTTTCATTCAGGGTTAACTATCTAAACAGACTAAAAGTCCTGTGTACAAACCAGAAAAACTATTAGTATTTTTGAGTACATAGAGCTACCTAACCTTATACATTAGCTTACTTCTGAGTTATGTTATACATACTCTATCAAGAGTCACTGGATGAAATTGAAAGATTGGGTGGGTGAGGAAAGAATAAGAACAAGATATCCAGAGATTTAATTACTGGAGGGGTTGTTGCAATCAGTTTTTTGTGTGTATGTGTACTGTACATTTTACACATTTGATTAAATAGAGATATATTTTATCATTTGTCTTTTGCCTCAGTTCAACCTTTCATGTGTGTAGAAATATATTGTTGAATATATGAACAGAAACTGAAACTGATTTGTGAATCAGTTATGGTTTCACATCTCAGAAATATTGATTGCTAAAACATGATTTGAGGTGATAAACCTTTCTGTTATTTGTGTTATATGAATGAATACTATGAACAACAAAAATCTTATGCTTAAGGACAGGGTGCATGTTGGGAAATTTTCTGCATTCCTCAATTGAGTCACATGTTATTTTTCAAACATGAATAACTCCTTCCCCACATTGTCTACATCTTCCAAGTTTGCACAAAGAGTGCACTTCTGTGCCTAGAAAAGCCTTGTGAGAAGGTTTGTTTTGTAAAATGTATAAAAAATGAGAAAATTCAGTGAAAAAAATTTCTGAAAATTTTCTGATTTTTTTCACTGAATTTTCTTGTTTTTTATACACTTTATCAAAACATTCTTCTCACAAGTCTTTTCTAGGCACATAAGTGCACTCTTTGTGCAAAACTATATGATATAGACAATGAAGGGAAGGAGTGATTCTTGTTTGAAAAATAACATGTGACTCAATTGAGGAATGCAGAAAATTTCCCATCATGCACCCTGACCTTAACTCTTTGATCGTGGTAGTGATTTGTCTTTAAGATTTCCACTTAGCTCTTTGACTAAACCTGATAGAGAAAAAAATTACCATTTTACATGAGAGTGGAAATAAGCTCCCATTGTACTAATGCATACTGTTAAACCATACCCTTTGCATTCGTTTGACTTCACTTCTTAAAAGAGAGCTTTGTCTCCACTCTTTCAAACTAAAATAAACCTGTGAACTCACCGCGCCAATCAGTGTTCGTCGGCCAAATTTGACTGACGTTCTATATATGGTCATTCCTTCTGACGTCATCGTTGAGTCCGGAATTGACCAATGACATGCGCATATTAATTAGAACGCATTTGGCGTATGTTTCTTCAAGCTCGCTGATTAGTGGAAGAAAGGTCAGCCCGTAGGTCAGAAGTGATTTATTACCCAAACTGTCACCGGTACCCGTTGTGGGGGCGGGGCTACTAAACTGTAATATGGTCTCTACAAGTTAGTTAAACCAGTGTATTCCTTCAGTCATAATAACTATGTAATACCTTGATGGATCAAGATGGTGCCAATGTCTGAATGAAAGGTTTATCCTGCTGTTAATACAAAAAATGATATCATTGACAGTATTACAACAACAATATTTATATACGCATATTGGAACTAATATTACATGCTGTAGGCTATAACAGTATTATCTTAATCAGTAGTATAATAGATATCAGTGTATTTAGGACATGTGTACAGTACATATTTAAATATAATATCTGTATGTTGGGGTTATCATGTATATTTGAGATATCACCAGGGAGTTGTAAACTATCAGTTTAATACCTCTAATATTATTGATTGTTTAGACAACTAAGGACAGTAAATGAACTATATTTTACCATAATAACTACTTTTTGTACTTCCACAAGGGATCTGTTAGGTTCCTATTTACTTGCATTTGCAAAGAAATCATTCATATGATACTGTTAAACCCTGCTAGTTCTTGTTGTCTGCTTTATTATGTGGGATTCATGACTTCTTAGCATTAAAGCATATCACCTAGGATGACCCCTTGTGTTTCTGCATCTCGAGAAATCATGGCATTCTGTTATTTCTTGCTAGAAAGCCATGAGTTAGTTCAAGTATAATTTTGATATAGCAATATACCAGTTTTACTGCAAATGTTATAGACCAATATTAAATTGATGAGATGAACTGACCGTGAGCATTGTTGGAAGGCATAGCCTGAAGTGGGGCTCCACCTATCAAATCGCTTTAAAAGCTGTGAATATCTATATGGAGATCATTCATCTCACTCTAATTAGGGTAATAAAACATATATGATAACCACCACAATTAAACTGTTGAAGAACCCCTTCCATTTAATGATATCAGGTCACAAATTGTAACCAACTTATCAGAGCATATTTCTAGTTGAAAAAAACTGAAAATGTGATGAGTATCAGAATGGTGTTTCTGGGATTTTGTGAAAGTTTATCTTGATGTTAAGAAAGTTCAAAAATAGAAGATGGATAAATATGATAGAAGAAGCTGACTTTTACAATGCTTCATTTCTAGTTGAAAAATTCATATTTTTGAAACTTGGTAAATACCCTAACATGCCAAATGCGTCTATACTAGGCCTTAGCCTTATACACACCAGCAGATGTGTTATGTCAATAACAGTGTACAGTACTTCATACAGTAAACCTACCCTGTGCAAAGTCTAGTTATTATCACCCTCTGCCTAGTATAGACTATATTACAGATCATTATTACTGTTTAGTAGCTCTGCCCCCACGACCATGCATGATTGCATGTGACATCCTGAGTCATAAATCATTTCAAAACTATCACGCTGATCATTTCTCAACCAATCAGTGAGCTGGACGGAACACATGCTAAATGTGTGCTTATTAAATATGCAGTGACGTAACAGGAAATTACCATATAGAAAGTCGTCCATATTTTGACACCGAACTCTGAATGGCTTGTCGAGTTCAGAGTTTTATTGTAAACTGAAAGAGTGAAGATGAAACTCTCATCTTAGATGCAAAGTCGAATGAATGCAAAGGATACAGTACACCCAATTAACAAAGGAAATTGTTGTCAACAGCTTTAGTTTGTCACATTGAAAGTTGTACAAGAATAGACCTGACATTATGTACATGTTATTTTTGGCTCACTAATATGGGATCGACCAGGCGTCCGTCCTTCCGTCCGTCCATTTGTCCTTTAATCATTTAACAGTTGATTTCATAATGACCAATTGTGTATGTTCTCTTAATGAAATGTTTCATTTTGTAACAATATTTTTTGGTCCTTCCCTTGTGCTCATGTTAGAGAAATCAATCTATCAATTTAGAATGATCCATGGTATGCTCATGAAATGAAATATGTCAAGCTGTACAGTCCCGACTGTAAACCAGAGAAACCATTAACAATTTATCAAGATAGTATCTGATCTGTCTTGTACATATCTCTTGACCTAAACTAAGCATCAGATAAAGATTGGTCACTTATTAAAAAACCTGGCTGAGAATCTAATCTACTTATTAGGTCAAGCTCGTATCCCAGCTCTTTTCTAAGACCATGTCATGTAAAATATAGTAAGTTTGAATGTTGTTATTGTTTGTGTGTTTTAGCCTACAGTATTGATGTGTAAATCCAAGAGGGATGACACCGATGTAAGGATTACAATTACATTGAGGAATGAACTACCTCCCACATCACCAACATGCATCCAGATGTACAATGTCATATTCAGGAGGTAAGACCACAACTTGTTGAAAACTACAGGATTATCAGAAATGTTGAATTTAATGGTTAAGAACATGTAATCCCAATGACCCAATCAATCAATAGATCTGAGTGACCCTCGTTTCTGAAAATAATATTAATGTCATATTCAGGAGGTAACACCACAAAGTTAATGAAAACAATGGGATCATCAGAAATGTTGAATTTAATGGACAAGTACCTGTAATCCCAATGACCCAATCAATCAATAGATCTGAGTGACCCTGGTTTCTGAAAAAGATGTCAATGTCATCTTCAGTAGGCAAGACCACAAAGTTAATGAAAACAATAGGATCATTAGAAAGGATCTATTTTGATTTAAAAAAGCTATAGCAGCCATTGTTTGTCATCCTTGGCCCAGGGGTGTTTCACTTCTTTCCATATTGAGGAATAAATTGAGCCTTTTGATGAAGGATGACTACTTGTTGACATTATAGTAATAGAACACAAAGGAATTCATTATTACCAAATGATACACCTACTATTAACAAGCACCTTCAGGTCTGCTTTTCAAATAACTTATTTGTTCATAATGTAATACAGAGATTAGCACTTGTTAATGTCATGGGATAATTCACATCAAAGCCTTTATGTTAGGCAAATGTTATATAACTAATGAGCTACTTGATTCACATAAGTGGGATGTTTCATGTATTCATACCAAGATTTATGTTGATATGGTTTATGTGTAGGAAAATTACATTTGATTTGTTATTTTATGATATGTAAAGGACCATTAGATAAATGGTGTCAAATTCTTATCTTGGTGTCTTTTCCAAATGGTTATATAACTAGTCTTGCTTTAAGACCCTGAACCCCCCCCCCCTAACATATCAACTTTTCGCCATTGAAGTGATGGATAAGTTGATAAGGGGGAGGTCCACAGTCTTGAAGCAAGACTTTTATATAACACAACTGGAACCTTGTGAATAAAGATGGTATTTTCTACAAGTCTTGGAATATTTGTGTAATTCCAAGTACTTTATATTTTTGAATAAAATCCTGAATACTGCTGTGAAAGCTGAATTTTATTGTGAAAAGTATGTGAAATATTGTTTTGTTTGTAGGGTGCTGGATATGGTAGACATGAAACAGATTGGGCGACATTACTACGCTCCCTCACAGAGTATTGCTATACCACGCCACAAGTAAGTAACTTTATGCCCCCCTCCCATACAGAGTTTTGCTATACCACGCCACAAGTAAGTAACTTTGTGCCCCCCCCCATACAGAGTAGTGCTATACCACATTACAAAAGCAACTGTGCCCCCCCTCAGAGTATTGCTATACTACATCACATTTCAGTAACACTATATATATGCTCCCCTCAGAGTATGGCTAGTTAGTAGTTATACCACATCGGAAGTAATACTATACTCTCTGTACAACATTTTATGAAATTACTACCAATTATAAATGATTTTGAAAATATACAAGTTGTCACCTATGCCTAAATCCAATACATGATTCCTCTGGATTCACTGTCAGGCAAATTATTAGAATTACAGATATCATGTAAAAACATACTCCTACCATGTAACGAAAAACATTTATCTGAATTAAACACCTCTAAGACATCTAGTAGTAAACACTAGTCCTGATACATTTTAGCATAGTTTATTTAAGCCATTTATTGATGCATGAAACTATAATACAGCTCTGGTGGAATGAAAACTTTTAAAAGCAGTAATATTATTGTGAAGACAGTATAATATGACAGTGGCTGTTAATGCCAGGTTCATCTGTTGTGCTATTATGATTTCATCATATTGATGTATGTGACACTTGTGTGATGATGACAAGCTTAAAAAATCAATATTATGGTTTGTTTATTCAGGCTGTATTATTAATAATACTCTGTGTGCAATGTTAAATCTTTTTATGAAATTAAATGCTTTTATTTTACAATCAATAGAATATATTGATTGGACTTTTTCCTTAGGGTGTGTTGTCTGCATTAGATTTTACACTATTTTATGTAGCAACGATTTACATAAAAGCACCATGAAAAAGATTGACATATAACAACAACCATTGTTTTTAAAGTCCATTTCAGTGTTTAATTTTTTGTCAATAAAACCCCAAAAAACAAGGAATCAAAAGACCACAGTGCTGTCAAATATGGAAAATATATTTTTATTGTATTGTAAATTTTCAAGGTCAAAGGTCATCAAACTAAGTCACACAACTGTGCTATCTAAGTTTCTCAAAGTTCGAGACTACGAATCCAAATCAATATTTTTGTTTGAAAGTCAGGATATATATTCCTCTAAAGGTCCTTTATTTATGTAGCAACAACACAGTGCTGTCAAATATGGATGGAAAAATATATTTTTATTACATTGTAAATGAACATTGCTGTGTCCCGGAAATGTTGTAAAACTGTTTTATTTATTCTATAGACTTGAGGTGTGGCCAGGATTCATCACAAGTATCCTGCAGTATGAAAATGAAGTAATGCTGTGTGCTGATATATCTCACAAGATCTTAAGAATGGACTGTGTGCTAGACATCATGTATGATCTGTACAATCAGCGCAGAGGAGACTTCCATGATCGCTGCCAGAAAGAGCTAGTGGGACAAATTGTACTGACACGGTATGTGTAGTGTATTTCAAATATACATCTATCAGGGGTTCTTTTCTACTGACTAATGTGTAGTATCCTATAGATACTAATAGTAGAACTTTGTTCCATTGACCAAAGGGAGAACAGATCTAGCGTGCAACCTTGAAATAAATGGTTGATTTTAGCATATTTTTGGCTCATCATTTGTTGTCTATTTTCTCATAAAGTTGTCAGAAATTAAAATTCTGCTTGAAATTGAATAAAACATGCATATTATGACATGAATAAAAAGTGTTTTGTAGTTGAGCGATTTTTTTCATAATTAGGTACAACAATAAGACCTACAGAGTGGACGACATAGATTGGGGCAGTAACCCATTGAGCAAGTTTACAAACTCTAAAGGCGAGGAAATGACATACGTCCAGTATTACAAAAACGTAAGTAAAAGTGATACACAGGCTGTACATAGTTTCTTTACTCTTTACAAAGACTGTATTGTAAATGTAAAGACTTTATGGACACCCTGTAGACTCAAGTCCAAGGAAAAACAATCTTGTTAAACTGGATACTGGATCCCCTGTGGTTTTTAACAACATTTTCAGCACATTAAAACATTCTGTTGAAACTGTTTAAAATAATGGAATATTTTGACTAAATGTAGTTAAGAATTGTGCCCCATTGTGAAACAAACTCCAAAAAGTATAGTACCCTGCCAACTGAATATATTTTCATTTGTACAGTAGGGACTAATTTGTATGACATGATTATTGAATAAATAAAAGCTATATTTATTATATATATACTGAATACTCTCCAAGGAAAAGTTGGTGAACTTGTACAAAAGTTTATACAAAAGTTTATACTTTTAAAATTAGGGACAGAACATATTTATATATTATTCAGTAAATCATGTTTTTCAACATTTTTTTTCTTTAGGCTTATGACAAAGATATCAAAGATATGGAACAGCCTCTATTGATCCATAGACCCAAGAAGTCGGAGGAGCGTCGCGGGATCACAGGCCCACTGAACCTGCTTCCTGAGCTGTGTACACTAACTGGTCTCTCAGATGAGGTCCGCGCTGATTTCAATGTGATGAAGGACATTGGAGTACATACTAGGATAGCCCCTGATGGCAGACACACCACTTTGAAAACATTCATCAATAAGATGAATAAGTAGGTGGAACTTGTTCTCATATTAGTTGGCCAAGTTTTTAGATGAATCTTGTCATCGCGATTCCAGAAAAACCACTGGACAGAATTATTTCAAATTTTTACACATGTCATATGGTTATATTAGAAGTTCTGAATTGATTTTACTCTTCGGTGGCCAACTTGCTTTCTGGGTCAGTAAGCCCACACTTCTATATTTATTAGGTATGATATTGTTCACCATGTGCCTTGTTTATTTATTCTTTCAGTAATGCTGAAGTTCAGAAATACATGGGAGGCTGGGACATTGGATTCAGCAGCGATCTGCTCTCTATGACGGCTAGAATTGCCCCACCAGAGAAGATTTTCATGGCCCAACCACAAGGGGTAATATTGCTATTTACATTGTATAAGAATTATTTGTCTTAGTTCATATCATTTACAAAAATCAAATTAGCTAGAGAACTCATGACTCAATTTATGCATTGGCATTGGCGTAATGTTTTATTTTTATAATTTTTTATTTAGTTAATTATGGTTATCTTTTGCTTGTAGTTAGTGAACATATAATTTTCAATCTCTTAACTAACATATTGGCTGATATACCAACAGGATATTGTGAGTTTGAGCATTGCTATATTATCGCCAATGCTCGGTCTCTTGTTTTGTGGAAAATGATTATCTGGGAGCAAGTACCTGAGTACTGTAATGCTCACAGGTTAATACTTCAGATCATCTAGAAATGCTATGATAACAGATATTGGCCACTTGTGCCTCAAAATGAATGTACTTATATTTAAATAACATTAGAAAATGCTTTATTAACATCTGCTCATTCTTAATCTTCATTTACAGAGAACACACATGCAAACCTTAGCTGGGGTAGGTTTTTGCTTGGTGAAGGCAATGTATAATAAAACAAAGATTATTAATGGTTCTGTAGGTTATTATGAGAATACATGGATAAAATTAACTCTAAAATGAAACTACATATAGGAAGGACTTCAATTGTAAGTTCTTGCTTAAAGTCTATTATGCGCACGTGGGATTGGCAGTATAGCACTCTAATTGTTGGTTTGCACGAGCACTTTAAAGGAATGGTAAATGTATTTTCCTATATGTCTTTAAATTGTGATATATTTGTCTACTATTAAATGTGTTGTAAAATCCTTGATATATACATGTACATAAATATCTTATGATCTAAAATGTCTTGTCAGCGGGTAAATGCTTGCTCAATTTCTTTTTTTAACTCAGTATGAAATTTCTATGATTAAAGGGATTAAATCAAGAAAACCCAAGATTTTTTTACCAAATTATGCTCCTGAAAATATTGTCTTTGTTTCCAGTTGATTCCCAGTGTATTTTGCAATCTCATTAAAAAGTAGAATTCAGTTTTTAAAGCTATATACAACTAAGTTAAGGAAAATTTAACTGTAGCTAAGCCTATTTTCAGGTGAAAAGTGCTTTGGAAGGGAGTTTGATTTTGATAAATCCACAAAAGAATTACAATTGAACTGCTTTGATCACACCATTCATAGCTATTTAATAATTACCCTGCTTCTTGCTATTTGGCTGCTTTTGCAACTGGACTCTGCTGTAGTCCAGAGTATTTGAAAAACTCATGAAATGTGAAGCACTCTTGCTTTTATGCTAATCCATACTTGGATGTAGGACCAACTTAATTTTGAAGTCTCTTAGGTGTTTTATTATTTTTTACTATTTCCTGTTTTACATTATATCATTTTTATGTCCCATCCTATAGTGTGGGACCTTATTGTTGACCTTAAGGCACGGGTCAGTCTGTCCATCTGCTGCCTGTAAATCTGATTTCAAAGGAGTTGGGTAAACTAGCAACAGAGAGTGCCCCAATTGAAGTGTGAAAAAACTTTTTTTAAGAATAGGAGAAAAAAACATCAGAAATGCATAGATTGAAGTCTATATTTTTGGGTAGTATTTTTTAAAAAAATTAGAAAAAATTGTTACGGTGTCTGGAGACCTTCAAAGAGGGTGGGGGCCAGAAGGAAAAAAATTCACATATTTTGCAACCCTCTTGATGAATTCCAATTTACTCAGCTATGAATGAATGTTTTTGATTTATCTGTCCAGGATTATGTAAATATATATTTATTTGATCCATACATACAATTGATTTAAACAATATGTACAGTTTAGAGGTAAGTAAAGCTTTGAAAGGACATTTCATGCTGAGTCTGGGTGACATTTTTATTCACTGGAGGTAGTAATCCTTTGAGTGTTTCCACATAGAGCATAACAAGTCTCCACTCTAATTAGTGCTTCTTTAGTTACATAAATGCTATATTGTTGCATACAAAGAATAATTTTGACGGAGACTTATTATGCTCGATGTGAATTTTAGAACTTTATAGAAAATTTTGCCTGCCATTTTTGTTGATTATTCAAAATGGCCAAATGCTATTCATGCTGCATATGTAGGAAGCAAGTAAATTCTCCTAGAAAACGGAGAAAGGTTACAGAAGATTTAGCTTCACAAGTCAAGACTATTGCAACTAATAATAGAAGTGATATTGAGGTAATATAAGCTTGATTTGGGAGGAGATTGTTGTGATATTAGGTTGATATCAGAAATTATATTTTTTGATATTGCTTATATAATGGCAATATGTTGGTAATTGGGCAGATATAAAGTTACTATTGGATTGATATTTGTCAGAAATTGCTATCGAATTGGGCTTATATTTGGGTGATATTGCTATAATATTGGGCTAATATTTGGGTGATATTGGATTGATATTGGGCCAATATTTGCTTGATATTTGGGTGATATTGCTATCACATTGAGCCAATATTTGGGTGATATTGGATTGATATTGGGGTGATATCGCTATCATATTGGGTCCATTATTTGGCTCATATTTGGCTGATATTGGATTTACAGTGGGATATTATTACAATCAGAATAATTGGGTGATATTTGGTAAATAAGAGGGTTGATATTGGACTGTTACTTAAATAATATGAGGCCAATACTTGGGTTATTTTGGATTGATATAGAGTGACATTTGATTGACAATTGGTTGATGTTGCTATGATATTAGGACATTATCTGGGTCATATTTGGGCGATATTGAATTGGGTGATATTGCTATTGAATACATAGAGGTTATATAATGGGAGGGATTGAATATGAATTTTATCCTGAGGGAAAATATGATATTGGCAGAGGAAAATCATGAAATGTATATTCTGAATTTAAATGAATTAAAAATAATAAAGTATTTTCATTATTTTAGGTACTTTTGTTCTCTTTCAGTGTTGCGTGGGAAGGGCAGAATATATTAATATAAATATCTCATTATTGGCAAATTGCCAATTTACTATATATTGTAATTCCAACCTCTATGAGACTAAATTCCTACAGATATTTGTGATATTTTAACCCAAAAGGTATATTTTGGTAGAAAATAATTAATTTTTTTAATTTGACCTTGACCTGGGGAATATGACCTTGACCTAAATTTTCATACATTTTTGAAACACATATATCACATAGATTAATAAAATAAAGAGAAAACTTGAAAATCAGGTGGGGCTTAAAATGGCCTTGTTTACCCAACTCCTTTTCAGAGATGATTCTAATGAAAATCTCAAAGTGAGGTAAATGGGTAAATGCTAAGGAGGCCATTTCGATTTTATGTGCTAACATTTTCTCTGTAGAGTCTTGTCTACACATTTCCAGGCAAACTGTATAATAATGGTCATTTGGGATTTTCCATCCTAAAGTCTTGTCTGTAAGATCTTGTTGTCTAATTCTTGGCATGTGTACTGTTTAACAGATTGATCTCAAATTTTCTGGCATGATTCTTTATATGAAAATCTCGAACTGATTATAGTTTTTTTTGGCACTGGGTAAATGTTAAGGTGGCCTTTTGGATTTTTATCCTTTCATCTTGTGTACCTGATATTGTTGGGCATTCAGGATGAATGATCTCTTTCAGATCATCCATTGGATTGGTTGGGGCATGTTGTACACGTCTATGTCATTGTCATTATTATCTTTTGGGCTCATTTTACTGATCAAAGCTTCATTTTCTGAAATATAATATCTGACATTGAATTTCTTTGATTTAACAATACCATAGATTAATTCAGAGATTCATTTCTGGAGGTAATACAGTTTATCATTTATTGTGGCATGCCTATGTCAATAATCTACAAAGGGCTAATATGCCCATTTGAAGCAGATAAATAATTTAACAGTGATAGACTTTGAACAGAATATAATTCAACCCTTAACATTTAAAGATAAAGATCTATTGTTGGTTCCAATTCATTTTTTAAAATTGGATGGATAAGATACACCTGTACATTGGTGACGAATGTCAGGCTAACCGTATTGACCTCGCCACTGTTTACCCATAACATTATTACTTTGCAGTTTGCTTATAAACCACAAGATGCTGACTGGTCAAGGGAGATGAGAGGAAAGCCCCTGATATCACCAGTTAACCTTAATAGCTGGATCCTGATTTGCACTGAGAGGGACTCTCAGAGAGGGGAAGCCTTCCTTAATGCCCTGCAGAGAGTAGCAGGCCCAATGGGGATAAGAGTCAACCAACCAGACATGTAAGTAATATTCTAGATATATAATTGAGCCTCGCCACAGGAAAAATGGTCTTATCACAAACATTTAAATTGTGCTACAGAGCCAAAAGTGTGCCCAAGATTAAGAGGAAAATGTGCTAAATTCAAATCAGTCTTTTTTGTCTATACCTGCAAGTAAAAAATGTTAAGACACAAGCCATGGCTCATTTTAAAGGTCTCTGTGCTTTTTAAGAAAAACAAAAAATCAAAACATTGAAAAAATCTGTGATTAGACCCCTTTTCCTGTGGCCTGGCTCAATTGGGATATATAATTTATGCCATTGAAGTCTGAAATGAGCATTTTTGCTCACTTGCAAGTAAAAATTATTTGAGATGGTCATTCTATCAGAAACATATTGCTCTAAATTGTATAAAAAATATATTACTGATCATCTTATTTCAAATCTGAATACATTGAGATAGCCTTTAGTCTGATTTTACTTCTATGAAGTATTTATGACTTTTGATAAAATGTTTTGTTCTACTTTGGGAAAGTTGACAAGTTTTGACCAGTTTGGTCAATTCATAGTCAGAAACTCAACACAATAGAAATCCTGAGTTATTCTACTGGCACAAATTCTAAATAGATTTAATGGAATGACCTGTTGTTTTAATTTCGTACATATTTTCCTCTAGATATGTCTTGGAGAATGATAAGATCGAAACCTACTTAAGGACAATCAAGGACAAACTTCAAGATAAAACCCAGATAGTTGTAACGATCCTTCCAACAAACAAGAAAGATCGCTATGATGCTATAAAGAAAACATGCTGCATTGAACATCCAGGTATGTTGTCTTCATTTCTTAACAATTTTAAACCCACTTCCATGTGTAAAATAACATATGTCATTAATCTTAATTTCACAGACCGTTGAGAGTTGGGCACCATCATTTTGTCTGACCATTGTGTTTGTAGTGCCGTCCCAGATGATTGTCTTGTTGGACACCCATCATTTTGTCTAACCATTGTGTTTGTAGTGCCATTCCAGATGATTGTCTTGTTGGACACTATCATTTTGTCTTACCATTTTGTTTGTAGTGCCATCACAGGTGATTGTCTTGTTGGGCACCATCATTTTGTCTGACCATTGTGTTTGTAGTGCCATCGCAGGTGATTGTCTTGTTGGACACTATTATTTTGTCTGACCATTGTGTTTGTAGTGCCATCCCAGATGATTGTCTTGTTGGACACACATCGTTTAGTCTAACCATTGTGTTTGTAGTGCCATCCAAGATGATTGTCTTGTTGGACACCATTATTTTGTCTAACCATTGTGTTTGTAGTGCCATCCCAGATGATTGTCTTGTTGGACACCATCATTTTGTCTTACCATTGTGTTTGTAGTGCCATCACAGGTGATTGTCTCCAAGACTCTTGCCAAGCAGCAGATGTTGATGAGTGTTGCTACAAAGATTTGCATCCAGTTGAACTGCAAGCTCGGAGGTGAAGTCTGGGCAGTGGAAATCCCAGTAAGTATGAAATGCCTTTTAATAAGCTCTCCCTGCACGATTAACCTTCCATATTGATACTTGGGGGGGGGGGGGGCTGTTTTGTTTTTGGCTTAATGCCTTGTAAAGTGCAAATGATGATTTTGTTATATGATTCATCGTGAATTATTTCATTAGCTCTAACTGATGCACTTGTCCATTCATTATCTTCCATAATAAGTAATAAATATACATGTGGCATAATACTTGAGACTTATAGCTTACACTTAAACTAGATCTGAAGAGGAGGGAAAACCCCATGATTCAATTGATGACATACGATTTCCTCCTTCGCGCACCTCCTTTCCCGGAAGTATGTATATTTATACTTCCCTCCATCTTGGTTTTCAAAGTTTTCAAATTGACCTAGTTTTAAACCAATCAACGATCGACTCGCTAAACCAATCAGCGACGATGTCATCTCAATACAGATTTACATTATAAGCGTATGTCATCTTTGAACCCTGGGGTTTCTCCCCTCTTCTAGATCTGAATATAGCATCAGACTTTTGTGTCAGTACATTGAATTACTGGGCCTGTCTTTTTTTATTATTATTTATTTATTTTTCATTATGTAAATGAGAAGTTTGTTATTGCAACTTGCTTCAAGGTGTTAGTCTATTTGAGCAGCTTTAATTAAACTTTTATACAAGATACTATAGGCAAATTATGTCTAGGAGGTAGGCTTACAAATTTGCTAACTTTATTCCACAATCACTTGAAAAGTGCTCAGAATGGTGAAAATGATTTTGAAAGAACTTTTAGCCAGGTTCTCAAAAAGCCCATAGCTACGAACCTGTACATATTATTATCGCACTTTAAAAAAGTGCTATATTGTCGTCGTCTTGTGCTGTTGGGCGGTTGTGCGGGCGTGCGGGCGGCACATAAACCAAATCTTGTCATCAAATTTCCAGGATAACTGCTTACCTGTTCAACTTGAAATTTTTACAGATGCAAGAGCAGACTAGTACCAAGATCTGATTAGGTTAAGGGCATGCTGGGTAAACTACGTGGCGGCCATTTTGAATTTTTCAACAAATCTTGTCATCAAAATTCCAGGAAAACCACTTATCCGTTCAACTTGAAATTTTTACAGATGCAAGAGCAGACTATTGTCAAGATCTGATTAGGTTTTGGGTATGCTGGCTGAATTACATGGTGGCCATTTTGAATTTTTCAATTTGGCGGCCATTTTGAATTTTTCAACTTGCTCCAAATTGACCAAATTTTTTTTTTAAAAACATCTACAAGTTCTCAGAAGTTCAAATCTGACCTTAGATTTCAGATTTGACCTTTCATCCACCTTCAGTGACCTTGAAAAGGTCAAAAAAGTTGATTTTCTAAATTGATATTTTGGATTTAAATTTACGTCAGCTTAATTACAAAACACCTACTGAGGTCTGAAAAAGTGAAATTTTCAAGGTCGAAGGTCAAGGTCATTAAACTAGGTCACAAATGATGTTATCCAAGTTTCTCAAAGTTTGAGACTACAAATCAATTCTTGTCATCAAAATTCCAAGAAAACCGCTAACCTGTTCAACTTGAAATTTTTACACATGCAATAGCAGACTAGTGCCAAGATCTGATTAGGTTTAGGGCATGCTGGGTAAACTACGTGGTGGCCATTTTGAATTTTTCAACAAATCTTGTCATCAAAATTCCAGGAAAACCACTTATCCGTTCAACTTGAAATTTTTACAGATGCAAGAGCAGACTATTGCCAAGATCTGATCAGGTTTTGGGTATGCTGGCTGAATAACATGGTGGCCATTTTGAATTTTTCAATTTGGCGGCCATTTTGAATTTTTCAACTTGCTCCAAGTTGACCAAATTTTTTTTTAAAAAACATCTACAAGTTCTCAGAAGTTCAAATCTGACCTTAGATTTCAGATTGGACCTTTCGTTGACCTTCAGTGACCTTTAAAAGGTCAAAAATTTGATTTTCTAAATTGATATTTTGGATTTAAATTTAGGTCAGCTTAATTACAAAACACCCACTGAGGTCTGAAAAAGTGAAATTTTCAAGGTCGAAGGTCATCAAATAAGGTCACAAACAATGTTATCTAAATTTTCCCAAAGTTCAAGACTACAAATAAATTCTTGTCATCAAAATTGCAGGAAAACCGCTAACCTTGTCAACTTGAAATATTTACAGATGCAAGAGCAGACTAGTGCCAAGGTCTGATTAGGTTTTTGCCATGCTGGGTAAATTGCATGGTGGCCAGTTTGCTCTTCAAAGTGCGATATTTATCACTGTGTGTCTTGTTAATATTATCTATTATTAACTTTTAGTTGAAGAATATGATGGTAAACCTGTAGATATTTTAGTCACACAGTATCTGATTGACCAATGAGAGAACGAGTTTCACAACATGGAAATAATAATATTTATTATTAACCTTTAGTTGAAGAACGTGATGGTTGTTGGGATAGATAGCTACCATGATTCTGGCTCAAAAGGAAGGTCTGTTGGTGCAGTGATTGCCAGTCTTAACAAAACTTTGACACGCTATCAAAGTCGTTGCACCTTCCAGCATAATCATCAGGAATTGATGGATGGACTGAGGAAAGCTATGATAGGTAAGAGTTAAAGTCTAGTCCACTTGGACTGGGAACATGTGATTAAATTAAGGGTATTGCAAGCACACTACTATACCTTGCATTTGGTGTTCATGAGCAACCCATTTGGCTTTTTAGTAATGATTATCTATTTGTTTTTATTTGTCTGTTCCTTATTAATGGTTTATCGGATGACATTAGATGTTAATAAGGCACTTTCAAAAATATACTAAACAATACAATTAGACAAACAAACAAAGTATCTTATGCATTTCTAGGTGTTAGGTATAGTAGTGTGAAGCACTGAAGCAATTAAGATCACATTCAAGCTGTAACAAATGTGGATAAATAAAAATTATCGATTTGATATACTTGAATCCCCTACATTGATATGACATTGATCATGTTAGAATAGTAACATATCCTGAACTTAACCAATTGCATGCTTTTTCCCCTTTTCTTGAGCAGTTTCGTCTGTTTTTGAGATTTTTTGTTCTTGATTTCATCAGCCTCTCTGCAGAAGTACCATGAGGTGAACGGCACCCTTCCAGAGAGGGTGATCATCTTCAGAGATGGTGTTGGAGATGGTCAACTTCCAGCTGTAGTAGAGCATGAGATTCCACAGCTGTTGGAGTCATATAAGTCACTTGGAGAAAACTACGCGTAAGAACACCCCCCCCCCCCCCCACTATGAAAATGACCTGTCTTTTCTTTTAAATTAGAAAAATACAGGGTGTACAATCACAGTATGAAATCTATGTCAAGTGTTGCGTGTGGACACCCGGACACCCTGTACGTTTGAAATAATATTTTAAGGAAAGGAGAATGGAATGGTGATTCTATTAATCTCAACTTCCACCATAATAATAACTTGTCTTGTTTTCTTTTGAAGTATATAAATACAGGGTGTCCATAAAGTCTTTACAATTACAATACAAAATCTGTGTAGAATTTAGACTTTTTCGGACACCCATTACATTTGAATTGAAATAATATATAAGGAAAGAAGAATGTGATTATGAGATTTTGAATTTTTGCAGTTTTACGCAAAATCTTATTATTATAAAATGTATATTTCTAATTGATCAAATAAAACTTTCATTGACATCACGTGAAAGATGCCACATTGACAACTTAAGTTTTCAAACCTTACAAAATTATTGAATTGTATATTCCAGTCCAAAGACTGCAGTTGTGGTTGTGAAGAAGAGAATCAACTCACGTTTCTTCGCCAAGGCTGGTGGAAGTCTACAGAACCCCCCACCTGGTACTATTGTAGACTCTGACGTCACCAAACCAGAGTGGTATGTCGTGCATTTTTCGTGTTTCTCTAGTGCTGTGGTAACATCGATCTTCAACACCAGCGCCCAGCCGATGAGTAATGTGGTTCAAAACTGAATGCAATTTTGAAGAAAATACTCCGGGCACTCCGGAAATTAGCCGGGCACTGGTTCCGAAAATCAGAGTAAATGTGACCACGGCATTACTAAAGCCAGAATATACTGTTGTATAGATCCTTACTTAACTAAATGGCATAAGAGTGCAAATGATGATTTAATATAAATGATCTCTCTGATTATCTATTTAGCTCTAACTGATGCACTTGCTGTGAAATATTCATTTAAAGGGGATTTGAAAAATATTATTACTGTTTCTTAATTGTTCCGCCACACCCCAGCAAATTGATGAAGATAAAATCTTAACTTTAAACATTGAAGAATATATAGCAAAATTGGATGATATTCACTTTACCAATCAATATGAAATTTGAGAAAATTGACCATCTTTGTGAATACATTGAAATTCTGTTATTTTGCCTCTCCCGATAATAAGTAATCTGGCTCCAATTTATACTCTTTAAAACTGACCCTGTTCGACATTCCAGGTGAAAATCTGATTAAATTTCATAGTCCCTCTTTAAAACTGACCCTGTTCAACATTCCAGGTAAAAATCTGATTTAACTCCATAGTCCCTCTTTAAAACTGACCCTGTTCAACATTCCAGGTAAAAATCTGATTTAACTCCATAGTCCCTCTTTAGAACTGACCCTGTTCAACATTCCAGGTAAAAATCTGATTTCACTCTCCATGTCCCTTTTTAAAACTGACCCTGTTCAACATTCCAGTTAAAAAATCTGATTTAACTCCCCATGTCCCTTTTTAAAACTGACCCTGTTCAACATTCCTGGTAAAAATCTGATTTAACTCGAAACATTTTTTTTTTTCGTTATTTAGGTATGACTTCTTCTTGATCAGTCAGTCAGTACGCCAAGGTACAGTGACCCCCACTCACTACAACATTGTGTGGGATAGCACTGGGCTCAAGCCAGATCATATGCAGAGATTGTCCTATAAACTCTGCCACTTGTACTACAACTGGCCCGTAAGTACACTTCAGAATAGTTAATGAAAACACAGAATGAAATCCTGTGCTAAGGGCTGATGTGAAAAAGTCAGTCCACCCCAGTGGGGATCGAAGCCATCATAAGAGATATACTCTCATATAAAAACTTAAGGGTGTAGAATCAAAATTAGGTGTGGTTTAATTTATCTGCATGTATATATTGTTTAAAATGATTTGACTTTTAAAGAAAATAATTTAGCCTAGTTAACAAACTTTTTGGGGGAATTTTTGCCATGTCCCACTGTGTTGTTCATCGTCGCAGTTTACGTCATCACACTCCTTAAACATGTATTCTTGACCCCCATCCTATCATCACCACTATGTACATTGTCACATAACCTGAAAATGTTTTCTGTATTTTTTTACCCTCATACATCACTTTTGTATATTGCCCATTACCTGAAAATGTATTCTGTATTTTTGACCCTCATCATGTCATATTGAACATTGTAACATTACCTTAACATGTACTCTTGACCCTCATTGTGCCATCACCTCACCATGTACATAGTAACCTGAAAATGTATTTATGAGCCTCGTCACATCAGATTGTACATTGTCACATCAGATTGTACATTGTCACATCAGATTGTACATTGTCACATTACTTTAACATTTTGTTTGATTCCAGGGCACTGTACGTGTACCAGCACCTTGTCAGTATGCTCATAAACTGGCATTCCTCGTAGGACAGTCCCTCCATAAGGACCCCTCTTTGGCCCTCTCCGATAAACTCTACTACCTATAAACAAACGACTGTGTAAAGACTGCTGCAAAAGAACTGGACTTGTCTTACGATGTTGACTTAGCAAGGTCAGACCTTGGAGATGAAGCTGTGTGTGAAACAGACTACGGAGAGACTATGTTCCCTCAGGGTTGAGAAAAGTGACTATCCAAACCAGTTTGATTTTAATGAACCATAGCACAGATTTGACGTATAGACATTTTTGTCTTTAGTTTTGATTTTATGCAGCTAACCCTGAGAAAGTGGACTTGTCTTTTTGCGAGTAATCTTCATTTCAGTTGTTTTAGAACCCAGTAAATAGCTGGATAGACATTTTGTTTACATTCTTTATTGGAAATTATTATGCGGCCAAGATGTAGCTAGGATAAGTAAGAGAGAGAGTGATAACAAGAGAGAACTAAGTTAAAAGTAAGCAAAGTCTGCTAAAGAAGTGCCTTGAGTGTTGAGAAACAAGATGGATATCCAAAGATTAGGAGCCGAAAAAAGCAAGTCAAAATTTGGTGCTGAATTAAAGTGAACTTAGATCTCATTCATCATTATTTTCATCAAGATTCATACAGGTCACAGATCAGCTCCTTTTCATGGATGTTGTTCACCCATAGGAGCAGCAATAAGGGGTTATGCAGTAGTGTCAATTCTTCTTTTAAAATTATATAAGTGAGAACATTTAGTTGATTCCGGTATGCCAGGCAACCATTCGGTGGTTCCAAGATGCTTTACCATGGTTAAATTTTAGTTCAGTTTTGGTGCATCTAAGGGGCCTACAGTGTATGCTCGTAAGGTTATACTAAGCGCAGTAAGTGATAAAGAGCATGTTCTATGGGGTCCTCAAGGAGACCACTGATGTCATGTATATAGCAGACATCTCTGGAAGGATTACATGTTTACGTGTCATTTCAAGTGTCTGGACAGAAACTTGTGAGAAATAGTTAAACAAATTGTCATTGGTAAACTTGTATGATTGACGCTTCATACAGATGCATTTATCTTTTGTGTAGAGCTGATACAAGTATGCATCTCCTGCACAAATCCACTCTACTATACCCAGCCTCTAGAAATGCATAAGATACTCTGTTTGTCCAATTGTATTGTTTAGTATATTTTTGAAAGTACCTTATTAACATCTAACGTCATCAGATTAACCATTCATAAGGAACAGACACATAAAAACTAACACAATCATTACTTATAAGCCAAAAGGTTTGCTTATGAACACCAAATGCAAGGTATAATAGAGCGAAATCAACAGTCCCAAGTGCACAGCTGTTTCTCATTACAAGTCAGGAGTTCATATTTCAGCTGAGTGTGATGTTTTTCTGTGACGGAATTTCCGCATTTCAAAGAAATATTCAATTGCTCACTCTCAATACAAGTAATGGATGTAGAGCGATGTATTGTTAAGAACTATCACCTGGATCACAGCATTGTTATAAGTACATATTCACCTCGTAATTGTTGTACAGTGATACTTGGATTTTAGGAAGTGTGTGAGTGTTTTATTGTGATTCTTCTGGTGGCTTGATAAGCTTTCTTTTTCTGTGTCTCAATCTCTCCTCACCATGTCCAGGTTCATGTTCCCTCCCACTCCTGGTGCCATACAGAGATAATTGAATGGACTCACTATGCTGGATGAAGGGATGCATATTTCACTACAAAATATATACCTGCAACCCAACTCCCTCTCTTCAAAAATTTGAATCAAAACACGGAAGTGTAACAAGTATCCAGCCCACCGAAACTTCTATTTTTGTTCAGATTTGGTGCATCTAAGGGGTATTCAGTGTATGCTCAAAAGTTTGAAAGGATATTTGGTTTTCCTTGAATTTTGGTGTGTGGTGTATTGTTGGTGCCCCACAAATTGGGAAAGGGAGGTTCATTAAAATTCATCTTCATAATCTTTTTATTGGTGTTTAAAAAATGCAAGCAAGGCAGCTGGCTTTTTTATTGTCATAAATATTGAAACTTTTGAGTATTATTTATATGAAGAATGTGAAGCTCATTAGCTGTTAATACTGCAAATCTGAAAGCAGTTTGAATTTTGTAAATGTATTTTATTTGGATAATATGCTTGCATAGAATTAATATGTTTGCATGGAAGAACTTGCATGCAAGATCTTGCAACAATACAAAAATATTTTCTTTTGTAAGAGGGTGTGTTGACCTTGTGGCTACCCTATTGGATAAGAACAAAATTGCCTAGGAAGGTCAGGGAATTAGAAAGGGGATCAGTTAATATTTTGGAGTCTTATTTAATGGACTTGTTTTTTAATGTGTATTGCTGAATGTATTCATATATTAAAGGCAGGATCAGATGTATAGGGGTTACAAAATTACAAGCAACATGTACAATTGGCCTACCAATCTTTTCCTTTCAATCTCAAATATAATATCTCCCAAGAGATTCACAATGTGTTTTAAATTGGTGAAGTTATTAAAGATTCAAAGTGCAAAAATGGTTGAAAAAGGATTAAATTCTCCCAAATAATAAGAATGATAACCAATTTTATAAAAAAAATAGTACATTATTGTAAAAATCTTTAGTTTTCCTGAAATAGAGTGTGCACGTTGGGCATTTTTTTAGAAAATAGACATGACAAGGAATGACATGAGCCAGAAATATTTTAAAATTGAAATTTTTTTTTGTTGGCCTGCTTGCTAGATCCGATTCTCCCTTTAAGATAATCAAGAATTGCTCGATGATCAAATATTATTGAACTGAGACAAAATGCCTTGAGAGGTCAGGGGGGATGGGTGGTGAAATATTTTGTAGATGATCAGGAATTTCTTGATGATCAAATATTATTTTAGCGAATAAACAGAAAATGCCTTGAGAGGTCAGGGGGTTGGGTGGTGAAATATTTTGTAGATGATCAGGAATTTCTCAATGACAAATATTATTTTAGGGAATAAACAAAATGCCTTGAGAGGTCAGGGGGGATGGGTGGTGAAATATTTTGTAGATGATCATGAATTTCTCAATGATTAAATATTATTTTGAGCGAATAAACAGAAAATGCCTGGAGAGGTCAGGGGGGTGAAATATTTTGAGCGAGCATTTCAAGCTTTTGAATTATATAATAACCTGAAGTCGGCATTTACATAAACAAAGCAATGACAATAAAGAATTTTTTGAAATGGGTGGCCACTTGGGAACTTTTATTTCGATTATTTGTCCATATTCATTGTTGCCGGTAGCAATGAGTAGCATTGGCTACGTACCTCTTCCATACAGCTAGCAGGGTGTCATTTTTAGTCCATTGTCTTATTTCTTCAACACTCTGCTAGTCTGAACTCTTCTTCAATTTATTAGACTCAATCATTTTTGGGCAAAGATGGATTGATCTACATGCCAACTGCCTTTGCATCACTGATTGTCATTGACATGAAAAGAAGTTGGACTTGCACATCCAAAAATTTGTTCTTTGATAATTTGTTTTCTTTATCATAAATACTTCATGTGATGGAAACAAAAATTCATTTTTTGATAAATATCATAAATATTTTTTGTGATGGGAATATTGTGGATTGAAAATATAGACCTATCAGCATTACAATGATATTAAAAATTAGTTACATCTAAAAAAATGTCATCTTGCAGTCTCATCAGTGATCTCCCCAGCATTAAAGTAAGTGGGCGCAGCACCCACCTGAGATTTTGAAAATACGCTTGCACCCATCTGAAAATCCATTTGCACCCACTTGAAAATGAGAAAAATCATGAAAAATTGGCATATTTTAACCAATTTTGGTCTACATTGTGAAAATGAGAATTTTGCACCCACCTGAGAAAAAATCCTGGGGAGATCACTGCTCATATATGTCACATTTTTAGGACTGACTCCAACAATTAAAAGGAGATCTTTGAAATATGTCTCATGTAAATAGTTATTTTATATTAAAAACCATTATGTAATATACTCAGTTAACTCATGCTGTACATTGCTTCTTTTTCACCGATGTCTAGTCTCAAAATTTAGTCAGTTTCATTGTTGTATTACAGTGAAACCTGTGAAGTGGAACACTTCTTTAAGTGGAACACTCTTCAGAGTCCCAAGACCAACTGACTTAATGTTAAATGAAAATCCGTAAGTGAACCCACCTCCCAAGTGGAACACTTCAGAGGTTCCAATAAGGCGTTCTTCTTAAACAGGTTTTACTGTACTTCAATAAATAAAAGCAATTTTTGTGTTCGTTTGAAAAGATGTAAACTGTAATCCAGGTCAAGAAGTGGAAGTAGAACGGGTTTTACTATTTAGATTATATAATTATGTGTTTATTTTTTTTTCAAGTTAAACGGGTTTTATTATTTAGTTAATATAATTATATGGATTTATTTTTTTCAAGTTATAAAACTGATGTCATACTGGCCTGCTAAGTTTAAACAACTATGGGGAATTTAAGATTATGAATCACTATCATGATATAAAACCATTATGAACACAGGTTCAGAGGGTCTGGGAAATGAGACCTGTTAAAATGGTACCTGTTATTTTTTTATTATATATAGTTTTGATACACCCCAGTACTTAATTGAATCCTGAAGAAATGGACATTACTTATCTCCTTTGCATCATTTTTCGTTATAGAAAGAAATGTAAATATGTAAATTCTTTTTCAAAAAAACAGGTCATAATGTGTCAGTGATTTTTTCTCAAATTAAAACACGGCCTTCATAGATCTCACGATAACATTTTTAAGGGTTTGCCATGTGTCATTTATTACAGAACTTTTATACTGGGTACAGTTTGAAGTAATATTCTCACCAGCAACAGAAAAACTCCAGACACTTCTTGTAAATAACATACAAAGAACATTCATTGTACAGTGGAGTTCTTAGTTATCATTAACATGTATTTAGTTCATATTACTAGTAGTTAGATATATATACTACTTAGTGTAGTTTAGTATACTTATAATAAAAAAAACTATTATTAGTATTAAATAATACAATGGTGTTGTTGTTTTATTTTATTTAGGTCGGTTGGATGTTTTGAAAAATAGAGGATACTATTAAGTTATTCGATGATTGGAGTGAAAGATGAGTAGGAGATGGCGCCTCGTGAAATACAAACTTTTGAGGGCACAATATTTTCTGTTTTTCGCTTTTATTCCATGATCAGGGAAAAACAAAAATTACCCCAATAGCTCCTCACAAACCTTATGAAGGTCTCATCATGCAGCTCTGATATTATATTTTTGATGTGCATCTTTGAATTTGTCAAATGTCAATACACACGATATAAAGTAGTTCTTCACCAGGAGGGATTTGATATCCCGACAGGTGAATAACGACCTTATAGCATGGTTAAGAGCATGATTTTTTTAACAAAATGTAAAATTTTGAAAAAATGAATTTCGAATTTACCTGGGGTGATATCAATATCTGTCTAATCCCGATATCATCCCTGTCCCAAATGTGTGATTTATCACTTGCTATTATAAACCAGATATTGCTCTGACCACGGTATAAGAAATTTTTATTTAAATCAGTTATGTACAGCAAAATGCAGATTAGCAGGTGTTGGTGTAAACTGACCACTTGAATTTTTCAGTTAGAAAATCATGTTCCATTATTCTGGATGGAAATCTGGGCTGTGAGGTCCAGAACCGTATCCCAACTATGCAAAGAATAACATAAGCTTTATAAAGTTTTTTTGGCTCGCATATGGACCTTTATTTCATTATTTAATTTTGAGGTACTGAATTACCTCCATCATAAAAATTTCAGATCCAATTACTTTAAAGTTTTTGAGTGAAACATACATAAAAGTTTATTTTCTCTAATTTCCAAGTTTTTCCTAATGTGTAATGTTCACATCACTGTGGGTAAACATACTCAAACGAAAAATCACTTGATCAATGTTCATGGGCATATATGGCTATTCTAACAATCTTTGTCACTGTGGGATAAAGTTGTCTGCTGTTCACTTAATGGCATCTTGTAGCAGCCACAGCTGAAACATAGAACAATATATATGTAATACTGTAGCATAGTCTACTGTCACAATTCTTAGAAATATCACCACCATTTGAAGAACTAGTTAGTTTAGTATGTCATAGATTGGTAGTGTAATGGCTATAATACCACAAATACTCGATGCAGAACAGGTGTAACACCACAAACGTTTATTTAATTTTTACTTATTTCCTAAAAGAATATTATACAAATGATATTACATGAAATCATATTTCATTGCCAAAAGAACTCTAGAAGAGTGTCAAGTCTTAAAATTGCTCAGAGTTGAAATGGATCATGAAATGCAATGAAATACCGCGTTTAACCATGAAATGCAATGAAATACAATGATTGATCATGAAATGCAATGAAATACAATGGTCTTTCTTGCAATGCAGTGAAATACAATGAAAGACCATGTTCAAAAAGTATTTTTTACATGAAATATCTTTATTAATAAATGTTAATGCAGATCAGCTGTTAAATGAGATACAATTGAATGATCATGAAATATGATAAAGTTACTGTCAAATTAGCCATGCTACCACCGAAAGGTTCACAATGTCAGAACAGTATTAGGTCAGACAGGGTATATTTTCTTTGACTAGCTACTACATCTTCCCATATGGTATACCTGATTTGGTCTAACTGGACCAGCAGAATGTGAGCTACACACTCTTACAACTGCCCCCAGTGAGGTAGGGGTGTCTAACATTGAACAGCGTTTACTTGCACATGTCACATACTGTACGCAATGGTCTTCACTCCAGGTTGCATTCAGGTCCCCTGTAAAAAGTCAAATACAATTTTTATTGAGAAACCTCATGAAAGATATAACAGGTATCTAATTGAGACAACCATATAGGGCTGTTGGTATTCTGATCATATATACCCAAGGAGGATTGGCTCCCAGAAAACATCAATTAACTTGTGGAACTACTGATGCAAATTCACATTTATGTATAATATGACAAAAGGGTGGGAGGGGGGTGAATTTTTTACTTCCTGTACAAAAGTTGCTACTGGTTAGGAATATTCATATTGTGTTTTAGCACAATCAGGCACCTGGCACAACCCACCCATCCATCCATATTTAATCTCAATTCTTCACAGAATATCATCAAAAAATTCCAAAACTCACAACATGCACAAGAAATGATCGAGCTATTGGTTCTAATCTTTTGAACTGTTTATTTTGAATGATAATCAGTTTTAATTTCAAATAATAACGACATTTCAATGTTTTCATTGTTGGAAAATATCAAGGGTCACTCCTGGGAGCCTGTCCTCCTTGATATATACCTGAGATTAGCAACAATGGCATCTACACAGTCCTTTGTTGCCAATTGATAATATTTGAGTTTAAATTCATAATCAAATTCTTAAGAAAAAATGCAGCATGAAATCTTGTGCACATTGTTCTATTCATTTAAAAGAAACACTTTTTTTTACTTTTGCAACAGATCGTGTAGCTAAACATGACTTTACCACTTTCAATAATTTTTAGTTTCCGTGGCAATTTATCCATTTCATTGAAGTAGTAGACTTGATTATTGGCCTGTAGGAAGGATGGGACAACATCACTCTTGTAGCCTGGAACATAAAGGCAGATTGTGAGATGTATGCAATTCAATACAAAACAAGGTTGTTACATGCAAAATGTCACCTCCATTTGTTACAGACGCCAACCACCGATCACTGATCACCAACCGCTGTCACAAAAAAGCAGATCATAAGTGGTGACATAACTAGTCATTTACATGCAAAGTGTCACCACATGCCATTTGTTACAGACATCAAACACTGTTAAAGACACTGATTGCTGAACACCAACCGCTGAACACTACACAGGTAGCTGCAAAAAAGTTTGGAGACTGTTACAATATGTCAGTACTTCTGGTGGTGACATAATTCCATCAACCAATCAGAAAAAACTTTAAACAAATAAGCGTGAACCTCTCAACCAATCAGCAATAACTTTTCAGTCAACCAGTAAAAAAAGAGCCTCGGAGGATTTGGTAAAAAACTTTGAGATGGTGTATTGATTAGGTATAAATTATCAAAAATCATTTTAGTAATACAGAATATTGTCTTAACTGCTAATCTCTTTAAGTTCTGCAATGTTTGCCTGGAGGTTAAAGATTAACAACCAAACTTTGTAATTTTTTCTCTCCTGAAACCTCTGTGGAAGATTGCCAAGGGATTATCTTTAATTCAGAGGCATATTAGAACTCAACGAGAATCCTATATTAGCAGTTGAGATATAACTCTATCATTTACCTATATGATTTTTGACATTTTTCAACCAACCAGAAATGAGTTTTTGACCAATCAGAATGTTGGCATTTCTACCAGAAAGATGGCAGTTTGTTATTGAGCTTGAAAAAACGAAATATTGCATACTTTGCCATACCGTTACAAATCAATTATCATAATTTATATACAATTATGTAATTAATCCATAACATAATTCACCAAAACAACAATAAATTTGACAGTGATAAAAGTGAAATTCTGTATACAAGAAAAATGTGTTGAACTTACCTTGCAATCTTGTTGCGATCAATGTTCTGCATTTTGGGCACCTTGCATCTACAGTAATTGCCTCTCCTGTCTCAATTGCTGCATCCTGGTCAACTGCAGGGTGATCTGTCGTTCCCATTGATTCACTCCTGGTGCGTTTCATCTTATCAGACTTCAAAGGTGTTGGTTTTCTCTTCTTCTTTGCTCTTCTAGTATTCAACTCATCTAATTCACAGAAATCCTCATCTAGGCCATTTGCAACAGTTTCTTCCTGATTTAGATCATTTACATTTGCAATAGTTTCATCCTGATGGGGTTTTCTACTAGTTTGGCAGCCATCTTGATTCAATTCATCTTCTGATTTCTCATCTAAATGTTTAGTTACTTTAAAAATTGGACGTCTACATTTTACCTCATGGTTTACATCATTGGGTTTAGAGCCAGCGTTTTCTGTAGTGTTTATCTTCCCATAATCCAAACTCATAGGTTGAGACTCGGGTGTTGATTGGTTGTCGGATTCGAACAAAGGAGGTGTCAAAGCCCCAGATGCCCCAATAGTGTCATCCCTCTCGAACTTTAATTCACTCTTTCTGCTTGGAATGTCGACAAATTTTAGCATATTTTCACTGTCTTTCAGTGGTTCTTTTGCACTATTGATATGACCCTTAATGTCCATTGAGTTTAAATTCTGATTGGCACTTTCACCTGGACTTCTGTGTCCATCTTTTTCAGCATCATTCTCAATGCTTGTTTGCGATACAGATTGTTCAATGAGTCTGACCTCTTCCTCATCACAACGCGACACAACTACCTCAACTAAGACCTTCCCAGGGCTTATTTTAGGATCAAAGACACTTATTTTGAACTTTGTGTCTTTTACTAAGTTGGCATACTTGCACCTAAGAGTGTCTATGATTAGAGACACATTTTTCTGAGACACACTTTGATGTACTTTTATCTTGTATTTTTTGTTTTCGTGATCTACAATATGGACCTGGGGTTGAAGTTTTAATGCATCTGATTCGCCATGATTCAAATTGCTAGTGTTCATATCTTTAGTACCAATTGTTGACTTTGGTGCATCCATTGGTTTGTGTGGTGAGTCCTTTGTTAAGTCTACCACTTTATGTGGTGTGTCAGAGTGGGTGTCCCGAATATGTGGTGTGTCACAGAGGGTGTGTAATTTCTGGGTGGCTGGAGGATATCCAACTTGTGATAAACATGGGGACATCATCACGCTGGAACCAACAAGTGAACAAAATTTTAGGAAACTTCGGGTGCATAATTGTTTGCATCTGATCTTAAAGGAAAGTTATGTCCAAATATCTTAAAATAATTAAATGAAAATTGTCAACTCAATCAGCTTACTGTAGCACTTCAGATACAGGAAAAAATGTGAGATACACTTGTTAAGATTGTGATTTTTAAGAGATTCTGTAACAGTAAGGACTGAATCAATTAAACAGAAATTATGGAAGATTCTTTTGTTTTCTCCTGTACTAGTAAACTTTCAACTTTGAAATCATATATTCAAAACGGCAGCACCAAAGGCTGTTTAAAAGCAACCCCATTAAAGAAAATATTTGATTTTGATATACTCCTTTAAATGTTTCAGCCACATTAATCTGTTTTCAGTTATGGCCTTATCATAATATAATCAAGAATGCATGTAGAATACTATAAACCATTTATATACATGACCAACCTAGTGTCCTGCACTGGGTTTGCCTGCCTATGGACAGTGAACTGTTTTAAAGAGTCTAAAGCTGCTCTGTAGTTGTTGTGGTGTTTCACCTTACTACGCACCCACTTGGAGAGACCTACAAAAATACATGTACATAATACAGTACATACATTAAACAGCTGTGGAGAGCGTTCTCATGGCCACGTTAAGTAAACTGTTTGAGAGTCTTAGAGCTGCTCTGTAGATGCTGTGGTGTTTTACCTTACTACATAAAACATACTAATACTTTGATTCGAGAGACCTAAATATTCTGTAATATAAAGTCATGAGAATTGAACTCTTGAAACCTTTAATTTGACTATTTTTACTAACTAATATTGTTATGCACATTAAAATAAGAAAACTGGAGATTTTAATGCACATTTACATTCTTTAGGTGTCAGACCAATATATTTGAATATAGCCAAATATGTTCTGGATTGATCACAAAATAATTATAGGTTAAAACATGTAAAATGTGAATGTAAACTGCAATTTCAGGTAAAAAAGGTATCTGCCATTGCCTATAAATAAATATCAAAGTAATGTATGATTTTAAATCAGAATGTCATTTCCAAAAAATAATAAAAAAGAGGCATCAACATGCAAAATATCACAACCTGCCATTTTTTACAGACACTGGCTGGATGCCAAACACCAACTGCCAAACACTATCCACAAAAAGTTGGAGACTATAACAATATGTAACAGTTGGAATCACTTGTGCTGGTGACATACATTCACATACCTTTGATATATTTCTGTGGGTTGTTTCCAAACCTATCATCCACCAATATAAGAGCCCCCCAGTCCTGTTTGTGTCTGATACACCTTCCCAGTGCCTGGTTTATGGCCCTATATGCCTGGATCTCGTACCACTCATTGCCAGTGAGGAGGCCCCTTGACTTGCAGTACTGGTTGTTGTATTGCTTCTTTAGTTCAACCAGTGAGTCTTTGATGCTTGGGAATGGTATACCAACCTGTAGATGTGCACATTTGAACAACATAATTACATAAGGCATTAACATGACAAAATGTCACCACCTAGTTACTCACAATATAATCAGTCGGATTTGAATTTCTGAGAACTCTGTAGTTGATATTGAAAAAAAAATTAGTCAATTTGAAGCAAGTTATAAAAAAAACCTTTGTGATCTTTCTATGACATTGAGAAGGTGACTGAAGGTCAAATCTTAAATCTAAAGTCAGATTTAAACTTCTGATAATACTTGAAGATGATTTTTTTTTAAATTTTGTCAATTTGAAGCAAGTTGAAAAATACCTTTTAGACCTTTCAATGACCTTGAGAAGGTCACTGAATGTCAAATCTTAAATCCAAAGTCAGATTTGAACTTCTAATAACTTGTAGATGATTTTTTTAAAGTTTGGTCAATTTGAAACAAGTTGAAAAAGACCTTTGTGACCTTTTCAACCTCAAATCTTGAATGTAAAGTCAGATTTGAACTTCTGAAAACTTGAAGATGATTCGGAAAAAATTGAAGTCAGTCTAAACACGAAACAGTATTGTTTAATTATTGGAAGTTTCAAGAATTTGTTACAGACACCAACTGCCACCCACTGATCGCCGCCACAAAAAGCGGAGACAATAACAATATGTCACCACTTCTTGGTGGTGACATAATAATGATAAATAGGATTTAAGCTCTGGACTCAATGTATTATGGCCTGATTCATTCCATGAAGGTGTTGTTTCCAGACATTTGCATGAATGCAAAGTTTAGGAAACAATGCATGAGGTGGAATTAATCATCTACAATGCATTGAATCAGAAGCTTAAATTATTTTCACAAATAGCAAACGATTTTACACAGTATCAAAGTTCTGCAAGGGTTAAACTAGGTCAACACCGTTTTGAGTACATGTGCACTTACAATTATTATAGCCATTGTATCGAGTACATGTGCACTTACATTAATTATACCCATGGTATTGAGTGCATGTGCACTCACAGTAATTATAGCCATTGTATCGAGTACATGTGCACTTACAGTAATTATAGCCATTGTATTAAGTACATGTGCACTTACAGTGATTATAGCCATTGTATCAAGTACATGTGCACTTACAGTAATTATAGCCATTGTATTGAGTACATGTGCACTTACAGTAATTATAGCCATTGTATCGAGTACATGTGCACTTACAGTAATTATAGCCATTGTATTGAGTACATGTGCACTTACAGTAATTATAGCCATTGTATCGAGTACATGTGCACTTACAGTAATTATAGCCATTGTATTGAGTACATGTGCACTTACAGTGATCATAGCCATTGTATTGAGTACATGTGCACTTACAGTGATAACTGCTCTTGCATTGTTGTCAGCAAAGTCCATACCCTCGCTCACTTTTCCCCGACAAACAGCAAGAAAGAGCGCACCAGTTCTGTCATCATCTGCAAGAATACATCCACAAGTGCAACTGTATTTGAACGTATTTCTTCTACACTATATCCAATTTTAAAAAAAATTGTGGGAGATTTTTGATACAGATTATAACCATGGGAAACTATACATGCCTGCATTTCAACCAATTTTAACGAAAATACATTTTTACATTACATGGTAATATACAAATAAGATAGAAGTACATGTAGTAAAATTAGATCAATTACGTGTCATACGCATGAGAAAACAAAATGGGATAAACATTGCCAAAGTTAGAGCCATTTTGGCGAAAAATCTTAATTTTTTGTCCCTCTGGTTCATATCATATATGCAATCTAAATTGCGATGTGTCAGGCTATCTAGGTATATTTTTAATGTGCTCACCCCACCTTAAAATCAATATCTAAAAAAATTATCCTCCATATATTCAATGTGCCTCATAAAATTTTACAATAAAAATATTGCACAAAAAAGCTACAAAATTCAAAAATGTTGCAATTAAAAAATAACGAAATCCTCCACACAAAAAATTCTGGGTAGAGCTCTGCTATATAGAAACAAGTTTATCAAAATAAATTTTCTATATATATTTAAGTAATGTTCCAATATTTGGACCACCCTGTATGTGCATTTTACATGGAGGGGACAGGATTCCAATAAGAAGTCAAATCAGTGCATATATCAAACTATTTATAATCCCAAAAATCTACTATGATATGATAATATTAATCTCTTATAGATACAGTGGATGTCAAGATATTATTGAGGGATGGCCTACCCTGTATATGTCAAATTGATTGCTCCTCAAGGGTCCAACATGATGAGGTCAGCTAATGGATGCAACCATGATTTCATACCATCATGCCCCTTTTCATATCTAGTAATGTTTTCATGTTGCTATAGTTACCAGATACATGTGTTATTGGGTTGAATTTACTGTGCATTATCACACAAAGTGGAACTAACACATGTATATAGGGGCAACTGAGGCCAAATAGGAACAATATTCATTATTCTTTTTACATAAAATAAAAAATGTAAGCCAGGGATGGTGGGTTCGATCCCCACTGTGGTGGACTGACTTTTTCACATCAGCCCTTAGCACACGATTTCATTCTGTTTTTTCATTAACAGAAAAGACACAACAATGAACATCTATTCTTTGGTGTCCCTTTAACACAGAGCAATCAGAAGACCAGAGTCAACTGAGATGAATTATCTCCATTTGATGGCAGCAACTTTGAGATCTCATGATAAAAAGTAAGTGAGTTTCATATACATGTATATAACGAGCCAGGCCAATGGGGGGGAGGGGGTTATGCTCCATGATTTTAAGAGAACTAGAATATGAATGTAATATTATGACCCTCAGCAACTTTGAGACCTCATCATGAAAAGTAAGTGAGTTTTATATATATCACGAGCCGGGTCAATGTGAGGGGGTGGGGGGGGAGTTATATGAATTTTAGAGAACTATAATATACTACAAACAAGCCAGAATTGAACATATTATTATTCAAAGCGTGTTTAGAAAATTTTGAAACTGCCATTGGATAACATCATTTGTCTGCCGATTTGACAGTATCTTCTCAATACAGATTTACATTATAGATCTTTGACCGTTATTGATCCTCTAGGCAAAGTCAAAGGTATTTTGATTCATGGCAAGCAAAACATTTTCAATGACAGAAAAGTTGTAATCAATGATGACCTAAGTTGCCTCCCCATCAGGACCAATAGGTGACCTGACCTGGGGTTACCTTCTCATTAAAATAGTTAAGCAAAACACAAAAATGTCACCACATTTTAAGTTATTGCAAAATCTTACAAATGCCAAACTCAGACCGTCGAACACCATGCATCCACGATAATTTGGAGACAATAACAATATGGCACCATTTCTGGTGATGACATAAAAACATTTGGAAATGCTACTCCCCGACATAAAAACTTCGACCTACCTATATTACCAGCATCAGTTTCCTCTATAATTTGATAGAAGTTTTGCAAGAGGCCATCAAAGTCAACTTTGTCTGATGCTCTTGGTTCGGACATTACTTGCTTATGTTGTTCCAGATTTTCCCATAGACCGGTCATCTACAATAGTAACAATAAGGATAATACTAAAGGTGACAATGACAAGACATTTACATGAAAAATGTCAACACCTTGTAAGTTATTGTAAATTGTTACAGACGCCGTACACAACACAACTTCTGGTGGTGACATGATAAGGGTATCAGAAATTTCAATGTAAAGTTAAGAATTTATTTTGAATGAATTGTTGTAAAAATGGATGACGACATCTTAAGAAAACAATGGACTTGAGGAATTGATAACTTAACAGGATTTCTGGTAATGACCACAATGAGTGTATTATCAGAAAAGTATAGAACAATGCAGAAAAAATAAATTTAAATTTTGAAATAAAAAAAATGTATCATGTCTCACATTTTGATGGCATTGTAGGCAAGAGAACAATTTAAGCCAACACAGTTTAAACTTGACATAGGGCCTTTAAGAATCTTCTTGTGCCAACTTAAAATAAAGTGATTTTGATGCCGTTGGATAGATAAAACTTCATTATAAACATGGATAAAACTTTACATGGGACCTTTAAGAATATATTCTTGTCCCTGGTGAATATGAAAAGATTAGACCTACCTTCCATCTTAGTGAGAACTTTTCTAGTACAGAGTAAGAAGAGAAGAAACACAACACACCATAGGGCACAGTCTGCAAGAAAATAATGGAAACGTTTTAACAGTGGCATTTTTCTAAAAATGACAATAGGAGTGACACCACCAATGTCATCAGACTCATCATCCTAGGATCAACTAAATATACTCTACCTGTCACATAATCACTGACATAAGTTCGGGAAGCTTAAGCTATGTCTCCCAGGTCCCCCAAATGAGACCACTCACTGCATGACACAGGCATGCCTTGATGCCTGTTCACAACAGGTGATGTGTCAAAACTTGTTGAATATAGAATACAGTGTATATAAATGTATTTGAATTGACTATACATTTCAACAGAAGTGACATGATAATGATGATAAAAAATATATAAAGACTTGCATTTGGTCATCACGTATGTAAATATTTCTGTAAATGTACCCATGTAATTGTACCTATAAGGGTTCCAGCAAACATACTTGTGCAAATTTTCTTTTGTTCATTTACAAAATACTCAAAACAGTCAATGTACAATCTCTATAAACAATTCAGGGGTATAAAAATTTCTGAGGAGTTAAAAACCTTACTTTGTTCAGTTATTATTGGAATAGGTTTTTCCTTTCCTTACCTTACAGACATCTAGTATAAGTGATCCGAGATCATCTTGGAAGTTGTACATCTCTGTATTTGCATATGTGGCACGTAGATTTACACCCTTTGGTCCCTGAGCTATGCTACCGACCCACACCTGAACACAACAATGAGCACAATTTTGTTACAATGGACACAATGTTTGTACAAACTAAACTACATGGATGTTATGATTAACTCATTTACTAGTTCATACTTCATAGTTCATTTACTTCTTAATTACTTCTATTCAGAGACGAAATAATTTTAGTCTAAAAATAGGAAAACCAGTCTTATCACCACAGGCTGGTATAGAAATATTTGTCCGCTGTGACGGAGCATGCTATTTTTTACAACAAGGCATTAACATGACAAAATGTCACCACCTAGTTGCTCACAATATTATGAGTTCAAACTTAAGTCAGATTTGAATTTCTGAGAACTTGTAAAGTCAAATTTGAACTTCTGAAAAGATGTAGATGATTTTGAAAAAAAAATTTAGTCAATTTGAAGCAAGTTGAAAACAGACCTTTTTGACCTTTTTTAACCTTGAGAAGGTCATTAAAGGTCTAATGTCAAATCTTAAGTCAGATTTGAATTTCTGAGAACATGTAGATGATTTTGAAAAAAAAAATTAGTCAATTTGAAGCAAGTTGAAAAAAGACCTTTTTTTACCTTTTTTGACCTTGAGAAGGTCATTGAAGGTCAAATGTCAAATCTAAAGTCATATTTGAATTTCTGAGAACATGTAGATGATTTTGAAAAAAAATTTAGTCAATTTGAAGCAAGATGAAAAAATACCTTTTTGACCTTTTTTGACATTGAGAAGGTCATTGAAGGTCAAATGTCAAATCTAAAGTCAGATTTGAATTTCTGAGAACATGTAGATGATTTTGAAAAAAAAATTTAGTCAATTTGAAGCAAGTTGAAAAAAGACATTTTTGACCTTTTTTGACTTTGAGAAGGTCATTGAAGGTCAAATGTCAAATCTTAAGTCAAATCTAAAGTCAGATTTGAATTTCTGAGGACACGTAGATGATTTTGAAAATTTTTTTTAGTCAATTTGAAGCAAGTTGAAAACAGACCTTTTTGACCTTTTTTGACCTTGAGAAGGTCATTGAAGGTCAAATCTTAAGTCAGATTTGAATTTCTGAGAACACATAGATGATTTTGAAAAAAAAATTAGTCAATTTGAAGCAAGTTGAAAACAGACCTTTTTGACCTTTTTTGACCTTGAGAAGGTCATTGAAGGTCAAATGTCAAATCTAAAGTCAGATTTGAATTTCTGAGAACATGTAGATGATTTTGAAAAAAAAATTTAGTCAATTTGAAGCAAGTTGAAAAAAGACCTTTTTGACGTTTTTTGACTTTGAGAAGGTCATTGAAGGTCAAATGTCAAATCTTAAGTCAAATCTAAAGTCAGATTTGAATTTCTGAGAACACGTAGTTGATTTTGAAAATTTTTTTTAATCAATTTGAAGCAAGTTGAAAACATACCTTTTTGACCTTTTTTGACCTTGAGAAGGTCATTGAAGGTCAAATGTCAAATCTTAATTCAATTTCTGAGAACACGTAGATGATTTTGAAAAAAAAATTTAGTCAATTTAATTTGAAGCAAGTTGAAAACAGACCTTTTTGACCTTTTTTGACCTTGAGAAGGTCATTGAAGGTCAAATGTCAAATCTTAAGTCAGATTTGAAGGTCAAATGTCAAATCTAAAGTCAGATTTGAATTTCTGAGAACATGTAGATGATTTTGAAAAAAAATTTAGTCAATGTGAAGCAAGTTGAAAAAAGACCTTTTTGACCTTGAGAAGGTCATTGAAGGTCAAATGTCAAATCTTAAGTCAGATTTGAACTTCTGAGAACATGTAGATGATTTAGAAAAAAATTGAAGTCAGTCTAAACAGTATTTGTTAAGTTATAGGAAGTTGTAAGAAATTGTTACAGACGCCGGACGCCAACCGCCGGACGCCAACCACCAACCGCCGTCGCAAAAAAAACGGAGACCATAACAATATGTCACCACTTTTGGTGGTGACATAAAAACACTAAGAATACTTCACGATTTATTTTTTAACTCATATCTTTCGTTATACCATACAAAATTACTTACTCAGTGCAATGGATATATCATTTGCGGGTAACTTTCACTTCTGTTTGAAGTCCAATTACGCTGGGAAGAAAAGCTATTGAAAATGGCGCAGGAGTATCATACTTCAAAATGTACCATTTCTTGTTTAACTTTCTAATGGCACGATATAGTGACACAATAATATTTACACATGGTTTCAGCATAACTATGAAGGTATAAATGAGATGTTGATGTATTTGGTCTTTTTAATTCTTCTATATAAAATAATGTTTAATTTTTTTGTCCGCTTTGACGGAGCAGTTGCAAATGTGAACTGCGAAAATGCTCCGTCACAGCGGACAAAAAATATTAATATTATTTTTTATAAAAAAAATTAAAAAGACCCAATGCATTAATATCTCATTAATACATTCAGAGATATGCTGAAAATATATGTTAATATTATCGTGTCACTATATCATGCCATTAAAAAGTTAAAAAAGAAATGGTTCATTTTAGAGTTTGATACTCTGGCGCCGTTTTCAATAGATTTTACTCCTAGCGTTATTGGACTTCAAACAGAAGTGAAGGTTACACGCAAATGATATATCCATTGCATGGAGTAAGTAATTATCTTTGATATAACGAAACATATGAGTTAAAAAATAAATCGTGAAGCATTCTTAGTGTTTTTATGAAAAATAGCATGCTCCGTCACAGCGGACAAATCTTTCGATACCAGCCTGTGATCACAAAAATTAAAATTAAAAGAGTCAAAAATGTGCCCATTAAAGAGGAAAATTCAAATCCATTTTTTTGGTCTCCATTTGCAAGGAAAAATTGTTAAGAAATAAGTCATTTGAAATTCAAATTATTGAAAAAATCTGTGACCCCTTTTCCTGTACCCTGGGTCATTTATTTTTGAGCTTTAAAATAAATTTAGTCTATGGGAGACAGATTCAGGGGCCTTGTGTTATTTTACACATAGACAAAGAAGCACATGTCACAGCCATTTATATGTGTTCTAGAATGGCCAGCCATAATATATTTTCACGTGTTCAGCCTAAACAATCGATTTAGTGTATTTTGTACCTGGTCAGAGTTGATGACATGCGGGGCCTCAAGTTTAATAGGGAATGGCATCCCAAGCTCGCTTTGAAAGGAGTCCATTGGAGATAATGTCCCACTGGTCAAGACAACACTACGTGTGTCAACTAGGTCAGAGAAAGCCTGAAAGAGAATAGGTTTATTGAGTTAGGTCAGAGAAAGCCTTAAATAGAGTAAGTTTATTGAATGAATGTGTCCATCGGGGATAATGTCCCACTGGTCAAGACAACACTGCGTGTGTCAACTAGGTCAGAGAAAGCCTGAAAGAGAATAAGTTTATTGAATAAGGAGTCCATTGGAGATAGTGTCCCACTGGTCAAGACAACACTGCGTGTGTCAACTAGGTCAGAGAAAGCCTGAAAGAAAATAAGTTTATTGAATGAAGGTGTCCATTGGCGATAATGTCCCACTGGTCAAGCCAACACTGCGTGTGTCAACTAGGTCAGAGAAAGCCTGAAATAGAATAAGTTTATTGAATAAGGAGTCCATTGGAGATAGTGTCCCACTGGTCAAGACAACACTGCTTGTGTCAACTAGGTCAGAGAAAGCCTGAAAGAGAATAAGTTTATTGAATAAGGAGTCCATTGGAGATAGTGTCCCACTGGTCAAGACAACACTGCGTGTGTCAACTAGGTCAGAGAAAGCCTGAAAGAGAATAAGTTTATTGAATGAAGGTGTCCATTGGTGATAATGTCCCACTGGTCAAGCCAACACTGCGCGTGTCAACTAGGTCAGAGAAAGCCTGAAAGAGAATAAGTTTATTGAATAATGAATATTGAATGCCACTACCCTAGTTAGTAATTGTTGCATATTGTCACAGACACAGAACACTGACTATAGACGCCAAACTGTCCTTAAATGTTAGAGACTATAACAATAATATGTCACAACTTACAAATCTAACAATTATTGGATTGACTCCTTTAACATTCTTACGGCGACTTACCACTGCGGGATTCATGCACCAGAAGTTGAGGTCAAACGTTTCCTCCATTTTCCGTTTACCAGTCTTCTTAGATAGTGTAACATCATTTGTGTTTGCCTGGAATACATACATTACTAGTATCACCCATGATTATGTTTTTAGAAGGGGTTACACATCGGACTTCATCAAGATAGACTAGGATTGGAATGGAGTAAAAAACATATTTTCATACTTTACATGGGACCTTTAACTACATTTTCCTCACCTCCTGGTTTTTATGTTGCACCAAAAACCTTATCGTTTTCACAATTGTCATCCGAAAGTCTTCTGTGTACTTCATGTTATGACGGAAAATGTAATCCAAAACAGTGAATAGTCCTTCCAGAACTTTCCGGGAAAAGCCGCTTAGTTTGACTTCTTTTGTTGGATCTTTCCCTCTTTTTCCAGACATGAAGTCATCCTCTTTTTCACAGATTTTTGCATGTGTGTCCTAGAAATATGAGGAAAAAATAGAGTTTCTTCTTTCATTTAGGTTTGGTGTCGGGCACAATTTACCAATTTACTACATTCCTGCAGAATTTTGTACTATATTTTGTCAACCAAACTAGCGTTAGTGACAATCACATCTAAACTAATATAGAAAATCAAAAATGATCAAAAATGGGGTACCAAAAATCAACTAGGGAAAGATATAGGGTGCATTGAGTCTGTGAGATTAGATGGTAATTTAATACATACCTTGTACATTTGAAAATTTTCTCTTGTAATGCCAAGGTTACCAAGTTGCGCTATGATTTCTACTCCACTCCAAGATGCCACCTATAGTACAAGAAGTAAAATATTAGGCAGGTTTAGATAGACATTTTTTAAAAACTTGTACGTGGACGTGTAGAATTATGGGAATTATGAGAATTGTGAAATAACTTTCTTGAAAGAACAAATGGGAGAAAAAACTTAGCAGCTAATCACACTCAAATATCTTATATTATCAAAAAATGGAATTCGACTGAATTTGAAGAAAGATTGAGATTGAGAAATGTAACTTATTTTTAAGATATAACTCACCTGGGTGTCATATTTACGCATCTTTAAATTTTTCGTCTGACTTGACATGAAATCTTTCATTTTGCAAATCTGAAAAATAACCAATAAGTATATTTGCATAATAAAATATGTGTCTCATGTCCAAATGTTTTTGAAAACATGGGTTGATGAAACAAAGCATTTACATGCAAAATGTCACCTACCATTTGTTACAGACACTGAGCTCTGAACAACAACTGCCAAACATCCTTTACAAAAAGGTTAGAGACTATAAAAATATGTCAGCACTTGTGGAGCTGACATAAAAAGTAGATCAAAATAAAAATGTGGACATTGTATACATTATATAAAAAATACTGAACTGCTATTAATGGGATAAAAATGTGGATACTGTTTGAATTTTAATATGTAAAAATACTGAATCGGTATACGTACCAGTCCTTGCATTCTGTCATGCTCAAAGTACTTCACTTTTGCATTCACTGAAACGACACAACAATAATGTCATATCTCATGTAATAATCTCACACTAGCAATAGTCTTAGATATGTAGGAATGCCAAATACTTCAAAATAGTAATGATGATAATACTCAAGATCTATTTCTAATACTCAAGCATGTTCTAGTGTTCTGCACATCCTCTGTTATCATATCTGATCTATATCAGTCCATTTTTTCTAAATTGGCTTTCTCTTAATGGGAAAATACCAATGGGAGTTGAAAGCAGATGAGGTTTCAATACAAAGGGTATTTGCATAAAATATAAAAGATGACTTAAATAACACCTACTCATTCTCTTGAGGTCTGGTATGAGATATTCCAAGTGGTCTTTGCCCACAGTGAAACTGGCAGCGTCCCTGGCTGAGTCTTCTATATTGTGAGCCTCGTCTAAGATCACTATGTCATTCTTTAAGTCAATACTCAACTAAAATACAATGTGCATTTCATATACATGTGGTCTATATTGAGAGATGAATATGTAAAAAAAGCATTAACATGCAAAATATCATTACCTGCTGAACAGCTGAAAGCTGGATACTAACCACCGAAGGCTGAACACCAACAACCGAACACTGTCCACAAAAAGTCAAAGACTATAACAATATGTCACCACCTGTGTTGGTGACATAATAATACTCACACTTGCACGTATGTTGGCATCTATCAGATAATTGTAAGGGCAGAACACTATGTCAACTTGTGTCATGATGTTGCGACTCAAGAAGTACGGACAAGCCTAAAAACAAAGAGCAGAATTGTGAAACACAATGGTTATGAAATATATACATGACAAGATAATCAAGTCTCAACTAGAAAATATGTTTTACTTTGTACATTAACAAAGGCAAAAATGTCTAACCTAATGACCTAAAATGGAAAACATTCTGAAAATGAGTCACTAACTTGTACTTAATTGATAGACAATGATGAAATGATGACTTCTTAGAGATGAGGTGTGATATTTTTACCTTAATTACTTTTTTCACCAAAGTCATTTTACCTGAAGTGATTTTGTTTTGCAGACATCAACAAGATCTTCAATATCATATGCCGGACTCTTCCCTTTCATCAGTAACAAACCCTCAATGGTATTATAGCCTACTTTCTTAGCTTTGTCCATATAAGAGCAGCCAGTGTGCTAAAATACAACAAACCCTCAATGGTATTATAGCCTACTTTCTTAGCTTTGTCCATATAAGAGCAGCCAGTGTGCTAAAATACAACAAACCCTCAATTGTATTATAGCCTACTTTCTTAGCTTTGTCCATATAAGAGCAGCCAGTGTGCTGAAATACAACAAACCCTCAATTGTATTATAGCCTACTTTCTTAGCTTTGTCCATATAAGAGCAGCCAGTGTGCTAAAATACAACAAACCCTCAATGGTACTATAGCCTACTTTCTTAGCTTTGTCCATATAAGAGCAGCCAGTGTGCTAAAATACAACAAACCCTCAATGGTACTATAGCCTACTTTCTTAGCTTTGTCCATATAAGAGCAGCCAGTGTGCTAAAATACAACAAACCCTCAATGGTATTATAGCCTACTTTCTTAGCTTTGTCCATATAAGAGCAGCCAGTGTGCTAAAATACAACAAACCCTCAATGGTATTATAGCCTACTTTCTTAGCTTTGTCCATATAAGAGCAGCCAGTGTGCTAAACTACAACAAACCCTAAATGGTATTATAGCCTACTTTCTTAGCTTTGTCCATATAAGAGCAGCCAGTATGCTAAAATATAAAAACCCTTAATGATATTATAGCCTACTTTCTTAGCTTTGTCCATATAAGAGCAGCCAGATTGCTAAAATACAACAAACCCTCAATGGTATTATAGCCTACTTTCTTAGCTTTGTCCATATAAGAGCAGCCAGTGTGCTGAAATATAACAAACCCTAAATGGTATTATAGCCTACTTTCTTAGCCTTGACCATATAAGAGCAGCCAGTGTGCTGAAATACAACAAACCCTAAATGGTATTATAGCCCACTTTCTTAGCTTTGTCCATATAAGAGCAGCCAGTGTGCTGAAATACAACAAACCCTCAATTGTATTAAAGCCCACTTTCTTAGCTTTGTCCATATAAGAGCAGCCAGTGTGCTAAAATACAACAAACCCTCAATTGTATTATAGCCTACTTTCTTAGCTTTGTCCATATAAGAGCAGCCAGTGTGCTAAAATACAACAAACCCTCAATTGTATTATACCCTACTTTCTTAGCTTTGTCCATATAAGAGCAGCCAGTATGCTAAAATACAACAAACCCTCAATTGTATTATAGCCTACTTTCTTAGCTTTGTCCATATAAGAGCAGCCAGATTGCTAAAATACAACAAACCCTCAATTGTATTATAGCTTACTTTCTTAGCTTTGTCCATATAAGAGCAGCCAGTGTGCTGAAATACAACAGACCCTCAATTGTTTTACAGCCTACTTTCTTAGCTTTGTCCATATAAGTGCAGCCAGTGTGCTAAAATACAACAAACCCTCAATTATATTATAGCCTACTTTCTTAGCCTTGTCCATATAAGAGCAGCCAGTGTGCTAAAATACAACAAACCCTCAATGGTATTATAGCCTACTTTCTTAGCTTTGTCCATATAAGTGCAGCCAGTGTGCTGAAATACAACAAACCCTAAATTGTATTATAGCCTACTTTCTTAGCTTTGTCCATATAAGAGCAGCCAGATTGCTAAAATACAACAAACCTTCAATTGTATTATAGCCTACTTTCTTAGCTTTGTCCATATAAGAGCAGCCAGTGTGCTAAAATACAACAAACCCTCAATGGTATTATAGCCTACTTTCTTAGCTTTGTCCATATAAGAGCAGCCAGTGTGCTAAAATACAACAAAACCTCAATTGTATTATAGCCTACTTTCTTAGCTTTGTCCATATAAGTGCAGCCAGTGTGCTAAAATACAACAAACCCTCAATGGTATTATAGCCTACTTTCTTAGCTTTGTCCATATAAGTGCAGCCAGTGTGCTAAAATACAACAAACCCTCAATGGTATTATAGCCTACTTTCTTAGCTTTGTCCATATAAGTGCAGCCAGTGTGCTAAAATACAACAAACCCTCAATGGTATTATAGCCTACTTTCTTAGCTTTGTCCATATAAGTGCAGCCAGTGTGCTAAAATACAACAAACCCTCAATGGTATTATAGCCTTCTTTCTTAGCTTTGTCCATATAAGTGCAGCCAGTGTGCTAAAATACAACAAACCCTCAATGGTATTATAGCCTACTTTCTTAGCTTTGTCCATATAAGAGCAGCCAGTGTGCTAAAATACAACAAAGCCTCAATGGTATTATAGCCTACTTTCTTAGCTTTGTCCATATAAGAGCAGCCAGTGTGCTAAAATACAACAAACCCTCAATGGTATTATAGCCTACTTTCTTAGCTTTGTCCATATAAGAGCAGCCAGTGTGCTGAAATATAACAAACCCTAAATGGTATTATAGCCTACTTTCTTAGCTTTGTCCATATAAGAGCAGCCAGTGTGCTAAAATACAACAAAACCTCAATTGTATTATAGCCTACTTTCTTAGCTTTGTCCATATAAGTGCAGCCAGTGTGCTAAAATACAACAAACCCTCAATGGTATTATAGCCTACTTTTTTAGCTTTGTCCATATAAGTGCAGCCAGTGTGCTAAAATACAACAAACCCTCAATGGTATTATAGCCTACTTTCTTAGCTTTGTCCATATAAGTGCAGCCAGTGTGCTAAAATACAACAAACCCTCAATGGTATTATAGCCTACTTTCTTAGCTTTGTCCATATAAGAGCAGCCAGTGTGCTAAAATACAACAAACCCTCAATTGTATTATAGCCTACTTTCTTAGCTTTGTCCATATAAGAGCAGCCAGTATGCTAAAATACAACAAACCCTCAATGGTATTATAGCCTACTTTCTTAGCTTTGTCCATATAAGAGCAGCCAGTATGCTAAAATACAACAAAACCTCAATTGTATTATAGCCTACTTTCTTAGCTTTGTCCATATAAGAGCAGCCAGTATGCTAAAATACAACAAACCCTCAATTGTATTATAGCCTACTTTCTTAGCTTTGTCCATATAAGAGCAGCCAGTGTGCTAAAATACAACAAACCCTCAATGGTATTATAGCCTACTTTCTTAGCTTTGTCCATATAAGAGCAGCCAGTATGCTAAAATATAAATCCCTTAATGATATTATAGCCTACTTTCTTAGCTTTGTCCATATAAGAGCAGCCAGTGTGCTAAAATACAACAAACCCTCAATTGTATTATAGCCTACTTTCTTAGCTTTGTCCATATAAGAGCAGCCAGTATGCTAAAATACAACAAACCCTCAATTGTATTATAGCCTACTTTCTTAGCTTTGTCCATAGAAGAGCAGCCAGATTGCTAAAATACAACAAACCCTCAATTGTATTATAGCCTACTTTCTTAGCTTTGTCCATATAAGAGCAGCCAGTATGCTAAAATACAACAAACCCTCAATGGTACTATAGCCTACTTTCTTAGCTTTGTCCATGTAAGAGCAGCCAGTATGCTAAAATACAACAAACCCTCAATTGTATTATAGCCTACTTTCTTAGCTTTGTCCATATAAGAGCAGCCAGTATGCTAAAATATAACAAACCCTCAATGGTATTATAGCCTACTTTCTTAGCTTTGTCCATATAAGAGCAGCCAGTGTGCTAAAATACAACAAACCCTCAATTGTATTATACCCTACTTTCTTAGCTTTGTCCATATAAGAGCAGCCAGTGTGCTGAAATACAACAAACCCTCAATTGTATTATAGCCTACTTTCTTAGCTTTGTCCATATAAGAGCAGCCAGTGTGCTGAAATACAACAAACCCTCAATGGTATTATAGCCTACTTTCTTAGCTTTGTCCATATAAGAGCAGCCAGTGTGCTAAAATACAACAAACCCTCAATGGTATTATAGCCTACTTTCTTAACTTTGTCCATATAAGAGCAGCCAGTGTGCTAAAATACAACAAACCCTCAATGGTATTATAGCCTACTTTCTTAGCTTTGTCCATATGAGAGCAGCCAGTGTGCTAAAATAACATGAACCAGGTACAGAGAGCTCCTACCCAGTAATCCCAAATTGCATTTTATTCAATACAACAAGTGTTAATTTTTCTTTAAAGTTTAAATACCAAGTAAATATTTCGTTCTATGGAGCGCAAACATTTAAACAACAGAAAGTACCCTATATACAGAATAAAATATTTGTTTTATATATTTACTTCCATTTCTTAGTTGTGGTGACATAAAAACTTACATCAAGTAAAGTGTGACAGCCCTCTGTTTTGTTTTTCTCTTCACTGATTATTGGGTGGATACATGTGCCCTGCTCTCTACTGGACAGAATGCACATTCTACAATCAACGAAACAAATAGATAATAGGGAGGATACAGGTGCCCTGCTCTCTACTGGACAGAATGCACATTCTACAATCAACGAAACAAATAGATAATAGGGAGGATACAGGTGCCCTGCTCTCTACTGGACAGAATGCACATTCTACAATCAATGAAACAAATAGATAATAGGGTGGATACAGGTGCCCTGCTCTCTACTGGACAGAATGCACATTCTACAATCAATGAAACAAATAGATAATAGGGTGGATACATGTGCCCTGCTCTCTACTGGACAGAATGCACATTCTACAATCAATGAAACAAATAGATAATAGGGTGGATACAGGTGCCCTGCTCTCTACTGGACAGAATGCACATTCTACAATCAATGAAACAAATAGATAATAGGGTGGATACAGGTGCCCTGCTCTCTACTGGACAGAATGCACATTCTACAATCAATGAAACAAATAGATAATAGGGTGGATACATGTGCCCTGCTCTCTACTGGACAGAATGCACATTCTACAATCAATGAAACAAATAGATAATAGGGTGGATACAGGTGCCCTGCTCTCTACTGGACAGAATGCACATTCTACAATCAATGAAACAAATAGATAATAGGGTGGATACAGGTGCCCTGCTCTCTACTGGACAGAATGCACATTCTACAATCAATGAAACAAATAGATAATAGGGTGGATACATGTGCCCTGCTCTCTACTGGACAGAATGCACATTCTACAATCAATGAAACAAATAGATAATAGTGTGAATACAGGTGCCCTGCTCTCTACTGGACAGAATGCACATTCTACAATCAACGAAACAAATAGATAATAGGGTGGATACATGTGCCGTGCTCTCTACTGGACAGAATGCACATTCTACAATCAATGAAACAAATAGATAATAGTGTGAATACAGGTGCCCTGCTCTCTACTGGACAGAATGCACATTCTACAATCAACGAAACAAATAGATAATAGGGTGGATACATGTGCCCTGCTCTCTACTGGACAGAATGCACATTCTACAATCAATGAAACAAATAGATAATAGGGTGGATACATGTGCCTTGCTCCCTACTGGACAGAATGCACATTCTACAATCAATGAAACAAATAGATAATAGGGTGAATACAGGTGCCCTGCTCTCTACTGGACAGAATGCACATTCTACAATCAATGAAACAAATAGATAATAGGGTGGATACAGGTGCCCTGCTCTCTACTGGACAGAATGCACATTCTACAATCAATGAAACAAATAGATAATAGGGTGGATACATGCGCCCTGCTCTCTACTGGACAGAATGCACATTCTACAATCAATGAAACAAATGGATAATAGGGTGGATACAGGTGCCCTGCTCTCTACTGGACAGAATGCACATTCTACAATCAATGAAACAAATAGATAATAGGGTGGATACAGGTGCCCTGCTCTCTACTGGACAGAATGCATATTCTACAATCAATGAAACAAATAGATAATAGGGTGGATACAGGTGCCCTGCTCTCTACTGGACAGAATGCACATTCTACAATCAACGCAAACAAGATTTATATGGTGAACATACAGATGCAAACTGATACAGCTGGAGACTATAACGACTCACTACTTCTGGAGGTGGTTATAAAAATGCACTCTAAAACATAATATTAAATATAATGTACAGGGTGGTCAAAAAAACTGGAAACCCTAACACCATTTTCCTAATATCTTTGTCATTTTAGGAAATAACTTTGCACATTTGTACATCACTCAATTTCCTATTTGCATACACTATTTCATGACCCTCAGATTGATAGTCACAGTGTTACAGCACTTTAAAGAACATTCCTGGTGGCCACTATTGCGCTATAGCCCAACCTCCACATGTCGTCCAAAATGTCCCTACCTATGGGAATATGGCAGAAATAGAGTTTATAAGAATGACCTCAGAACAATTGCAGACCTCAAAAGTGAGATCATCTGTATCATTCAGGCCATACCTGCTGAGAAATGCATTTGTATCATTGACAACTGTGCAGATTTGCCTACAGCGCAATAATGCCAAACCTGAAGCATGTTGTTCAAAGTGCTGTAAAGGTGTGACTATCAGTCTGATGGTCATGAAATATGATAGGGTAGTAGGAAATTGAATGATTTACAAATGTGTGAAATATCAGGGAGTAATTTCTTACAATGACAAAGATATGAGGAAAATGCAGGGTTTCCGTTTTTTTTGACCACCCTGTATATAAATTGTTACAAAAATGTCTGTAAAATCTACACTAAAAAGTCCATTTTGAATTCAAAAGCAATTTAAAATATAAACAACATCAGGCGAAAGGTATTTGAGTTTTTGCCCAAACTGACTGACAGATGGAGCCGTACTTTATATCCCTCAACCTTTGTTTGATGGGAAAACAATGAAAGCTGACCTGGTATTGTGACTGTATGATGTTTTATTCAGCTCCCTCACTATCTGAGTAATCTGCTTGTGTGTCCTTGTACCAAAATAGATCTTCGGGACCCTGGAGAATCAATTTATGAGTTAGCACAGGGAGCACACGTGTCTCTCATATCTCTCTTAGGCTACAATACACATGTAAAAGTACAGGTTAAATCATAATTCTCCTACCCTGGTATAGGCAAAGTTAGGAAGATTCCCACCTAATTCAATATTACTTACAAAGTAACTCTTTAAGGTGAATGAAAAGAATCATTTTTGCTATGCATTGTTGAATAGCTTTCAGTTTGAAGGGATACTACTGTGGAAAGATGAATCGAGGAGGATAGCATGTTACGTCAAATTACATACAATGAAACCTGTAAAGTGGAACACTTCTAGAAGTGGAACAACGAAACAGCAACTGGCTTTTAAATGTTAAATGGACCTCTATAAGTGGAAAATTTTCCAAGTGGAACGCTTTTTAGAGGTACCAAATGTGTTCCATTTACACAAGTTTCACTGTATTTAAATACACAGTAGAGTGTATATTAAAATTCAGGTCAGGTTAAATTCATTCAAAATACCTGACCTTATCCTTTTGGTCTGTTGTCTACAAGCACAATCACAATTGATGAATCCACCCTGTGCACCCTCAGATTCAGCTTCAGTTGAACTCTTCCCAAGTTTAAAGTATTCAGTGCTGGGAGAGTCCATCTTGTTGAAAGGGGTGGTAGGACTATCTTCATAACCAATTTTGGTATGAGACCTTCCCTGAAATGTATTGGACACGCTGATACAATGACACGTTGCAGAAAATGTCAAAATCCTTTTTTCACAATTACATTAAAACAAGGCATTAACATGACAAAATGCCACCCTAGTGCTCACAATATTATGGGTTCAAATTGAAATAGGACCTTTTTTGACCTCGAGAAGGTCATTGCATATAACACGTCACTAATAGAGGGCCAATTCAAAATAGAAATTATTTTTGAAGAAAACATTGATATGTATGTATTTACAGTCACTCTGGATATACTTACAGTTGTAGGAGTTCTAAACCTTTGAGGAGCTTTGAAGTCATCAAAATCCAAATCTACCGAAGGTTCTTTCCTAGTGTTACTAAATTCTTGATTTGTGTCACAAGTATCATCGTTTGTGTTACATGTTTCATTGTTGAAGTATGGTGATTTTTCCGTAGCAGATTCAATGGGTGCAGCTTCCTCATGGCAGTGGCAGTTGCAATTATCAGCTACAAAATCACAAGAAATTTTCATCTTTACAAAAAATATCACATTGGACAAAAAATTAACAAAGTAAGTTTTCAGAGACTGTGCATATAATGCGAATAGAGGCAAATGTAAACCGTCAATTTTTTATTTAACAAAATAAGACAAAATAATCGTGGTCCTGGTGAAGTCAGACCAAGATACTGTAATTATTCAGATAAATCAGGTTCAGTTTAATTAGAACTCAAATCTATTCAAGCTTTAACTAGGACTCAAACTGAACCCAGGTTATCAAAGATCCAAATCACCCCCCCCCCCCTCATAACATGTAACTGTACTTAAATTTTCGATGTTAATCAATATGTTGTAACATTCCCTTTATCGGCTTTTTGGAATTCTAATAACCTCACCTTTTCCAGTATCTTCATGGCGGGCATTCTTTTCTGAAAATAAAATAACAATCAAAATGAAAACAGAACATTAAGAAAGAGCCCACTGAGTACTTAGTTTTAAAGACCAGCGATTAACCAGTAACATATGAACCAGTAACATATGAAGTAACTGGCTGATAGCTTGACAAAAGGGTTTGATTTTAGCGCTAGTATTGAAAATGTTGCTCCTTGAAAGCAATTCCTTCTAATACTTGTTTGCTGTGGGAGTTAGATTCGCTAAATGTCAAAAAAGTTATTCTCAGACCTGTAACATTGATTGGTTGGTTTAGGTGAGACCATATAATGAAACACTTAAGTAGAGTAAAACCTGTGTATATTGAACATTTTTTTGGCCAAGAAAAAATGTTCAATGTTGGTAGGTGTTAACTTTAGAGAGGGTAATTTATACAGAAGTCAGTTGAGTAGAGTATTTGTGGAGGAAGGGTGTCCACTAGAGACAGGAATTCACTAGAGAGAAAGAGTAATTTATATAGAAGCCTGTGTGGAGAAAGGGTGTCTAGTAGAGCCAGGTGTTTACTATAGAGAAGTGTTCACTAAGACAGGATTTACTGTAATTGCTTTATCACATTGCCTCCAAAAAGAAGAAGCCACTCAGCTAGCTCAATGCTATCCTCCTCTGCTATTTACCGAGATCCCCTTATCTCCTTACAGAGGTATGGCCCTCATTCCTTCCCTTGCATTGTTCCATTACATAATCCCCTAGTCATTCCCATCTTTGTCATTAATATTTTACTTTTCTGTAAATGTGAATATGCAAATAATGTGAAAACTACCTTTTTCATGCTGCACCCAGGCAAGTGCTGAACACAGCAGAGCCAAACTTTTTCCACTACCAGTTGGTGACTCTAATAGGGAATTTTGACTCTTGGCTAGGCCTTTCACTATCTAAAATGCAAGAAGACTGGGAAGTTTAGAGATAACATGTCTAGTTTAGTGTTGAAGTGTTTCAGAAATTGACAATCTGAAACACAATATGAGAATCTTTGGTGATCATGTGTTCAATTTAGTGTTTAATTATTTTGTCGTGGCTTGCTCTTTCAATTGATATGTTATATACACTTTTTGGTTTAAATATGTTTCAAATTGTGATGTTTAAAAATAATTTTTTTTTGCATCTGAATCTCAGAGTATCTGTCATACTCCTGATTCATACATTGATTTTATTTCGAGGTGGCACCAGGTTTGGTTTGGACACTGTTCCCCATACAATCTAGGGTCAAGTAGTGGCCAAGGCAATTTACTTTTCAATCAAGTATAAAGGGGACAGTTCACTTGCACCCTTTGAATCCCCCCTCTAGCTACAGGCCTAATGTTGTTTTCTAGTTCCAAAAAATAAGATAAAAGACCAGCTCTATATATGTCTAAAGAAGGTTACCATTGACATCATGGAAAGCTGGGAAGGGTATGCCTTGTGTGGAAACTTCACTTTAACGCCACCTATTGTGTATTCCTTATCAGTTGCTGGGGATGCCATAGCTGAAATGAATAACAAAATCAGTCTCAAAGCATTTCATTCAATGCAATCCTTCTTCTTCTCTCAGTGAAATCTAGGGTTTGTAGAGGTAAGAGCAGGATCCACTGACTGAAGCTTGGAGAATGCGACAAAACACTGACGTATATTAAGATTTCACTTCATGACATGGACAGAACTTGTAAAATATACATGTACCTATAACTGTATCCATACAAGAGTATATCAATTTAACAGTTTTGAAAGCTTCCCATTTAATAATTGCTGACTCTCTCAATAAAATAATAAGTATAACTCTATAAATAATATAGAATGACAACTCAAGATCACTGATATGACTGATGTCACACTTTCAGTGCAAAAATGACTGCACACAGAATGATTGAGTGTTTTTTACTTTTATTTTGTAATTATCTTTTTATGTTGTAACTTTATGAAGAGGCAAGTAAATATATGTCCATTACTTATTGATTATCCCTTGTACAATACTGTACAGATCATGACAGGACAAATTGGAAGGCTCTTTATTACCTGGCTTATTTTGAGATATCACATATGTTTCAGGACTATGAGAATTTATAGGATGGCGATCTAGGCCTCGTTTATTCCAGTCTAGAGCCACACCTAGTCCATGTAGATCCTCTAATTATGTGCTGTAAGTTCCATTTCATCTAGTTAACAACTAAAATAAATAAATGATAAATTATTTAGCAAGAACAGCAGAGGAGTGATTATTAGAGTGTAGCTGACATCAAAAAGGCTGGTCCTAGCCAGGATAAAGATACAAAGCCCCGTCAGTCCTGTTTCTACCTTAACATATCAGGGTACAAGTTAATTAGTGCAGAGGGGGCATTCAATGATCATGGACCAGTGTCAAAATATATATAAGTTTCGATATTTCATGAAGACTTACATTTATTTTTATTATCTATAAAGAAACCCCCTAGATAAGCATTATTTCAGCTGATATTGCTCTTGAAACATGGTCACAGGTGGATCTTAAAAATATAAAAGTTTATTTCCCCTTTTTGAAGCTTTGAACTGAATTTACACTTCTTAATGCCAAAATTGATAGTTTATCCATACATTTTAAGAAAAGAGGTATGTCAAAGAAGTTGTTAACGCCAAATGTTGCATTGATAGCTCAGAAATTATAATTTTCCTATTTTCCTATTTTCTCTCCACAGGCCTTGTTGTACCTTTAAAGATACTAGCAAACCAGGGCTAAGAAATGGTACATTTGATCCAGATGAATTAAACCTAGTTCTACATGTATGTAATATTTTGTATCATGTCTTTTTCCAGAGGAATACCTCTTTCAGTTTCAATTTAAATTGAAGTTCTGTTATGTAATGTATCAGAAACACGCGTAAAAGCCTTGATAGCAAGCTGCTACTACAGTGCAACCTAGCTCAAAATTTACATTGCACAATTGGTATACCATTAGGCTTTGGATCTGAGAGTCTAAGGGGACAATTCCAACACAGGTCACTGAAATTGAATTGTTTTATTTCAGATCTCAGTTCGAGACCTCACAAGTTAGTAAGAGGTGAATGGGTCCTACAATGCAGAAAGTCCAAAACAGAGAACAGAACAAGTAGGGTCCATTGCATATTTTCCAAAAGTGAATCTTGTGCAGAGTGCACGCCACATACATTGTAGTCTAGACGATGAACACCGCCTCTAAGGTGTTGGATTGTCATATGGACTTGCACCACGATCCTCAGAGACCCAGAGGGTGCATGAATGCACCTAATTGTAGTCTCGAATCATAAAGCTAGCCAATGCAATATCTTATTTATATCTCAGTGTTCGCGCTAGCCATTAAAATTTCTGAGTCCCAGGGACGCAACCCATTTGAAAAATTTGAGTCCCCATCTAATTTTTTTGCGTCCCTCTTATTTCTTCACAAAGTTCAAGAAAATATTGTGAAAGTGAAAATAAAGTGGGCGATAATAGAGTGCTTACACTAAAATGGGATAAAAATGACATATATTGTAATTTGATGCATCCTCCCAATAAATATCTATCACTGGGTCCTTTGCACACAATTCTTAAGTAATGTTATACCAAAATAGTCCGAAATGAATAAAGGAAATGCTCAAATTAAGAGTTTTGTTTTCACATTTTACAAACTTGCGATCTTGAAGGTCATGTCAAGGTCGTGAACTTTTGCTTCTTTTTATTAACATTTCTCCTTATTCTGAAGACTTTTAGATGAAAAACCTTTATCTTGATGTATAACATTAGATCGATATATAATGGTTTCTAGTGGAAATAATAAAAATAATCGTGAAAAACAATCGTTTCAATTTGTGGGGAACCACAGGGGATTTCTGCAATATTGTATGTTTTGATCTTCCATTTCGATTGCGGCATTTTCCGGAATATATCGGAACCAATCAAAATCCATGTTTCATACTGGAAACTCTGTTAATCTTCGATAGTCATGATAGCCAATCAGATTTATCGATGTAAATATACCTGGATCATTGCTCGCCGTATATCAAGGTAGTGAGTTTGAAAATCTTGATGAAAATCATGTTTCACCGCTACTGTGCTGCAGTAAAAGTTATCTTGAAGCAGTTAATAATTTTTGCGTCCTAGGGACGTAAGTTGATTTTGATTTTTACGTCCAACCTTCTGAAATTTCCGTAAAAATGGCAAAAAACGGCGTCAACGCGAACACTGTATCTTATTTCATTAGTTACTCTACTGTAGATCTAAAGCTAGCCAAGTTCAGTATTTATACAGGCGAACCACAGTGATTACTAACAATCTTCAGATATTTAGATATTAGACTGTATATTAGATATTAGATAGATGGACTGTGAGGCGAACAGAAAATCATTGAAAATTGTCCTGTGTTCTACAATTGTAACAATACCCCAAAGTACTCATTTTCCAGTGAGGTTTTCACTGGTTTATCTGTTAACTTTTTCTTTTTCGAGTTAATAGGGGCCTTTATCAAAGTTCTAGGGAATTCTCATAACTGAGCTCATATCATTCCTCGAAGTACTAGACTACTTCTAGTTCTAAGAAGGATGGGAGCTCAGACAACTCGACCTTTCACTTTCAGACCCTCATCTGTGATAGCATATTACTTGGTACTGTTAGGTCGTGCAGTACTTTAAACTAGTGGATTTTAAACAGTGATATCAGTTTATTATCTGTCTTTCCGGCTTACCTTTTATTTATTCCAGTGAAGTCTAACAATCAAGAAATAAAATACTTTTCAAAAGTTTGCGCGAAAATTTCCTCTTTACTTTTTCTTCGCAAGGTGGCGCTATGTACAGTCATTCATTTCGTGCAGTGGAAAGGTAAAATAAATTCCCGGGTGAATATTAGTTTATGACACCATATCAAATTCAAGACTCGCCTTACACTATTTTCTCCATCTTTATCCAACTACAGGGTTCCCGTAAAACACACTGGTACTTTTATGTTGCTGGTTACGCAATACAGCTCGTACATGTACATTTGTGTTTACTGTCGAAAATAGACCGTGGGAATATAGATAACCGATTGTAACTTTATAAAAACGTACAGAGTTTATCTAATTTTGTACATACACTTTCAAATATCACCACAAACCTAACACACGGTGTCATAACATATGGTTTCTCAGGAGCTGATCCATGTAGACCTGCACTAGCCTACTAGGGTCATGTGAATGCTACAGTCTGTGTATCTACAGGGTGGTTCAAAAATTGGAACATCCGTAATTGTAGGCCTATGTACGCAGAAAATGTATTTCTCATTTTCTCCTCATTTGCCAAAATTTTATTTAGCATAGTTCCGTCAACAGTTTATCTGCTATAGAACTTGTATCATATATGTTTATGATAGTATATGGTAATATACGTCCATGCCTATTCTAAAATGAACGGAAGACGGAAAGTATCGCAACAAATTTCGGACAGTCATATTTTGGATTTTGGCTATTTTATGTGGATTTAAACAAGTGCATATGTTAAGTCAATGCATCACCTCCAGGAAAAGCACTCCAAGGGATGATTTGAATTTGTTTTCGACTTTGAGACAGGGAAGATGCAAACAACCCACCTACATGTTTTCTGTTCTGATTTTCAACCCCTTCCACCCCAGTTTCTCAACTTTTGTTGAATCAATATGTTGCGTTTTGAGACACGGTTAACCGCTTTAAAGGAATAAGTAATTCCTTATAGATAAAGTGGAAACAATTATAGTTCCCATGTTATTTTCCCATAGCGGGAAAACTCATGCGATCCATTGCTTTCACTTTCAGCTTACTTTTGCTCACCCAAAATGGATATCTTTAAAACACCTGACGGATAATACTTATTCCTTTAAATGGGTTAACGGTGTCTCAAAACGCAACATATTGATTCAACAAAATCAGGGGTGGAAGGGGTTGAAAATCAGGACAACATTTCAGAAAAAAACATGGGGGTGGGTTGTTTGCATCTTCCCTGTCTCAAAGTCGAAATTATTATATCATCTCTTGGAGTGCTTTTCCTGGAGGTGATATATTGACCTAACATATGCACCTGTTTAAAGCCTCAGAAAATAGCCAAAATCCAACATATGAGAAATCTGTTGCGATACTTTCCGTCCTCCTTTTACTGAAGTCATTTTACACTATTTCTTTATCAGTGCCTACGCTAGATCCTTTATTGGGATATTTGGGCTTGTTTATTAAGTGACTGGTTACACTCTTTTCGAACACCAATTGCTGAACATCGTCCACAAAAAGTTAGAGACTATATACAAGCTATCTATAGCAATATGTCAACACATCTGGCTGTGACATAAAACTATTTATATAACATTCTTCATTTAAAAATTCATTCAATACATTAAGAAATATTTAAAACCTCTACACACTACCCTACACTAGTTAAAGAAGACAAAGCTCTCTTTAAGGAAGCGAAGTCAAACGAATGCAAAGGGTATCTACATATTGTTATTTTAATTTTAAAACATTCAAACTCATTTATTTGGTGTCATTTGTCCGTTGTTACTTGTTCATTATTCACATTGTAAAGATCTTCTTGCTTGAAAATTCAAAAATCAATGTATAGGCTGTATAGAAATGGTCTGATCGTATTTAGAAAGTTTATGTTCTTTCATTTGATCCCAAATTTGCAGTAAATGTATACACGGCCCATTGTCAGCAGCTGCAAGTACATGTAGTCCAAAGTCCCAGGCCAATTAAAGTCATGCCATCGTGCACATGCATTTGAAACCAATCACTCAGAATGAGATAGAATATTACTTGTGCATTAACGCATTATAGATCTGTAAACCATGATCTGGACACTTCCTAGGGTCTAGATTTTTTCATTTCCTTAATAAGATGTAATTCTTCCATTAGTCAATAGGGAGTTCAAGCTTACATAACATCGAAACGCCAACCCATACGTATGACCAATCGCCCATACAAATGCATCGCTTACATATTTTCCGTTCACGTTTAGGTTGTGAAAAACATTGCAAGCTTAAACTCCCTAGTGTTTAGTCATCGGCCGGTCTCTCTTTGAGCCATTTAGCAATGTTAGGCAGTGCGGCCACCTTGTCTCTGAGGGAGACTATAAGTGGGTGTTTGTCAACTACAGGTGCAGCGTCTGCTAGATGCTTCATATTTAGTAGATCAATCAAACTGAACACTGCAATATCAGCTAGAGTCAGCTGGAAAACGAAAATATAAAAGAGTGAGACATAAAAGGACGGGTACCAGGTTTTATTACTATTTGAGACGTTATCATATCACTTTTTAGGGGTGCGAGGATCGCTCAAAATGTCTTGAAAATTTTAAGTTAATATTTTAAGTTAAAATACTTGCTCTGATTTCATCATTATTTTTGTCATTCTTACAATTTTAAATATGACCTAGAAACTAAACAACATTTGAGTTTAGATAGATATGATCTTAGAACCATGGCCATGGTTTTCTAGAAAGGTACAGGTAGTTGTTGGTTTTTATGAGTGGTCAACATTTCCCTGTGCAATTCATTTGTTGACAGAAGTGGGAGCATATTAATATAACAAGACCCTTTTTACATTTGGCAGGAATTGGGTTGTCAATGTTACGCGTACTAAGTTCCGTATCACTTTCTCATTGGTGAGTCGTGTAGTGAGTATGCCATATACCGCAGGTGGATCTGTCATACACCGCAAGTACAAGTGCAAGTACTGTAATATGCAGAATATGACATGTATACGTATCATGTTTACCGCATTAGTCACTTCAGAGTGTATGTACTTACACTGTCGCCAACGAGCCACCCCTTTCCTTCACTATTCCTAGTGTACATTTTTGTAATGAAGCCATACCACCTGTCGAGGGTCTCCATCGCTTGCTTAAAAAACTCAGCCTAAAAAGTTAATAATTATAAGTATCAAAATTTAATTGAACCCACAAAAATTACAAATATACACTTGCAAAGATCTCCTACAATATTTAACCGCGTACTTTTTAAATGCAATTTTTGTAACTTGTATATACGCTGAATAAATAATTTGAAAAAATGATTATCTTGTCGGAAACCATGTTGATCGACTTACACTAAATAAGTAGCTTTAGTGTGGTCTAACCTTTCGTTCATCATCCTTCTCATACAAGGCTTTTCCGAATGCCTTCTTGACATCTCCCATTGAATCAACGACTGACTCAGCTAAAGCTTGCTCAACACTCGTATTTCCAGCAAGTCCTTTAAAATATATTCACTCATAGCCATATTAGCAATGTAAGGTATATCAAATTCCAAAAATCAGAACACAGTATTCCAAATAATGTGGATTCTTGAAATTACATTCACGCATACCTAGACAAGGTATGCCCGATTCCAGCCAATCCGAACTCTGTATTTCATATAACTGAAGTGTATGATATCACCAATCACCGCATTCAAGGTCACTTGTTAATCAGTTGTCAAGGTGACAAGTTGACTCTCCAGATTGAAATTGATACTTTGACAACCTGACCCTTGCTAAATAGTCACATTGAAACATTTTGTCACACAGAACATTTTGCACACATAGCTAGGCAAAGGTGTATCCGATGACCAGCCAATCCGGTGACAATCTATGATACCGACTGACATAAACAGAAGTGACAAATTGACCAAGCATTGATGTTTTTTTCGTTTAGGTCATTTCACATCTTTTTAGTGATATTGAATAAAACATTTTTGTGAAAAGTATTTAGTCCAGGACTCAATGCATTGTGGAATGACCATTCCTTTCAGGCGTTGTTTCCTAAAATCAACACTCGATGCAAGCATCTCGTGCACATTTTGGAAAGCAACACCTTCAAGGTATGGTCATTTCACATTGCACTGAGTCCAGGGGCTAAATCCTTAAATAAGTGAAAAGAATTTAAGCCCAAAAACTGCATCAATGAGAGAATTGAGGATATTATATTCAAGGATGTCTAGGACCGTATATCTTTTTAACTAAACACGCTAACTGCCGGAATACCACGAGGTCCGGGCTCTTACCATTCTCTCGAGCAATATATCTTGCAATAGTTCCTGTCTCTCCTACCAAAGTGTCATCTATCTGCAGCATAGGCATCACACCAAAAGGCGAAGCTGCAATCGTAACGTGAAAAATATTCATATGGCCTTTTAATTTAGAGATACCTACTCCACGGTGTCAGGGTGTTATAGCATGACGGTTACAACACCTCTGAAAACGAGATTAGACGACTACGATCACTGATTTATCCAATAAAATGGCCGCGATGGAACAGAAAACTAAGGTTGGTGCATTATTTTCTTCTCCTGTCTATCAATGAAAGGATGAACGATTTTTGTAGGCATCGCATTCGGTGATGCACTTAGTAATGTATATGTTGAACGTATTCTTTGCAAATTGATGCCCGAGGATAACATGAAATAAGCGAAAATTGTTTAGTTTGAAATTCAAAACTACACAAAATTTAGTAATTTGTTTATTTTTGTCGTTAGGGCATGGTCTACATTGCCTAACGACCTCGGAGTATATAGATGTAACCTACATATGACCATAGAAAGCCAATTGAGCATTGGAAACCACCTAATATGTTCTACTTAAGCCATAATATTGTATTTTTAATTTGCGGTTACGCAAAAAATTGATTGACGGTTACGCAAACCTCGTTCAAATATGTATCCCAGATTCATTGTCATATTCATCAGTACTTGATGCTAATTCTTCTTTTGCCTCTTCATTGGTATCTTTTTGACTTAAAATAAAGCAAGACACAATTTTTTCCTTGCCCTATAGAGGCTCAATCAAGAGCGTCTCAGTCTTGCGAGTCCTGAAAACAAAAATATAAGCAAATTCAATATTCCATTTCTTACCCATTATAACAATTACATGGAAAGAGGCTATCAGAACTAGCAACTTTAACTTGAAAGATGTACATGCACGTAACCGTCCGCTAAATATCTAATGTACATCTAATACAATACGTTACCGTCCATAGAATTCATACGTAGTCGTCTAACGACATTTCGTTTGAAACCTTATTATTTACAATATGACCACGTTCCTGTTCTGGATTTGTCATTTTATGGCTTGTTTATACATGCTATCTTTCAAATCTGCCATTTTTTGTTATCGTTACCGCAAAATTTTGCAAATCGCCTTGTCGTAACCGTCATGCTATAACACCGTGTACTCATTATATGAACGTGAACCGTGTAGAATTATGGTCCTTTAGCAGTCTTTGGATTAGTTCTCCTCTTCGTACATTTCATAATATTTACTTGCCTGTAACCAGCTGATCATTTTCTCCCCCTTTTCACAATTTTCAAGGAAGAAGCTGAGCTCTGGTGATGCAAATTACTATGGTACTATCCTAGTACAGTGTATAGTATGCACTTCATACTCACTCGGTTTGATTTTCTCCCATTCTTCACGCCTCAGTCTCACATCTTCGTATTTCACCTCAGCTTGAGCGAATAGTAGTCTCAGCAATTCACCATTGCCCCTGCCCCTGAAGTACATCAGCTTGTAAGTTGGCATTTTTCTTGATACTGGAACACTGGCCGTTGGAACTTAATTTGCTTAGCTCGCTCGCGGGTACGACGAGATTACAAATGGCTACCGGAGTTGTACTGAAATGTGTAATCGATTTAGCCTATGACTGTATAGTTGGTATACCATTAGTACTTGTGTTGCACTTGAACTACTAAAATATGTTCTTTGGCCTAATTCTATAAATGGAGTGTTTTGATTTTTAGTGCATACATGCAATTTAAAAAGGACGCGATAACCCCATTTTGAAGCACATAAATACTACAGTATAGTAAAATGGATAAAAATATATTTGCATATGATGCTATTGACTTGTCTTTAATATGGGAGCACTATTGTAATTGCAGGAATAGTTGTCGTATGTGAACACTATTGAACAAATGTGAACTCTGTTGGAAAACAGTTCCTCTCGATGTGATCGAACGGACGAACACTTTTGTATGGCAGTAAATCTGTGAATTACGACTGAACTACAATAAAGCCTGACTTATGCAAACACTAAAGTAGATAGCAAAAGACGTCTTATATATATTAACATTGGAGCACACTTAAACCCGTGTCATCGGAAACCACCGAACTACAACTACAATAAAACATATCTTCTCAGAACACTACTGGGGAACAATAAAACCTGTCCTATTTTAATACAACTATACAATAAAATCTACCTTATTTGAACAAATTGAACTTTCGTAACTCTCCTAAGTGAACACAACTGGACAGTAAAATCTACCGATGTGAATATAAGTGAATTGCAGTTAAATCATCTATGCGAACACCTATGAACTTTTTTTGAACGGCTTTTTGAGATTGAACACTCTTAAAAATGAATTACTTGAGTATTTCCCAAGTATTTCCCAAGTATAAAAATTACTTAAAGTTAAATACTTAGTTTTACTTCATTTTACTTAGGTTTAACTTATATTGTCATTTTGAGTTTTTTTAATTGCTTAATTATGTAAATGAGTATTACAATTACTACAGTAAGTATTTCAATTTCTCTCCTTGCATTAGTAAATTCACCATAAATGAATTACTTAAAAATTACTTAAAAATTATTCAGTAGTTCAAGATTATTTAAGTAATTTTTGACTTAAAATGAGTAGTACAATTTCTCAATATAAGGAAATCCAAGTAATAATTTTTAAGAGTGAACAACTGCTTTAAAAACCAGTCTTGAGTGAACAATTGAACTGCCTGCAATAAACCCTATCCAGCTGTCTTATGTGAACTTTATGATTTATGCAAAGATTATTGAACTACAGTATCTTATGTGAACACTATTGCACAAGAATAGAAACTGTGTTACGTGAAACATTTTGAACTTCACTAAAATCTAAAAAAAATGAACTAACTTAAGTTAAACCTTCCTTATGTGAACATTATTAATGAACTTCAGTAATTACAGTACTGAAAAATAAAGCTCGTCTTATATGAACACTATATGACAAGGGAACAACCTGTGCTATGTGAAAACCTTTTAACTCCATTAAAACCTGTCTAATGTGAAAACTACTGAACTAAAAAAACTTATCTTATAGAAGCATTATTACATTGTACTAGAACCTGTCTTATGCGAATACTTTCGAATGGCAGGAAAATTTTGTGAGTACAACTGAATTGGAATAAAACGGGTATAATAAAAACACTTAGCACTACAGCAACTAAAACCTGTCTTATGTGATCACTAGTGGAAAACATTAGAACCCGTGTTATGTTAACACTTGAGATACAGTTAAACCTTGTGAACACTTTTAGACTACAGTAAACGTGTCTTATTCGGGACAACAGAAAAACGTTTCTGATATGAACACTATTGAACATTGTTTATATCTGTCTAATGTGGACACTATTGGGCTGAACACTTTCAGACGACAATAAAACCTGTCTTACGTTATGCTATTTACAATAAAACCCGTTTTTGTGGAACATTATGGACAACAGTAAAACATGACTTGGTGAACACTTGTGAGGTTCAACAGGTAGTTAAGATCCTGCTTCAAAGCATTATTGATAATGAATTTATTCCTAACAACTTTCAAATTGGTATACTATTGCCTCTTCTCAAATCAGGTATCCGGGATCCACTAGAAAAAGACAATTTTAGGGGGATTACCCTCATGTCTGTTCTTAGGAAGGTTTTTGATAATATCCTTCTGATCAGAAGCAAACCAGTTATCCTAATAAATATCCCCCAGTTACAAGGGGCATCTCAATCTAATTGCTCATCGATCCATACATCCCTGATTGTACAAGAGACAATAGCTCATAATCTTGACAAAGGTAATAATGTATACTTGTCTACAATTGATATCCGCAAGGCCTTCGATACTGTGTGGCTTAACGGGCTTCTTTTTAAGTTATTTAACATTGGCATAAATGGTAAATTGTGGAGACTCCTTCGAGAATCTTACAAAAATTACAAGTGCATGGTACGTGTGGATACACTCTCTGCTCCGTTCTGTGTACTTCAAGGAGTTCATCAGGGCGGGGTATATTCTATGTTAATGTACCAATTATATAATGCTGACTTAATCCTAGAATTGCAATCGTTAAAGTTGGGTGCATTAGTTGGTGGGTTGGATATCACATGTCCAGTTTACGCCGATGATACATCAATAGTTACTACAAGCACGACATCTATGAATGCACTGTTAAATTTGGCATACAATCACAGCCGTAAGTGGCGGTATGATATCCATCCTGATAAATGTAATGTGATGATTTTCGGAAATAATCACCACGCTGTGCAGCCTACGTTCAAAATTGGCGACAAGCAGGTGAATATTGTGCAAAATCAAACCCATGTAGGTATACCCTTATCAACTAGTGGAAGCGTTTCCGAATATGTTGAGAAGGCGGTTACGTCTGGTAAAAGGAAATATTTCTCTCTACTTGGTCTAGGGAGTACTTGTGGTGGACTCAATCCTCTAACGGCATCACGCCTTTATTGGACTCTGTCTATCCCTACAATGCTATACGGTAGTTCAATCATTTCTTATTCGAATAATGATGTTGAATTAATCCAAACAGCCCATAGGCAGATTGGAAAACGCATTCAATGTCTTCCTAAATTTGCTGATAATGTATTTTCAACTGATCCACTGGGCTGGATGGACATCGAGTATAAAATCGCCTTAGATAAATTAATGTTCTTACTTATGTTGATAACACTACCGGTAAAAAATATTTATAAGCAGGTCTTTCTTTATCGAGCTACGGAATTCCAATATAATGGTCACGGTGGTGCTGCGTCACCACTTAATACAATATGGAATGTTTTAAGCAGATTTAATCTTTTAGATGCTGCAACTAATATGATAAACACAGGTGTCTACCCATCAAAGGGAATATGGCGTAAATTAGTTTTAGGTAGGCTACGTCAAAGCCAAAATGCAACGTTTATGATTAAATGTGCTATAAAAAGTGCAACACATTTGTATGTAAGTGTAAAATGCTTTGCTCAGCCACTTAAATGGTGGACACTCAGTTTCAAATACCCTAGAGATTTAAAATATTGTAAATTAATGGTCAATTTGCTTATGAACCAGACACTCAATGGAAATAAAAAATGGGGTGACAGAAAATGTAATATATGTGATACTGGCGAAATAGAAACATTGGATCACTTTTTACGTTTCTGCAATTCCATAGATGCGGAAAGAGTTGCACTTCTCAATTTATTTAGAATTGGTAATGATGACATTATATTTCAAACTTTCAAATCAGACAATGATGAAGCAATGATTTTAAAAGCCAAAGCTGTATTTCTAATGTATGCAAAGCGTAACATGCTTATGCAAATGTGATTTTATTGTTAATGCAAAACAAAAATTGTAAATGTACTCACAATATATACTTGTGGTAATAAAGGATACAATACAATACAATACAATTAGACTACAGTAGAACCTGTTTAATAGCTAAATTTAAAACGCCCAACAGTTTTTACTTATATCAAGCTATTCCTTGGAGGCTTAAGATTATACAGGTGTAGATCAACTTTTAAATTCAAATCTATTGAATTTCGACATTTTTGAATCATTTAATTGCTTCTTTATTGGATCAGCTATCGTCAATTATCTTTTTCAGATGATAAACTTCGTACTCTACTGGGAAATTGGTCTAGTTTTTGAAAACAACCAAAGAAATTCTGCACAGGCCACGCTCTCTATTCATACTAATTTGGTTTTAATGTTGATTTTATATTAAAACATTGAGGTTATAATATTCTTGCTTTGAAAAACCTCTACAAACGTTTCATATTTTTATTTTTAAAACATTCAGAATTATTTATTAAGTGACATTGTAAAGAAATATTTGAAAATTCAATGCAGGCTATATAAAAAATGTTTTATTTAGAAAGCTTATGTTCTTCCATAACTTCAACTTTTCATTAAGTCCCAAGTCTGCAGTAAATATAAGTATTCACGGCCCATTGTCAGCAACTACAAGTTGTCCTAAGTCCAAAGTCATGCCATCGTGCACATGCAATTGAAACAAATCATCCAGTATGAGATAGAATATCACACTGTAACTCATTGATGTAGACACGTCCTTGGTCTAGATGTTTTACATATCCTTATATAATGCCTCAGTCACATTCGAACTACGGCAACCGTACGGCGTCCGTGGCTTCTCAAAATCCAGAGTAATATTCAGCATAACATATAAGGATATGCAGTATAATGTCGATTTCCATATCCATATTGTGAAGCTACGGCCGCCCTACGCCCACCGTAGACCAAATGTGACTGAGGCTTCAGATATCAATGTTTAGTCATCGGCCGGTCTCTCTTTGAGCCATTTAGCAATGTTAGGCAGTGCGGCCACCTTGTCTCTGAGGGAGACCATCAATGGATGTTTGTCGACTACAGACGCAGCGTCTGCTAGCATTTTAATGCTTAGTAGATCAATCATACTGAATACGGCAATATCAGCAAAAGTCAGCTGGAAAATGAAAAACAGAATACGTAGAATATATACATTAAGGGAATGGAACTTTACCCTTTCATAAGTATTATCTTTCATGAGGATCATCGTCTCTCATGTAAGTTCAGGACGAGTGAACTACTGTAGTGAGCGACATGTAAGGTCGAGATAACGCGGAACCGGGCTTTATTAAAATGTTGAATGACTCGGATATTTTGAGGAAGGCCGCTGGATAAATATCGGTAATGAGGACAATATCAGATATATGATTATGAACTTTTTATCCCATTAATGTCGTAGGAGGGTTTTCCAAAAATGAAACTGAAACTGATTTTGATCACTTTTTGATATTGTGACAATAATATCGTCGTTTTTGATTATTTAAGAGGTCAATTTTTCGCTTTGCAATGTTGCAAAGATGGGTGGGACGGTGCAGTTTTATTTGACATGGTCTTAATTTATACCCGTTTGTTTCAGAGGGTGTAGTTGTACTTACACTGTCGCCAACAAGCCAGCCCTTCCCCTCATTATTCTTGGTGTATATTGTTGAAATAAAGCCGAACCACTTGTCGAGTGTCTCTGTCGCTTGCTTGAAAAACTCAGCCTAAAATAATAATTAGAAGTATCAAAAAATGTTTGTGAATTTGCAATGATTTTTTACTTATAAAATGTTAAATTATTTTGTAGCTTGTAGGCCTATACAATGCTGAATAATACCTCTAGATTGAATTGTGAAGAAATAAGAATATGGATAATGTTATGGTGGACTTGGCAAACAAAGAATTCCATAAACAAGCCCAATGCCCTGTACCATTGAAAATGGATTCTAGCAATACTGTCCCACATGAACTTTCTTGTTGAGACTCATCAACTTGAGTTTTTCTGAGAAAATGAGGATTTCAGCAAGGGTGTTAACATGGGGATGCAATTGACATAAAAGCTTCATGTCATCATGGGGATGGAAACAAAATCCCCATTACCTCAGATCGAAAAACTCAAGTTGATCGAGTCTGATGTGGGAGAATATTGGTAGAATCCCGATTTTCAATAGTAAGAATAGGGATTCTTAAACATGACATTAAAGCTTAACATGGAAGGCTTTTTTTGGAATTAAGGTTACTTTATTATAGCTTTAGGGTTTCTAACCTTCCGTTCATCATCTTTCTCATAGTAGGCTTTTCCAAATGCACTCTTGACATCTCCCATTGAGTCGAAGACAGACTCAGCTAAGGCTTGTTCAACACTCGTTTTACCACCAAGTCCTTAAAAAATAATCAAGGTTGTCTTTTAGTAAATACTGGCCGTAGTTCGGTTTCTTATTGGTTATTGTGCGCGTCCAATAGTTTTGACTATAGACATTAGAAAGCGGTCGGAATGCACTCCCGGTTGATAATATTCGAGGATAACAAAGACGTATGAATGTCAAACCAATTCTATGGTTAACCCTACTTTATTGAAAAACTAGAATTTTGGGTGTTATACTAATAACTGAATTTTTCTGGATTTACTGGGAACATAATGCGCGCATCTTGCGATATGAAAAGTACTAAAACGTTCAATGTATCTACGCGTTTTCACGGCCTGTATATAGATAATGATAAAACATGGCTATGACTGGCTAGTTATATTTTCAAACGGGCAACGATCCTTTTAACCCTTTTAGCTAGCAAAGAATAAATTTGAAACAAGACTGCTACAAGCAAGGAATACGTTGAGGGTTACATTTCAGTTAGTAATGTCTAGAGCTGTGTATTTTCAATCTAAACATCGTGTTGTAACAACTGTTTATACCACAGATGTTCGATATAGCCTTACCGTTCTCTCGAGCAATATATCTTGCAATAGTTCCTGTTTCTCCTACCAAAGTGTCATCTATCTGCAGCATAGGCATCACACCAAATGGCGAAGCTGCAATCGTAAACTGAAAAATTATTCATATGCCCCTTTTATACAGGAATATGTATCACTATATGGTGGCCAAATCTGGAATAACAAGCTTTATTCGAATATAGCTATTATTTTTCCAGGTTTAACCAATAGATGTCATGTGTTGATGTAGGTTCATGTCCTGTGGCCCTTTAATTTATGATACCTATTTATTACATGAACGTGTAAAATTATGGTCTTCTACTTAAAGCAATCTTACACTCCCTTTAGTAATATCTACTTGCCAGCTGACCGTTTTCTCTCCATTTCAATTGTGATTTAGAGAGACCTTTTTCAGAAAACTTGAAAATCCTGGAAGAGTTACATGTAAAATACCGCTGTAGTTCAAAGACAGCACTGAGAGGCTGTTCCCGGGAGGCTGTTACTCTGGCGATACAAACTCCTATGGTACTACATGTATTATATTGGTTTACTCACTCGGTTTGATTTTCTGCCATTCTTCACCAGTCAGTCTGACATCTTCGTATTTCACTTCAGCTTGAGCGAATAGTAGTCTCAGCAATTCACCATTGCCCCTGCCCTTGAAGTACATCAGTTTGTAAGTCGGCATTTTGCTTGATAAGTCTAGTTCGCCCTGGAACACTAAGATTGCTGAACTCGCTATCAGATACCCTACTCTGATTACAAATGGCTACCGACGAGTGGTACTAATATCAACTGAAATGTAATATCGATTCAGCCGTATATGCACTTGTATTGTGTATGTTCTCAGTCTAGCCTAAATCTATTTTGATTTAATGTGTACTGAGTTGTTATTTAAACAGGGCGCGATTACCCCATTTTGAAGTACCTCGATAGTAGATAATGATTGATGAAACAAGTCAAACAAGAAACGCGTGATCAGAGTAATATCGTACGAAAAAAGAAAATGCAGTTGCATATGATGCTATTGCATCTGTCTCACGTGAAAACTATTGAACTTTACAATATTAAAACTAACTAAATTATGTGAAAACTGTATATTGAACTAAAATAAAGCTTGTGTGAAAACTACTGGACTACAATAAAACCAAACTTATGTGAACACTATTGTAGAACAGTAAAAGTCGTCTTATATGAACATTGGACCACAATCAAACCCGTATCATGGGGACACCTCTAGAAAACAATAAAACCTGTTCTATTTCAACACAACTATTTATTAGAACCTGCCTTATTTGAACGCAATTGATCATGAACATCAGTACTAACTCTATTATGAGAAAACCTGTAGCATATTCTTGGAAAACTTTTAAAACTTGTCCAATGAAACAAAAGTGGTCTAATAAGAACACTTATTATGACAGTAAAACCTGTCTTATGTGAATAGTATTGAACGGCAGGAAAACCTATATATGTGAATTGTGAATACCGTGGCAACTGAACTATGACAAAAGTGGTCTAATAAGAACACTTTGTATGACAGTAGAACCTGTCTTATGTGAATACTATTGAACGGCAGGAAAACCTATATATGTGAATACAACTGAATTGCAACAAAAGTGGTCTAATAAGAACACTTTGTATGACAGTAGAACCTGTCTTATGTGAATACTATTGAACGGCAGGAAAACCTATATATGTGAATACAACTGAATTGCAACAAAAGTGGTCTAATAAGAACACTTTGTATGACAGTAGAACCTGTCTTATGTGAATACTATTGAACGGCAGGAAAACCTATATATGTGAATACAACTGAATTGCAACAAAAGTGGTCTAATAAGAACACTTTGTATGACAGTAGAACCTGTCTTATGTGAATACTATTGAACGGCAGGAAAACCTATATATGTGAATACAACTGAACTATGACAAAAGTGGTCTAATAAGAACACTTTTTATGACAGTAAAACCTGTCTTATGTGAATACTATTGAATGGCAGGAAAACCTATATATGTGAATACAAGTGAATTGCAACAAAAGTGGTCAAATAAGAACATTTTGTATGACAGTAAAACCTGTCTTATGTGAATACTATTGAACGGCGGGAAAACCTATATATGTGAATACAACTGAATTGCAACAAAAGTGGTCTAATAAGAACACTTTGTATGACAGTAGAACCTGTCTTATGTGAATACTATTGAATGGCAGGAAAACCTATATATGTGAATACAAGTGAATTGCAACAAAAGTGGTCAAATAAGAACATTTTGTATGACAGTAAAACCTGTCTTATGTGAATACTATTGAACGGCGGGAAAACCTATATATGTGAATACAACTGAATTGCAACAAAAGTGGTCTAATAAGAACACTTTGTATGACAGTAGAACCTGTCTTATGTGAATACTATTGAACGGCAGGAAAACCTATATATGTGAATACAACTGAATTGCAACAAAAGTGGTCTAATAAGAACACTTTGTATGACAGTAGAACCTGTCTTATGTGAATACTATTGAACGGCAGGAAAACCTATATATGTGAATACAACTGAACTATGACAAAAGTGGTCTAATAAGAACACTTTTTATGACAGTAAAACCTGTCTTATGTGAATACTATTGAATGGCAGGAAAACCTATATATGTGAATACAAGTGAATTGCAACAAAAGTGGTCAAATAAGAACATTTTGTATGACAGTAAAACCTGTCTTATGTGAATACTATTGAATGGCAGGAAAACCTATATATGTGAATACAACTGAACTATGACAAAAGTGGTCTAATAAGAACATTTTGTATGACAGTAAAACCTGTCTTATGTGAATACTATTGAATGGCAGGAAAACCTATATATGTGAATACAACTGAATTGCAACAAAAGTGGTCTAATAAGAACACTTTGTATGACAGTAAAACCTGTCTTATGTGAATACTATTGAATGGCAGGAAAACCTATATATGTGAATACAAGTGAATTGCAACAAAAGTGGTCAAATAAGAACATTTTGTATGACAGTAAAACTTGTCTTATGTGAATACTATTGAACGGCGGGAAAACCTATATGTGGGAATACAACTGAATTGCAACAAAAGTGGTCTAATAAGAACACTTTGTATGACAGTAAAACCTGTCTTATGTGAATACTATTGAATGGCAGGAAAATCTATATATGTGAATACAACTGAATTGCAACAAAAGTGGTCTAATAAGAACACTTTGTATGACAGTAGAACCTGTCTTATGTGAATAATATTGAATGGCAGGAAAACCTATATATGTGAATACAACTGAATTGCGACAAAAGTGGTCTAATAAGAACACTTATTATGACCGTAAAACCTGTCTTATGTGAATACTATTGAACGGCGGGAAAACATATAAGCCTATATGTGAATACAACTGAATTGCAACAAAAGTGGTCTAATAAGAACACTCTGTATAACAGTAAAAGTTGTCTCATGTGAAAACTAGTACTGAATGCCAGGAAACCATACAAAAACATAACTACCAAACTATTTTATCAATTAAAAACCTGTCTTATGTAAAAATACTATAGCACTGCAATAAAACATATCTATTCAAATACTCATATGCAAAGACTAATAATATATTTATCTAATATGTCAAATTTTATTTTATAATACACAATAATAATACATTCATTCCAATCCTTCTCTTTCTTTGAACTCTTTTAGTTTTTCTAGTTTACTTTTTACTTTTTGCTTTTTAGTTTTGTATTTTAGTTTCTCTATTCGCTTCTGTCTCTCTATGTAAGCATTTTCTCCATTATAATGGAAATCCAGTCTCTGCTGAAGATTTTGACGAGCTCGTTTTCTATTTGTCTCTAGTGACCTTGTTTCATGATTCTGTAAGATAAATCATTCATGTGTTACAAACATTTGATGCAATGGTGATATCTGGGCCAAATCACACTCATATCTTACATACAGGGTGTCTTATAAATAAAGTGAAAGATACTTTCTCTCTCTCTTAATGTTTTACCAATCTTCATGAAATTTGGGCAACATGTGAATCAAACCTTTTCATATTCATTCTGTAAATTTCAAGCTTTTCTCATTTGATTGGTTAGAGTTATGGTTGCTATAGCATTGAATATTACAGTATTTTTCACACACTGTGCCTTACTCTAGGATGAAGAAATATTTTCTTTATCCTAGATCTTACTACATATTAAATATTTTCTAGTAAACACTTGTATGCAGGCCTGTAGCCAGGACTTGCCAAGGGGAGTCATTTGTGGCAATTTTGGACCAAAAATGGCCTAAATCCCTTAAAAAGTGCTCAGAATGGTGAAAAACTGCATGATTTTGAAAGATTTTTTGGCAGGGGGGGGGGGGGGGTTGAACCCATGAACCCCATTGAACCCTCCCCTGGCTACAGGCCTGCGCATGTATGGCAAATACACTTTTATTATAGCATAATTCATACATAGTTTTATTGTATGTATGATACATGATAATGTGACATGATAATATTATTTCTATAGCCTTACCATGACAACTATTCCTGTAGGCAAATGTTTCAGGACAACCTTATTCATCGTTCGGTTAACAGATTGGCCCCCTGGTCCAGATCCCCTGGTGAACTGTTCCTCAAGGTCCGACTCAATGAGAGGGGGATACAAATGTGTATGTTTTTTTCTAGACACTATCACCATGGCAAGATTTAAATTGTGCGAAGGATTCTCCAAAATATAAGCGTTCTTGCTCAAAATTCTTAATTCTTCTGACTTTGTCATTGTATGAATCCAGTTTGACTGAATATTATTTAAGCCGTACATATTGTTTTTGTAGTTGCATATTGTTTTATAAAATTGGTTGCTATGGCAGCAATGACTGCTATTATAGCTGCTATGTTTCAATGTTTTGTTGTTCAAACAGTTCATAGTTTGATGTGGGTACCGGTAGGTAAATGTATCCAAGAAATATTGTTTAGGCACTTTTAAAGCTGAATGCCTTGGAAACAATCGAATAGTCTGCATCAAAACCATTGTTCTTTTCGGGCCATATGAATCCTTATGTTAACTTCTTGGTGTGTATGCCAATTACTGATTCTGAAAAGAAAATATTGTAACATTAATAATGACAATTAAAGTTTACTAGTAATAAAAAGAAGTAAATGAATCTGGATTAACAAATAACATTCCAATTTAAAAACTGGCTAACTGAAGGATTAGCCCTACAAATGACGATGAATTTGTCATTATTAGACTTGAAATTTTTTCAATTAAGCATCCCTCTGTGCAAGCTATCAAAAATAAGAGGCATAACATGCAAAATTTCACCACCTGCCATTTGATACAGATGGTGAAGGATGACCACCAAACAACAACCACTTAACACCAGCCACCAAACTAATCCACAAAAAAGTTGGAGACTAACAATATGTAGCCACTTCTGGTGGTGACATAAAAAGTTTTTACCTACAGAAGAGAAATATGACTGACATATCCTGGTGCTCCTCCTAACATTGGCACTAACTTATATCATTTTGTAACGCTAACCCAGGCCTCGACACTCACATTTTTTGCCTGGTGCCAAAATAACTACCTGGCCAATTTTCAGGTAATTATTTGCTCCTGTCAGGTAGTTGTATATAAAATGATGTTATAAAATTTCAAAAATAACATATACCCAGCATATAATGTTTATCTTGTGCCAATCCCTAGATTATAGTAAGCATGGGACTTGATGGCTTGATGCTACTACTGACTTCTAAATGCGCATTTAATTGGGAAGATAGATCCAATAAAACATTATAGGGATTTCAAGTTCTTATAATTTGAAGTTTACATTCCATCTTTGAGATAGGTATTATTTATTAATTAGCTGTAAAGCATTGTTTTAGTATGACAGCAATATACATGATTTGATTGGTTGTTGGCTGACTCTGGGCACACTTCACATACAAGGTTGTTTACATTGAAATGCTTTCTGATTGGTCAAACGTCAGAGCTGAGAGGTTTTGTTTATTAGTTGATTGACAGATTTGAATTTCATTTTCACTGATTAGATTTTCTCACGCTAAGACAAAGAAGAGGTACTTTTCCATGACCCCAGATGAACCCCCCTTGGCCAATCAATGATCTAGTTTACATCAGAGAAGTGTGCATCTATGAGTTCTGGGGTATTCCCCTTTCCTTAAAACAAGTGAAGGATAAAATTGATTTATACATGTACAGGGCCAGGGGTATTCTCATATAAGTTTAACTATGTAAAGTGCAAGTGTAACTGAGCAACCCTTTGCAAAATTGGTAAATATTGCTTCAAATCATGCAATACTTTGGTCAATCTAAGAGTGTGGGTGGCCAAAATAACTACTGGGTAAAATAATAGGTAGCTTTTCTTTAAAATCAGGTAGTTATTAACTACCATAGCAACGCGAGTTTCGAGGCTTGCTAACATATCTCATTAGTTAGACTGTTATCTCATAAACATGTAAACTTCATTTTTATTGTCATAAGTTCACACATAGATCTATTAATATTTTACAGGTACAGGTTCGGTACGAGGTCCGTCATAAGGATATGATGTATATAAGTAATTGTAAATGACAAAAGATTAAAAACTTCAAAGTATAAGTGGCGAAATACTTCATGACGTTATAACTTTGAACATAATCACGAAAAAGTGGAGAAAATCCTATTATTGACGCCGATTTCATTTGTCGACGACAGGTATTTTAGTCCTACACAAACTGAGCGTGTTAGATGATAATGTCTCCAAATAAACGATCACTCGAGATGAAGACATTTAATTTAGGCCACATGCTAATAGGTTATAAGGATTGGTCGTCCACATAATGAGTTTTATTAAATGGCATTTTGACAGAGAAATTAATTCATGGGCGATAATATGTGAGAATTGAGTAAATTTGAGATCACGATAATTTTGCGCATTTTCAATGTAATCCTATCACTTCAGCTCAAATAAATATATGTGTTCCTTATGTTTCATGGAAATAAATCAAAACATTCTTTACCTTAGTCGAGATATTGTGACAAATATCGGAATTCGTATTTTCCGGGTAAATTTCCAGATTTTATTGAGAGGTGTACAAAATGGTATGCTGCTTAAAATTGGAGGGTAAAACGTTGCTAAATACAATTCAAAACCATATCTTTTTAATTTCATCGAATAGAAAAGAAAAGAATTTAACTTTGAGATAAAATAGATAAATAATTTGTAGAATTTAGATTGTTATACGATTAAATAGAATTACCAAATTGTAATATTCAAAGTACAACCATGGATAATTTTTAAACAAAAATCAAAATTCACTTTTGTTTTTCCTCAATTTCTCTAGTTAAAATGGTCCGATTAAAGAATAGGTAAGTTTGTAATATTCATACCATACTTTACAATCCGAAACATTAGGGTAATGTTGATTCCTCTCCTTCCAGTTCCACGATTTGCATAATTAGAGTCCATTTCACTGCTTCATTTCGTCAGTAGAACGGCAAAAATAAGAAATTGGGAGACCATTGTGCAATAATATATGGAAAAGTATATTCATAATGTACATGAATGACATTTGTTTATTTCAGATTTTTTAGTTTTTTGTGCAATAAGCCTGTGTCGTCTTGTAATTTGAAGAGTTTCAGCCATGTTAATCTTATTGAAAATAACATGGCAGAGAAACATCGAAATATAAGAGGCCACACGCTTTATAAGCCAAACTAGAAGCAATCCAAGATATACAAATGTCATTCATGTACATTATGAATATACTTTTCCATATATTATTGCACAATGGTCTCCCAATTTCTTAATTTTGCCGTTCTACTGACGAAATGAAGCAGTGAAATGGACTTTAGACTTTCAGTTTCACATCTAAAAATCCCCGGGCCCGGGTGAAAATCTCTACAGTTCCAATCACTTTGTGTACGTCAGTATAACCTAACAAGAGAATCCGTGGAAAATTTCACAAAGAATGTACAAAGGCCATACTTTGTGACAGACTTGTGGAAAGTGGGAAGTTCCGGGGGAATTTTACAATGGTCTTGCATTTGAAGTAATTATCTGGCCAAAAAAGCAAGTCATGAATTCTTTCCTATATCATTTAGGTTGTTATCCCAGGCTTGTACCACTGTCAAATCTTGATAATCATGTACTCCTGGTGTTTTTAGGTACTGATCCATCAGGTACCCTTTGCATTCATTCGACTTCACTTCTAAAAGAGAGCTCCGTCTTCACTCTTTCAGTTTGCAATAAATCTCTGAACTCACCGAGCCATTTAGAGTTTGTTGTAGAAATACGGATGACTGTCTATGTATGGTCGATTCCTCTGACGTCATCGCATAGTTAATGAGCATGCATTTAGCATGTATTCCTTCCAGTTCGCTGATTGGTTGAGAAAAGATCATCGTGGTAGGTTTGAAATGATTTATGACCAAGACTGTCATGGGCATAGGTTGTAGGGCAGGGCAACTAAACTGTAATATAGTCTATACGAGGCAGAGGGTAGTATATAATTAGACTGCGCACAGGGAGCGTGTGTCTCTAATTGATGTGTTGACATGTTTCTGTTATTTCAGATATCTTCTCTGTGAGATAATGTTCCCATTGGAAGACAAGAGACTCGTGCATGACATTAATGTCAAAACACTGAGATATCAGATAGGACAAGCCATACAAACTTTACACGGGACATATGGACGGGGATTACTACAGCAGTCATTAAAAGGTACACTGCATCTTCATGGTGTGTACTGTATATACATTACAGCTTATGTATCACCTTTTTTCAGCAGTCATTAAAAGGTACACTGCATCTGCATGTATGTACAGTAAAACCTGTGTATCCAAACACTAGCACCTACGTTCAATCTGATCATCTCTCAATGTGAACACCTTTTCTGTCCCATTTTTATGTCACCACCACAAAGACATATTGTTATAGTCTCCAACTTTTTTGATGACAGTGGTCGGGGAATGGCTTTCGTTGTCAGTAATAGATGGCAGGTGGTGACATTTTGCAATCTTAATAAAGTAATACAGTGACGTTCACAAGTAGTGTTTGCAAAGATTCTTGTTCTGACAATTGAGACCACTCAAAATAAACATATTTTTCAAATATGTGCAAATGGATTCTTAGGTGGGTGCAGGCCTCAAGTAGGTGCAGCGCCCACTTGCTTTCATGTTGGGGAGGTCACTATAGCAACCACATGTTACATACCCATAACATACTATATATTGTCTCTTTTCAGTCAATTATATTAATACCTACACCAATACAGTGTTAATCCGTGGTAAGAGAGGAGCACACAAGCTACTGTGGAGCGCTATTACAACAATTAAGAAAATAGGCAATTTTGACTGCTTCTTTAGGCTTATTCACTTAGGAGGTATGTGAAATGTCCAGCAAAACTTGTATTTCATATCCTAGTACAAAATCAACTCCTAGGCATGGTGTTTTCTGCAGAAATATATTTTTGTAGAACAGCTTTTATGTTACACGCATGTACTACTACAGTAAAACCTGTATTGGGTAACACCTATCTCAAGGGAACACACCTGTCTCTAGTGGACACCCTTCCTCCACATATAATCTACAGACTTATGTATAACTTACTCTTTCTGTAGTGAGTACCTACCAATATTATTGGAAAAAATATACACACTGACAGGTTTTGCTGTATAACTAGAATATCTTTACAATTGCAAAAAGCTACATCTAAATACTTTTAAATTGTAACTGCATAGTAACATTCTGCATGATAATTTTTGTGAATACAATTGTGAATAAAATTTTGCTTATTTTGTGCATTTATTCCTAGGTACAATACGCTCCTGTCAGAAATCTCTAATACAACACAACAAGAAAAGATTAGCTCAAATATTACCATCTATACACAATGAAGGTACAGTACAAGTATGAATAAATACAGGGCCATAGCCAGCATTCCCTAATGGGGTTCACCTTTCAAAGAATTTCAAGAAGGAGAGGGGGTCATACTTGACAGCTAGTGCATGATATTTAACATTAATTTCTTATTGTAATACAACTGCATTTTGGTAAAAAGCTATAATTAAAACTATACTGTTTTAGTATTTGCCAAATTGCTGGTTCAATTTTAGTTATTTTTATCTACAATAAAGAATAAAATTAAGCTAGAAATTATGCAGCAAATAATATAATAAATGCAACACTGTGGCATGAGTCCCGGAGTTCTCTGACTGGAGCCATGGTTTAGACTTATCTACATAAATATTCAAAATGTGTTCCAATTATACTGCATCACCCTGTATTTTTCTTCCAAATATTAATATGGAATGATAATATTTACAGTGCATTTGTATTATTTTATCAGGCTTGTTACCAACCTTTACAACCCCCAACGATGTAGTGTTTGGTACCAACAAGACTAACAGGCCAAATTAGTTTAAGGGCAGGCAGCAACGTTGTAACATAGCACTTTAAGTTTAGCAAAATTTTTATTGTTTTACAGGTGAAAAGTTACAAATACGGCAATCCATCATGAACTCAACTCAGAAGCTAGAGAAGCCGCACGAACAGGACTATATGTTTATTAAAAACAAACAGAACATTGACGCTATATCAACTGATAGTGATGAATTAGAGAGTGATTGAAAAAAATAAATACCGGTACTAGTAGCAGTCCCAAAAATGTGTTAATTTTCATGGTTAGTGATGCCAGGTTGTTGGTTAATCATGTGAACTAACCAGACCTCAATATAATGCTCCACATTGAACAGATCATACGCCAAGTTCTATAATACACAGCGCCTCATGCCTGAGCTATGATACAGCCGAGCAACCTCGCAAAGTCACGTCTGTATCCCTCTTAATATCACATTTTTGTTGTTATAAGTCCCCTACTTTTTGTGGACGGTGTTTGTGTTCGGCGGACAGCAGTTCGTGTTCTGCGGTCGGTGTCTGTTACAAATGGCAGGTGGTGATATTATGCATGACATTGCATGTTTATACCTTGTTTTCTCCATGCTGTTATTCAAAATAATACATAAACATACATTACAATATATCATCATCGAGTATCACGTCTAGCCAGTAAGCTAAGCAAAAGATTGTTTCAACTTAAAATATTTTTTGCTCATATCATTTCTTATCATGTCTTTTTTCTAAAAAAAATCTTCAAAATGCATTTTATTTGAGGACATCTAGATATTTTATTATTTGGGAGAATTCGTACATTTTCCCAATTCTTGCATTTTGAATATTAAATAACTTAACTCACTGGCGGATCTTTTTGGAGATATTATATTTGAGATCATAAGGAATAAATTGGTAGGTCAATTGTGCACGTTGCTTGCAATTTTTTCACCCCATCAAGACTTGATTCAGCCAATACCTGATTACAATTGATGTAAAACATGCGTTACTTACCATTTGCATGAGCTGGACTAAAAGCTCTAAAATGTTAAAATTGGGGTATTTCTAATGACAAAATCAGTACTACATTGTTGTGGATGACTTCCATGCAGATTGAGGGTCTCTGAATAATACTAGTAAGGTGACTACATGGCTTGAAGTAAGATCATTGTCCCACGAATTCCCTAGGGTTATCGTGAAACCTTCTGTTCGCAATCTTCGACTACTACCAAGGTGTTTATATGGAGTAATTGAAACCTAGCCTTGCCCAAGTCGGTCTCTTTTACTTATTTTGATTTCTATTATGACAAATTCAAGATCAGATAAGTAAAAAATACCGACTTGGGCAAGGCTACTGAAACCTTGAGATTCAAGATGCCGTTCGCTCGATTTCTCCATATTTTGTGGAAATATCTATAAAATTGTAAATGTTGAAAATTTATTTACAATGCATATAAAATATAACTTGCGGAATGTAAGTTATGTATGCTTGTTTGCCATCGAGCTCGTGCTTCTGTGGATTCCCGGTGTGAAAGAAATGATGGTCCCCCAGGGATTATGGTCCCCTTTCTTAATGGCCCTTACTGGCCCTGATTGTGTATAAGATAATGAGGGAAAGAGTTGTATTTAGGTCACCATATAAATCAATGGAGAGTAGGACCATAATTTGATAGGACCTCCTACACTTTTACACCGGTGAACTGAAAGGGTACTGGGACTGGTCTTATCAATATGGTCCTAGTCTCCATTGATTTATATGGTGACCTAAATGCAACTCTTTCCCTCATTATCTTATACATAATCAGGGCCAGTAAGGGCCGTTAAGAAAGGGGACCATAATCCCTGGGGGACATCATCATTTCTTTCACACCGGCTTCTCAGTGAATCTTAGATGAGCTGTTTTACTCAGTAATAGGCGGAATGTTAAGTTCATCGGGAAAGGATCAATTGATATCGATGTATCGAATCGATGTTTTTTCTAGCAATTTTACCTCTGCATCTTATTCTAGCATCTTAAAGCGTGATCAGTGAACAAAGCTCTACCTTGTCGCAGGTGTGATAGGCTTTATCAAGTTTATAATGAAATTCAAGTCAGTTTATAGATGGCACTACTGTACAAACTCCAGCCAATCGGAAGTGGATATTAACGTCTCCTCTTTCTAGAAAAATGGAGTCTGATCGAGAAATATAACGAAGTAACACTAAAGAAATGTTACGATATCATGTATTTCGTAATATCAAACTTAAAGCAGACTAGCACAATCGAGTAAGCGACGATAATATTTATCGAAATGGCTGGTATGTATAGCCTTTGGTAAGTGAATGACGATTGAGACATGAAAGACTTGAAATGGATATTTCATCATCCTCTTTGGTTGGACATAAGTACGGGTACTAGAGGTACTAAAACAAAGATGGAGTGCACGTACGAAAGTACAGGCGAAAATAAAACTTTGAACATTAAAATGGAATATCGGGTCAGATCGATTCATTTCCAATCGCTATTCATCGTTATTTAGTTTATTAACACACTAAAATACAGACAACGGCACTTGAATAAACATCTGATACAAACATTCAGTGTTAGGCCTATAGAATCAATGTGTTAGTAAATAGCCCTATTATATTAGACCTAGCGATAAAAATAAATGTATAAAAATGAGAAAATACAGTTACCTAGATTTCGTTTATAATATTCGTATATTTATGATACATTATGATAGGCTTACCTTGTAGATATAGTCTACTTATTATGAGTTATTATATGATGTTATACACACTGAGTTATTTGAATATTTAATGACGATTAACCAGATTTGTCTACCCTTTACAGTTTACCAAAATAATTTGATTTCATGGATTTTGTTTCAGAAAGATATACCTTAAAAGTAGTTGGCTTAATTATTTGGCTCCTGGCCTTAGAGTACGGATTGGCAGCTATGATACAATGCCTCTTTTCTCAATAGAACTTTGAAAGTTGAAGTTGTATTTGAACAGTTATCAACAGGGTCAAGAGGGCTGAATAACAATCTCGATATCATCTTGTTTATCGTAACGTTTTTTTAACTGAACTACAGTAATGTTTACCTGTTCAAAGGAAGTCTAGTATTTTCCCGCTTTATAGGCATTCTAATTGAGTTTATTGAGGATCGGATATTGAGTTTAGTACAATACTCCAATGCATTCACGTAGGATTTTATGGGATATGATAAATTGTGGGTAATATCATTTCTCTATGTATTCTGGCTTTGGTCAAGTGAATTAAATGGTATGATTGCAATAGGCGGATTAATTGGCTGTGGATGAGTTTATTTTTTTTATGATTTATCTGTTTTCCGTAACTTATTGTTGTCAACTACTGTCATTATTTACACCTCTATTTACACATAATATGGGGAATATGAATCAAAATAACACCGTTGCTCATTATCAGTATTGAATATTTGTCATATTTTACCACCGATTTTATATTTGTTAACATGCTCTAAAATTTTAATTTTAATATTCTTCTGGTATTTTATCACAGAGTATCTGAGGAAGAATGAGCTCAGCGATTTATTTATATCCTCTCTAAATAGACCAGTTTAAACCATGTAAATCAACGTCTCCAGAGGGGCCTCAAAACTTGGACTCTCATTTATAAGTATTATACTTTATTTTCCAGACGAACGTAATGTCAATATGGATACAGCAAGTCAAGTGGATGATGGAATTGAAAGAGGCGAAGAACCAATGGAACAAGAAGATACAGCGCAACCAGCAGTAGAAAAATTACCACCATTTACGAAATTAAAGGCCCGTGGAAGAAAGCTTTTGCGATGGTAAACAATATTTTCCTACTTCAATAGTAAACAACATGCACTACTCTAATGGATAATATTCAGAGGAAACAAATTATCTACATAAAACATTAGATAACCATACTGCAGATCATCAATCAACGATATGATACCCATGGTGGCTACATTTACTTGGATACACATTGTGTCATTCGAAAAAAAATTAAAATCTTATAAATACCAATTTCATAGCTCTTGATCATGATAATGTTTTTATTTAAATAAATAATTTAATTGGTGGTTGTATTATGAGTCTTTAGTGACATATTTTTCCTTCGTTTTTATATATGTTTTATAGAAATTAAAAATTCATATCATATCATATTCATATGAGATACAGTCTGAAGAAGGAGTAAATAAAGCCTTGCGAATGGAGATTCAAATTAGAGGGGGAAAGATTTTCATTCCGTGACTTATTTGTTTCAGGATCCCACCAGTGAAGTTCTTTGGCATGGGTGAAGATGGCTACTATTCAATCCATATAGAACACGACTGCATGAAAAAGACTACAAGATTCATTGAAAAGAATATTCCAGGATATACGTTTCACTTTGTCCCATTTGGCCAAGATGAATCTATCCACTTATTGTTTTGTCCAGAACCAGGAAGTCCTATACATGGTACTCTCAAAACTTGTCCTACAGAATGTATTAAGCCACATGGTACTATTGGAGGCATTGTTGCATTGCTTGATTCAAATGGCAAAAAAGAACTATATGCTCTAACAGCCAATCACGTTATCGAATATTGCAAACCCTGTCAAGAATACATCTCATGGACAAAACAAGACCAAAGCGATAAGATAATGATAGGTAGGCCTACAGATGTATCTTTTAGTATACCATTGAAAATGGATGATGAAAAACATGTAGATCAGTCTATATGCTGGAAAAGTGATGACACAGATCAAGCACTCGCTGATATATCATCAACATTCGAAAAATATTGGGATGATGTAAAAGAGCAAGACCAAGAACAATATGACATTGCATGCATTAAGGTAGATGACCATTGTGATGACATCAAAAAAGAGTTTGCCCCTTGTGATAAATGTTGTTTGATTGAGTGTCAAGAAGACAAAGTAAAATTTTCTTCAACAGCAGAAAAACTAGAATCTGCAACTACCAGATCTAACAGATGTTGTGGGAAAATATTACGCACTGATGCAGGGGGTATCATTACTGTTGGGGATAAAACTGCATGGGTTGATAATATGACGGTAATATGTTCAGTTGATGACACAGATGATCAGTTCATACAGGAAGGAGACAGTGGCTCTATAATGGTGTGTGGGAACAAAGATGACGAGGAAGGTCATCGTCAAAATTGTTATATGGTATTTGCAGGTTTGAAAAATGCAAATAAAAAGTCCTGGAACTGTTCATCAGCATCTTTCGCCTTTTCACTGGATCGTGCAATCAAGAAACTACAGGAACAGCTCAAAGAGGGTCAACGGTTGCAATTGTCATGTTGTAAGCAGGCCAAAAATGTTAACATTGGAAGGCAGGATAGCCAAACTTCCTTTGACGTGAAAGAAGAAAAAAATGAGGAAAGCACTTGTGCCATTTCAAAATCGGGTACGAGGGGTATTAAAGTTTCCCCGAAAAATGACCTTAAGTCGATGTAAATAGGCAATAGTATGCCAAGTGTAAATATTATTTAGAACAAAAGGTTTTATAAAGTATACGTACATTGTATTTGCTATTTACATAATCATTCGCTATTAACACAATCGTTCTTGTTCATATAAATCATTTGATCACTTCCTGTCTCATGCATCATATAAAAGAACTGTCAGCTGAGCATTTTTGTTGAGATGCGTAGGTCAAATTGTTCATTATGATATAAAATTGGTTCCATTTCTAAATGATGCATTGTATGATTTGGGATCATCTGGGTCATTCAAGTCTACCAGGCCTAGTGTTGAGCCTGCAGCATCAAATCCTGCAGCATGGTGAATACCTGGAAAATACAGAATAAGACTTTAATCAAGTGCCATATGTTATAAATGCTAGCTTTATATAGTCAAATAGATGTGTTTTTACGTTTGATTAATTTGATGTACAACGCTTACAAAATGAATCTAAAATTATAATATACGAGTATATTTTGTCTGAAAATAAATTTTTGAATAAAACTATTCTTTACAATGTTTGTTTTGGAAAAATATGTAACAAAATGGTGGAAAAGATGATCAAACTATACGCTCATTCTTATTTACTTCCAATTTTTATATGATCTGACTTTCGCACTTCAGAATGCTCCAGTTCGCAGCGCTATTGTTCAAACCACAAGGGTTGTTGAATTTGTTCTTGATAAGTAATAATTGTATCCCTATAGACTAGCTTTATTACTACTATTACACAATAGACATCCATGATATTCAAATGATTAGTCCTCTAAAATTCTATTTTTCTGGAATATAAAAAGCAAAATATCTAAAATAATCTTGTGTTTTGACGGATCCAACTTGATCTCTTACCTGAATCTGAGCTTCCTCTTAGTGAATTCCTCGGCTCCATATACTGCTGTGGTATTGGAATGGTGGAATCTGTTGGTTTGCTTTGTTTTGTCTTCTTTGTGGTTTTAGCGGCTCCTTTTGGGCTAGTTGCTGTTAGTGCTAACACCTTCGGTAGAAACATCATACCGAATATCAATGACGTATTTACAGTGTTCCCTATACATATAGCCGGAGTTTCGTATTCTCCATCGGCTAGCATATATACAGGTATCCATGCTAGCATGATAACTATTGTTCCTAGGGATGTCACACAAATGTACATAGCTTCCTGTTGGAACTCGATCGACTTCCTAGCTTTGATGGCAAACGCGAGTGAGAGGACTACCAGAACGTATATATAACACAATGATAGCACTAAGGATAGTTTTGGATTGACACATCTCCAGATTGGTGTGTATAAAGGGTACTCCTCATCTTGTGTTTCATTAACGAGGTACCACTCTACCTCTGGAGGTTTCAGGATAAGCCATTCAACAACAAGGACCAACTCTAGGGCTATAAGAACACACGTGGCAACAATCTGGCTAGGTCCACTTATAAATTGAGGCTTGTTACTAGAATTCATCTTGTTTGAAAATCTGTTGATCCGGACTATTTTCACTAATAGGCTTGAGAAGATCATCGAGTAGAAGAAGCCGATTCCAAAGCGTTTCATTCCACACGTGATAGGAGAGGATGAGATCATCCATATGAAGTTCATTAAATATAGCAGCACTATACCTAAAAGTATTATGATACTTAGCGCTCCATTCGAACCAAGCACCACTGGATGGTTTTGTTTAAGCATAAACAGCATCATGGTGATGAAGGCTAACACAATTCCTAATATGGACAACGTGATGACGAGAAGTCCCCATATAGTCTCGTGAGATTCAAATTTGATTGGGACATTAGTGACATCTAGTGGTTGTTCCTTCCAGTTGCAATGTTTACAGACTCCAGGGCATTCAGAAGTGTGCATCTTACGTCTACCCTTAGAGTCATACATGCGTATAAGGCTTTCGTTGAAGCTGAAGATTCCACCACTCCAGTAACCAATCTGAAAGAATAAAAGATCAGTAATATTTACAATGGACGAATTTCAATACAAGGTGGGCCTAGAAATGTTACTTATACGGATTTCAATGTGATATATAAAGGGTAATAATTTCTTGGCCCAGCCTGCATGTTCAGAAATTCGTAATAAAGCAGATTAGACTTTTGATTATAATTTCTACTCCCTCCGTTGATTAACGCGTTGATGAGGTCGAATGAAAGCACATCTATTATTACCTGCTTCATTTGATCTGAGTTATCGGGCTGATAATTTAAAATCTTATACTCTCCGAGGCCATCTCCATTCCATGTAAACCTAAACCTCTTTCCATTGACGCTCTTGAAGGTCGCCCTGTGTATGTATTCATATGGCATGGCTGTATCGTTTGGCTGTATAGCACTGCAATGGGGAAGTTTCGTAGATCCACATTCCTCCTGGAGCATAGCTGTGATACCTTTAGCAAAGGCGAATACAGCGTTGATGGTATTGGCAACGTATTCATTCTGTTTGAAGTTACTATCTGTTAATGACTCCAGTCCGTTACAAGCCTGGTTGAATTTTCCCCTATGTCCGAGGTTACATTGGAAATGATGCTCCCAGAATTCAGTCAACCATGGATTGTTAGGGTCACTGTTTGGTTTGAGGTTCATGAAGAATTTATCAAAGTCTGGATCATATCCCCAATCAGGAACAACATTTATGGCTCCTCTGCTAACGGTCTCTAATCCAGCAGTTACTGTTTTAAAAACTGTTTCATCAAGCGTGGATATCCACACAAATCGTCCCAATATTTGTTTGCTGTTAACTGCATCTAGCAATAGACGGAACTGATGGGGTTCCAGGAAGACAATCACACCCCTTGCTCCTTCCGCTTTATTCAAAGCATCTACGTGTATTTGGTAGTCTTGGTTGGTGTCATCAACAACAGTAACTTTAGCAAGGCATATCCCTTCAAACTCCAATGATTTCTGCAGCCATTCTATGGCTATCATATTCTCCGTTGTGTTATGATATATTGTTGATACATATGTCCAACCTAGTTCCTTTATTACCTCAACTGTCGCTTCAACTATGGACCTATCTGATGGTATAGTTCTTAGGAACAATGGATGGCTAGCCCTGTTTGATAAATCATCGGACGTCGATGACGGGCTTATCTGTACCAGGTTGTATCCCTTCTGGTTGGCTTTGCTTAGGGAGGCTGATACGTCACTCCTAGTGTCCCCGAGGAATGCAAAGACGTATGTAAGAATGGGCAACTCAGGGGGCTTGTTCATGAGCAGTAGATTTCTATCAAACGCTTGGAACACTTGTCTGCCGTAGTCCGGGTTAGAGCAGGTATCAAAAGCCATCATCCCCAGGGAGATATTAGGCAGCAAATGAAGCTCGTTGTTTATCTTATCAATGGCATACTTGAACGCCATATACTGTTGGAACCCAACGTCGGACACGAAATCCCCGCATGGATTAGACGGCGACTCTCCTTTGGAATGGATACTGAAATACGCTGGAAGTGTCACCCTTTCGTAATGTATATCAAAGTCAATATCCATCAACTCCACGGAGGAACATCCACACGTGTCACGAGTGTTTTGACATTTTGATATGACCTCAGACATAGGAAATTCCAGTTGTTTTAGGTCGTACATCATGGCTTCGTCATCCTTTAAGCTGAGATACCCGTTATACCAGTATCCAATCTGAAGTACAAAAATATTGTTATGTATAGGATTAGAAAGTGCAAGGGCAACATTTGAACAACATTAACACGTCATGTAATTGCGTTTTCAATTTCAATGTTACGTGTTTTCATTGGGCTAATTATAATCTTTGTTAGTTGATTTGTTATCAGTGAGCTTTTAAACTGTAAACTTAACAAGGAATTTCTTTCTTTACATTCTTCATACTACTTAGCTCTACTTACCTTCTTATAATCAAAGATATCCGCACTTTTTGAAACAACCTTGTAATTGTATATATCATATCTTGGAACTCCATTTCCAAGAACATCGAACGCTACTGATAAACCTGTTGTAGAGTTGAACGTATTGTTTCTGATAAAGTCTCTTAGTTCAATGAGATGAGTTTGTGCCTCTGGGCAGAAGTTTTCAAATTCACAATATGTTTTAATTAAATTGTCCAAGCCTCTAGCGTATGCCATTACAGAGTCGACGACGTAAACAGCCTTTGTTGACAATGGTATGACCTTGTTTTCTAAGGTAAAACTAATTGAGCATGGGTTGCTATATTGTTTTGCTGAGTCATCAGAAATATAGCAGCGAAATATATGTTGCCAATATTCTTTGAACCATGGGTTTCTGAGGTTTGTCTCAGGTCGAAGTGTCCGAAAATGGTCCATTAATGCTGGGTATTCTGGGAGGTTGAAGTCCAACGTGATTGCTCCCGAAGCTATTTCTTTTACACCGTCGACAATATGTTTCTGTGTGCCCCAATAGTCTGCTGCAAGCCACACCAAATCGTTTCCAATACTCGTGATCTGTTTAGTTTCTAATATGGCACGAGTCATTGTATCTGTGGTGAACATAACAACTACTCGTGATTTGTTAAAATTCCCGGGGAAATAAAAATGAAGAATGTTACTCATAACGGTTTCGTTCTTTGCGAAGTATTCCTCCATCTTGATCTGCGTTGCGACACATATGCCTTCATTTGTGGCGATCCTTATAAACTCTCGCATGCCCGAGACTCCATAAGCATTATCTGAGAACACAGCATGGACGTAAGACCATCCAAAGTTCTTTATGATATCAACAAGTGCTTTAGCCTGGGATTTATCTGAACCAACAGTCCTCAGAAAATGCGGATATTTAATAATGTCATCCAGCCTTGAACTTGAAGAAGAAGGCGATATCTGTGTTACCTTATGGACTGAGAGTAACTCAGCTAACTGTAAAGAAGCGTCTGATGTCGGGGCACCAATCACACCCGATAGTTTTGACTCGTGGTTCATTGAAACAATATCATCAAATTCTTTGTTTATAATTGCTTTACTAAGTCTAACTGTCCTTTCTGGGCTTCTACACCCATCAAATATCACTGTTCCTAGTTTGATATTTGGCAAAATGTCTTGGTCATTATTGACTAAGTCTAAAGCATAGAGCATTGCTTCGGTGTCCTGAATTCCCTGTTCATCGAGCATTTCGCTACACTCTTCCCCTTTAGAAGAGATTTCATCCCCAACTGATCCCGACATGTGGATATCAAATATTCCTGCTAGAAGAACGTCTCCGTCTGATAGAATTCGCCTGAAAAAAAAACAAGTTTATTTTTATGGATATTGATCAATATGTAATGAGGAAACGCCACAAAGGGCTCCACTTGAAAACAATATTGGCTAATGCGATTCCTTGAAACTATATGGAGCATTTTAAACTAATAAAAACGTTAATTGCGAGCTATTTTCTTGCCACGTATAGAAATTGTTTCCTTGGTGGGATTTGTTATTTATTTTTTAAAAACACATTGAGAGTTGTATATGCCTGACGTAGCAAAACTGTGATACATATGTATAAACTGTCCATCCCATATATAAACAGTGTCAGAGATTGTTGCGTGTTTACAATCACCGTTGTCTCTTTTTAATCAAAGCAAATTAACCACAGACTGATATGTATTTAATCATGTAGCTGTTTTTACTGACATACATTACTATGATTACAGTGACCCTGATGGTCCATTCACATGCAATTAATCATTACTAGTTTTTGATTGGATTTGCCAAAGGGGTAGCTTCATCTACCTGTTGTCAAATTTACTATTGGAGCAGGTACACAGGCCTTTGCATTGTGATGGAGGTAGCATTGCCATCTCATTGCCATCTTGGTACATCCTTATGGTACTATTCAGCACTAATCCACGTGAAGGCGTCCAGGAGCCAATCTGTTATAAAGAAACCGAATCGGAACATTACATGTTAGCAAGTATGATACTAGCAAGCATAATCGTAAGCCAAACAGTGTTCAACTTCTTCTTTCTGAATATTCCACAGTCCTGAGTTTAGAAGATGCAATAAACCATGACAATAAAGTCTAAAAGTCTTAAAGACAAATTTCTGGACAAGAAGCTTTTGAAGTTAAATGATAAAGACGTTCAGATCTTTGAGTGATTTTACATCTACTCACAAAAGGAAAGACAACATTAAAAAAGTACAGCATGACACATTAAGCATACTAGACACAAGAACTAAAGCTCCAATACCCAATAGCAAGCTTATGTTCGATGCTGTCAAAAAGAGCGGCCACTCACCAATTTCACCTCATAAAGCTTTTCCGTAGTTTGGACATTTTTAATCCTGTACTGAACCTCTCTAAGATCACCCTTCTCATCAAATTTAATATTCTGCCCGCTTAGACCTACAAACTCCACTGTCTTCAAATATGCTAACAGTCTTTGTGGAGCTATATTTACAAAATCCTTGCATAATCCAGAGGCATTTGCTCCACAAATGTCAGTGTGTGCTTTCTTCAGCGCATGCGCATATGTGTAAACAGCCGTGACTGTTTGCGACACATACTGATGTTGGTGGTACTCCGCTGTGTGGTTTCTATGGTGAGATATGGTACAGCTAACATTTACCAAACAATCGTACTGTTGTTCCCAGTAGTCCTTAAACCACGGGTTAGTAATATGAACCCTGGGTCTCCGACCGACAAACTTGTAATAAAATTCCGTTAGTTCACCGGAATATTCTTCGATTGTCACTATCCCACTGATGGTTGATTTAATATCGTGGTAGCTAAATGAATCCTCGAAACCGAAAGGAGTTATCCATTGGAGTCTTGTTAATACACTAAGTGATTTGCTCTTCTGCTCCACCATTTTGAAAAGCTTGAACGTTGTCTCGGGGTTTGTTAACATAACTACCCCTGTTACACCTGAAATACAAATATATCGAATAAACTTCAATTTAAGTTCTGTTGTCATGACTATTTAACATGAAAATAAATGATCTGTATATTTTAAGAGGATTTTTATTTAATTAGATATAAGTAGAATACCGTCTGTAAAATGCTATACATTTGTTTAGTGACAACTGTATTCAAACGATTAGTTTTACAGTTTTACAATAAGTCTACATTTTTACATTTGAGAAAAAAATAAGAACTATAGAACTGTAGAATATAGTCACTGTAGTGTGTCAATTAGTTCCTACCTTGGTTGACTATGGTCGACAGTTCCTCAACAGCCTCCTCAATCTCATCATCGGTAAGATCATTAACCTCAACAGTCTTATGGATGCATATATCACGAGATCCCGCAGTTTTCATCAGCTGATCCATGACGTAACGAGAGTTGGAATCCATATCAACGACAACCGCAACACCTTGCCATTGAATGGCTGTGATAATGCTGATTATGACCTGAAAGGTAAACCAGCAATAAATGCAATCTGTAAACATTTGAAAGGACAAATGCCAAACGGGGAACGTTCAACAGGTTATTAGGAAACAAACGCCCAGTGACCTAGCCAGGAAGAAAAAGCGATGAGACGAAGAAATATATGTCCAAACCTTGCGTTTACCTGGCCATAGAAGAACACGATGATAACCCTTACGTGATGAGAATATTCACAATTGAATCAAAAAATGATGGTTTGAGATTAAAAATCAATAAAAGTTATACAATTGATTTACAAGTCGTCATTGTTAGAGGTATGTTTCTCAAACACCCTTGGCAAAAGCTGGCTAGGGGTCTAAGTTCATTAGTTCAGGTTTTGATGCGATACATCAGTTTTTCTGTGAATACGTAATTACTAATTGTACGTTTCTTTTCAATGCTTTTAAAAATACTCGTTCTTCCAAGGGAAAAATCAATACCCGGTGATTTCAGCGGGAAGTAGCGTTTCGTTCAGTGGATGAGCTGCGCGCGCACGCATAAATGTGATTATCAATATTATTTAGGGGAGGGATATTCAAGCTTATTTTCGTCATAGGCGCGACCCAGGGCTGTTGTCTTAAGGACATTTCGTTGAAAATTAGCCATTCGGCTGATAATTTGTAAGAGTTTGCTATCTTATAATGTATAACTGTTATTCAGACACATATTTTGACACGATCCTGTTGGAATTAAGCTTTGAACCGAGAGATATTCACGATTGATATGCACGTTTTTGATTGTGCCATTGCTTTTCCATTGCACAATCCATGTATTGATAGAAGTAACAATAATGCCGATTGTTTTACCTTCAATACATGGCGGATTAACTACATATCGGTCTATTAATTACCATTTTGTGCCCTAAATAGTTTTATATTTCCCGATCACGGCCTGGAGCCTATATGCTTGTGAATTGGTGGGGCTGGCAGGGCCACCAATCCCCTGGCCCCGCCCATCCTTTATTCTACTTCCCAGTTATTATAATTTATGCTGTAACATTCAGACTTTGCTGGAAAACAATAGGAATTATTTTTCTTGCCAATCAATCGTGAATCACAATCAAAATTTCAGAAAGGATCAATCAGGCAATCGTCCAAAATCCAAATCAAGTTATGGTATGAGGTTCCATATCCATCCGCCAAAAGGTATGACCCCTATATAGTCCATTTAAAAACTCGTGGTATTGTTCTAAATAACGCCATAGTTGGCTTCTAGGGTACCTAGTATGCCACTATTTGGTATCAAAATAAAGAGGAGGAGTTCAACTTTTATTTGAATTACGAAAATAGCGATGTAGGTCAAAAATAGTTCCGACATGAGCATGTTTACTACGCGTTTGCCCATCATATCAGAATTGAGGAAGTGGTAGCAAACGCGAGTCACAATAAATGGACGCTGATATCTCAAAAAGTAACCTGACTCCCTATAATTTGATGTAGATCAATCGAACCCCTATATGAACAGGTACATTTTGATATATAACACTATGGGGGGTAAGCGTTTTATAGTTGGTCACGAACGCCATATGTGCAAAGTATTGTTATGAATTTTCGAATTTGGTGTTGGATTACGGTACTCATACCTTATAACATTATATGATATTCAGCAAGAAGTCCGGTAGAAATATAGAATATCTATACATCAAAGCTGAAAGTTAAAAGCTAATCTGTCAATTTTCTGTCTGCAAAAGAACGTTTACATTTGACACAATAAAAGACCGAAGCTTTGAAATCTAGGATTCCCCAGGAAAATATGACGTCATACTAATTAGCATAAGGATTTCCCTAGTGGTCTGGGTCGAGCATCGTCCGAAAACACAATCCGATAAATACATGCTAATTTCTAAGGAGATGGGAAGTGTATGGCGTGTTTATCGATTTTGTTTAAAGATTTAATCAATTATCAAATTGTTTAAGTGGATAAAGTGGTCACACTTGCTTCAATTCATAGCGTAATCGACGGATAGAAACTGCACCGAATTCCCGATATCCTACCCCGTATTATGTAGGCTATAACCACAGTGACCTGCAGATGGCGCTATCACAAACAAGTACTGCACGAACCGATAAATTCCCGGGTATTGTAACGCCCTTGGTTCTTCCTTATTTGTTCAGAATTCAGCTATTGAATTCAAAAGTCCACACACGGGAATTTCGCGTCATAATTATTCCTCCGCTTGGTGCGCTGTTGTGCATAGCAACGTCCTATGCAACGTGTATAAACATCGCGCGGACGTATAAGTACAACCCGTCAGTTTTTCATGTTTGCAATGAAATTTTCTATTCAGATAGGTGTTTTAAACTATGATTTTCTTTCATAATATATATTGTTAAATAGGCATGATACATATCATCGTGTTTCTAAAGAATTGCTTATTTTAATCCTGTTTATTTCAAGTTGATAGGTTCAATATTAGTAAAGTTACGGCTTCACTATGGAGGGGCAATTTCTTCGTAAACTAAAAACCGCATCGTCAGCAAAGATTTGACGAAAACACAACATTTTTGCGCCGGTGGCATTTTTTCATTTATGGATGAATCTTTATCAAATTTGAAACACGTTTGAGCTAAATATACAAATTGTGTCTTGGCCGAGGCGGAATTTTAAAATTCAAATTACAATTAGAGAAAAATAGCTAACCAGTGTCAAGTTTTATCGCTGATTTTCGAAAAAAATATGATGTTATTCCTTATACAGTTGGAAGAAAACGAATTGTTTAAACTGCTCAGGATAAAAATATATTAATCCAGATACATGCAAGCTTTATATACAAATCATTACATACGTTAAAGGCCATCATCAACTACTAGAAAATCGTGTGTAAAGTTGGACAATGTTTGACCCGAATTGACCGGCAAAATGGCCGCGCGCTCGCAGCGCCTCTAGCGGAGGAATAATTATGACGCGAAATTCCCGGGTGTGGTCTCGATATTTACCTCGGATATATGGTCAAGTCTAGGTACCACACTTAGACTGTATGTACTCCCAGTCGCCTTGATTGAACGAGGGATATGACCTAACGCCACTTGTGCTACATTTGCGTCATTCAGAAGGTTACCAACTGCTTTCGTTTCATCACCATACATTGGTCCAATCACACCTACAGAAATCGGATATTTAAGTCAGAACGATACCAAAATGAAAAAATGATATATTTGGAAATCAATCAACGCTGCAATTTATATCTGTATCTACTTTAGTAAAATGACGTATCGCGATGATTCTAGGGGTTCGCAAGAGTAGAGTAACACAAAAATCATAACGTAATACACTTACCAGGAAATATTTTATCTGCGGGGCAAATATCGCCATCACTGTCAGTTAGGTTCTGCCTTGAGGCAAGATAGGACATCGCTCTTCGAAGAGCAACGTCTTTATTGCCACATGTATCAAATGCCTCAAGACCTGAAATTGAAAGACGACCAAATGATTCAAAGATATTATTTTCTTGTACTACTTTGAATATATTACTCGTTCAACTGCAAAAGCTTCTTTGATGTCGATGTTCCCTCACAACGTCACTCTCCCTCGAGTATCTCGCCGTGCTTTATTTCAGAAACAAATAAGTCAAACATCGTCTGGATATCTTCATTTGACCATCGATGTTGAAATTTTGTATGTCAGAAACCATAGTTATTTCTTTAACTTTAAGTTGTGTGATAACTTAATGACAGTTGTAATGTGATTCTTTATCTGGTGGGGAGGGGGGGGGGGGATTGTGGTGACTGGCATGGGATTGAGGGGGTTTAATCAATAATCAAGTCGTCAGAAAGTAATTCATTGCGCAAACTCAAATACCGCGAGTACATGGAACATACCGAATTTCACTCCTCTGATGAAGTTGGCGTCATTCAGTTTCTTCACGGCGAACATGGCAGCTTCCAGACGTTGAATAGAGCTTGGGTTGATCACCCCTGAGCACTCCGTGCCACCGATTCCCTTTTCGTGCATGTTGAACAGGGCCCCGATGATGACGTCACCAGGAACGCTAGTCTTTAGAGGTTGTTGGCAGGTCTGACTGTATGAGCTGGGAACGTGTACGACTAAGATGACGAGCAGTTGCAGGATTTGTCTGAAACTGATTTTACACCAAACATCGTTAAAATACTACAAGAAGTTGCACCCAATGTAACAATTAAATCAAAGAATTATAAGAATCAAAAGAGGATCATGGATGAACTCATTATTTCATAAGGCAACGTTTCTACGTATGCGCCTATATAACAGACATAGTTACCATTGTATGCTTTTCTCCATGATTCGTTTATGATAATATCTTATCCAAGAATTTGAATAGTTACGTTTCCGATGACATTGATGATCAAAGCTTGTGTGCCAATTATCATGACCAGCGTTGTGTTCATCTAATCCCGTTTTATTAATAATCTAGTGCTATATCTCATGTATCTGGTCAGATTAATGTCCATAAATTCCAATTCATCTCCAAGTGGTCCAATCGGTTTATATAAAAACAGAGTTATGAATTCTAATTTGCTTGTGAAATTGAAAATTGAACGTTTTAATTCAAACTTGGCTTCTGGGCATTTTATATAATGACAACGATACATCAAGCAATATTCACATAGTGAGTTAAAACCCAAACACTGTCATCATCATTTATTGGGTTTTAATTGATGTACACCTGCAGGCAAATTTGAAAATTGACTGCATTTTTGGAAAATCAAATGAACTTTTTAAATGTTATTTTCGAAGCTTGACGACCACATTCGGTCAACGAAGTATCCAAACAATAATCCCAATGCACGCGTCTCGATCGTACGTGATGTAATAAGTGCATGTTTGTTTCTTTCCAATTTGCGTCTTATTACACTGAACGAAACTCAAACTACCGCACCTGTTAATTCCTAATAGTTGTGAGATTTTCTGGTTATTTGTAAACTTTTTTGTTTTTATTTTCAAACACAGGGCTGATTGATACACTTTGCATCATTCTCAAAAATAACTAAGAATGAAATTTGGTTTGGTTTTAAATGCTAGTATACAGAGGACTTCCTACTCTACCAAATATTAATCATATTCTTGTGAAGTAAAGCAATGAAACACACCAGCAGTGCCGTAACACACCTGTCCCGTGTCAAGCGAAAAATCATGAAAACATGAAAGCATTTTATAGAAACATTCGCAAATGTTAAAACTTTATACTCATTAATTTCAATGACACAGTACTGGTTCATACAAACTTCTTTAAAAATAATTTATGTGAGTGTCCCATTTTGGCCCACCCTGTACTGGACGAAAATTCAAAAAATTTTAATCGAAAAATGGCCCTATAGCTAATTTATTTTCAAGTTTAATTGAAGATTTAGAGGTCAGGGTTTCTGTTCTTTATGATCTGCAAACAATAGTTTGAAAAATAATATTCCCTGCCCTACGCCTCTTGGATATCGCAAATATTTTTTACTTTTCATTTTTCATTTCAAGGCCTGGAATAAAAGATTATTTATTTAGTGTATGAAATTAATATTTATCAAAAGAGCCAAAGTATATCCCGGGAATTCAAAAAAGCACCGAAAGAAATTCCCGACGACGCTCACCTCAGCGGGAGATATATATATACCACCAGCTCACCTCAGATATCGATTGTATTCCCGCATGTTATTTACCTTACACTACTAAGTATGGGATAAGATTTTTTAATTTAGCCCTCGTATTCCTTGTCATGATACCGGAAGTTATCGTCTGCTTCCGGTACGTCAACAGGTCAGTGCACGTTGTTTAAAATTATCCTAAAACGTGAAGTTAACAAGTAAAAGTATATACATATATTGAGCCAATATTTACTTAATTATGTTGGTCTCTCTTGGCTGTGTATAGTCGGGTGTATAGTGAAAACTGGCGTTTCTAGGCCTACCACCGAAAAGAACTGACTGAATTGAGATTTGGCTCGGGATGCCAGTCGGGTCCTTGCTATGAAATGATTCTTAGGTATATTTCATAGCTCCCTTTCGATCCTTTTATTAGCATAAGTACTTTAACCACGCCCCATTCTCAACACATCGTACAAACGGAACTGAACGATGTGCTTTTGGCGCTTTTGTAATTAAGTACTCACTTATTTCAATGTTTTGACAGAATATAGGCCTTTCACCCTCATAAAAACATCGCCCATGCTATGCTATGCAGAGATACATGTATACGTACCTCTACTAGAGGGAGTCCTCTAGTATCGCTTCGTCTCAACATTTTTTCTGAGCACGATCTCTTCTCAAATCAGATAGAAAGCACGACATTTTCTTGAAAAATATTGTTATTTTTCACAAAATCCATCATATTTCCGACATCTTGCTGAGTTATAACTTATATCGTCATACAATAGTGACTTAATTAGTAATTACTAATAAAATTATTATACATCATCCAGAGTTCAGGCACATTATTTTCCAAAACAAATGGAAGAATTCGTAGAAATTAACTATAATAGAAAGTGAACGACGTGAATGTGTGTACGACGTACACATTAGGGAGTTTATTGCAATGATTTTCACAACCTAAACGCGAACAGAAAATATTCAAGCGATGCATTTTGTATGGGCGATTGGTCATACGTATAGGTTGGCGTTACGATTTTTTATGCAAGCTTAAACTCACTATTTTTGCTCATATGTCCTTCTAAGTTACAAAATATGTATTTGATAAGATTAATACGGATTTTCTATATTCAATGAAAATATGAATATGTTTTATTTTAGTAAGGCATGGTTAAAAACTATTTAAGAATAAACCATTGGACCATCCTGTACAAAAAATTAACATTGGTTTTTAGTGCGAAAATAATTATGACTCTTGGGGAATATTTTGTGTCATGATTTGGAGCTCTTGTCAAGATGGATGTCCATCTATCCCAATATATCGTCAAACCAAGATAATCATCAAAATTACAAAGCATCCTTGGTCTAAGGATATTTCACTTCTTACCAATAGCATCAAAGCCCGCTCTCGAAGGATGTCACCAAGTAATTTGTCAAGAGTTTAAACGACATCAACTCTCAATAATTACGTCCCGACGGCGTTCAAGATGATTAATCACTACTGTGACGGTCCACAGATGCATTTTTGATCGAGCTGAATGTAAAAATATTGGGTTTTCAGTCAGGGGGTGCGATTTTGGCAAAAACAAGAGATTTGTTGCATCAATTTTTGTAAAATTCAAAACAAATCTCTTGTTTATGCCAAAGTCGTACCCCTGACTGAAAACCCCATTTTTGCCGATTACCCCTCACCCTGACTGAAAGCTTGCTACTTTGGTATACATAACCATCCAATGGATGGGATCCTACCGCAGCTTGACCGATGCAGTGATTCGAATATACTTTTTCATGTCTTTAACCCTATGAAATCTTAAAACTTTTGGACGCTCCTCGAATTTTCATAGATTTTTGGACGAAGTAAAACTCTTAAAATGCGCATTATTGGAGTTACTCTCGAATATGCCCACTGGACGTTTATTTGAAAGAACTCCTTGGGCCTTTATTAAGAGGGGAACATTTTTCCAAGGTGATGGGTGATTATTAAAGCTAAGAGGGGAAAAGATAATCAATAAAAGCACTCAAACACATTTCAATGGCCTTGTTGAATGACCTGTACGTGGTGCAAGCCTTTCACATCGTACACTTTTCAACTAAAATTAATTTCTCTGAATTTTTCTATTTATTTTGGAAACTGAAGTGTCTGGGTGATGTGTAGTGATTTTATTAATAGTTAACTCACTATTACATTATGATTACATAGCTCAATGTTAATGATGGATTTTGTGAAAAATGACAATTATGTTCAAGAAATTGCCGTGCTATCTAGAAGATTTGAGAACTTCTAGATCATGTTCAGAAAAAATATTGAGACGTAGTGATACAAGAGGCATCTCTGCTTAGCATGGGTGATGTTTCTATGAGGAAGAAAGGCTCATATTCTGACAAAAAACGTTGGAATAAATGAGTAGTTGCAAACTTGGCCCCAAAAGCACGTCGTCCACTTCCGTTTGTATGATGTGTTGAGAATGGGGCGTGTTAACGTAGTTTGTCACCGCAATGGCCTGGACATACGATAAAGTTGACAGGTGCGTAGCCAGCTTTCAGTCAGGGGGGTGGTGCGATTGTGTCATAAACAAGCCAAAAAATAAGATTTATTTTGAATTTTACAAAAATTGATGCAACTTCCTTCAAAATTGAGCTAAAAGCTTCAAATAAAAAGCATTTTAAAGCTCTTTTATTTTTATTGGTTATGGGGGGGGGGGGGTGCGATTATCGCACCCCCTGGGTACGCCCATGGTTGACATTCGAATTCTGTCATTCTACTAAAGACATGCGTGTTGATATCAACAACATTTAATGTGTATCATTTTATTGCTACAACGGGCCGGGTAATGTGTTTAAACTATTGCTCACTTTTTGAACTACTTTGATGTTTTTTGGGGAAAAAGAAGGTTTTTGCGGCAAACATAAACTCTACATTAACTACATAACATCTAATCAATGTATCAGTATAATTTCGAAAGTTGTTTGGGATTTATTTTTTCAAAAAGGTTGACTTTCGAAAAAAGTTATTGGTCTCTTAATTTTTAAATATTTGAATTTCCCGCCATTTTAGCTGCAAAAAGTTCAAAATAAATGGCCTAAATAAGTTGAAAATAAGTGTTTATCATGCACACCTCTAATATTTCTGCCCCATTGGTTTCAATGAGAACTAAAGTTTTAAAGTATTTTTCTCTGGACCACTTTTCTGCGCTTCATATTCTTCAACCAATTTTCTTAAGTTTTCAACATAAAAGAGATTAGGATGTAATGCTATCCAGTGGTATAAATTATTGCTTGTATGTGACAACAAAAAATTATTTGAAATAAGTTCACAATTTGCTAACATACGATAAGACAACATAAGCTGAAGTGGTTTAAAAATATGGGGCCTTTACGACTGGTCGTAAAATATAAAAGTTTATTGCGTACGTAGAGCTAACCCTGACCCGGGAAACCAATCCCATTTGTGCTTTATCTAAACTTGAAAGCGTTATTTTTTCATAACACTTAAAGTCCATTTCCTGATTTCACTGTTCTCACACTGGAATAGCCTGACTACGGTAAAGTCAGATACCGTTGTCACAAATGGCGGACATAACCGTCGCTTCAATTAGATTTTCATGAACTGTATGTTTAATAGAGCACCTAGACTAAATTCCTTTGGAACAACAAGCAATCAAAGTGTCTTAATACTCATTGTACAGTTAATAATGTTCTACCATCGAAATAAAGTCTTTAATTTTACCGACCAAAATGAGATACGGGACAACGGACACTGTAATTACCATATGCCGTTGTCTTTCTAAATTACCCAAATTCAGATTCCGTTGTCATTGACGATATCGAAGACGCTATATTGTGGCGATTCATGACCCAATCTGATAGAAAATGGGATTTCATATGATACATTATCACAAGAGCTCAATGCATGCACATAATTAGCGATGATAAAATCCCATAAAATGAGGACCAAGTGATTAGACAGTTGAAGCGACGGTTATGTCCGCCATTTGTGACAACGGTATCTGACTTTACCGTAGTCAGGCTATTCCGATGTGGTTCTGTGAGGTCAGTAAAACATAAAAATTACAAATCGGGAGACCATTGTGGTAAAATATATTCATACTGTACACAAATGACATTATACAAATATTTAATTCTATTGAGGTGAATACCTGTGTATCTTTCACAAGTGACATTCCACGAAGCCCGAAGGGCTAGTGGAATATCATCTTGTGAAAGTGTCACAGGTATTCACCGAAAATAGAATTAAATATTTGTTTTATTATATCACTGTCATAACATCTTCTATAATTAAATAAGTCATATGTTAACATCGAAATACATTTATATTTCTTCTAACAATATAACAATAAATATCAACTACCAAATTGTATAGTCAATAAATATCAACTCCCAAATTGTAGTATTTTAATTTAAGGTTTCATGTTAACATTATAATTAATTGTAACATTGCAATGGGTCAATGAAAATGGAACCATTGTGTTCATACTCATAGTATTGGCCATGAGGGAAACAGGGTTGGGAATGTTTTTCAAATGTCCATTCTGAGATGACTCCTTGTTATCACTGCCATTAACACTTGTATGATATGTATGTATAAGTCATTACCGTTGAATATCATTTGATACTCACCGGAAGTCACGTCACGTTGAATATCGCTAGTTATTTTTTAGTCACGTGTAGGACATGGACCAATAAGAGAGTGAGGAATATGACAGTAATATAATAATTGTACATATTTCAGATTACTTAGATTTTTGTACAATAAGCCCATGGGCTCTTGTAATGAAAGGAGTTTCAGCCATGTTAATCTTTTCGAAATAACATGACAGAGAAGCATCAAAATATTAGAGGCCACACATTTTATTAGCCAAACTAAAAGCAATTCAAGATATACAAATTTAGATGAACAATATAAACAGATATTCTGAACATTATTGTAAAATGGTATTTTGATTTCTTATTTTTTAGGGTTTACTGACGCAATAAAACAGTGAAATGGACTATACTTAGACTCTTGAAATACATTTCGATAATAGACAGTTGATAAAAATAGAATTAAATTAAATGTTAGACTGCTATGAAATGTTAATGCTGAAATAATCAATCACAATAGACTCGTATTAACAGTTCGAATCATTAATTGAAAATATAAACTAGTGGTACAAATGTTTTATGATATAAATTGTTTGAGTTATTGGTTATTAATAACGCATAAGCATAAACGGTTGATGTTTTCCACTGGTATGTTGATTTGATACATTCAGACAATAGGTTTATAGCTTAACTAGCTTAATACATCATTATTGGCTTGGCTTTGTCTGTTCATAATTGCGTATTTACCGTTTAGATCGTGTGGCCTTGCCGTTCGCCACCATGTGAATTCTTTGGGGCAGACCCCGGGGCATGGTATGAATACACGATGGGCAGAACAAATAGTTTACAGCAAGATATCCCCCATCACACCAAACACTAGCCACACGGTGGTGGCGAACGGTGAGTCAACACGCTTTCAATAACGGGAAAAATACGTGTTTTTCAAAGGACCAGCATTGATAAACAGCATTGATATTATTCAAAATGAAATCGACTGTAATCAATGATTCCCAGCCCTCAGAAATTTAAAAATTAAAAATACCTGGGTGTTAATCCATAGATAATTCTAGCAAATGAGAAATATCTTTTTGGAGAGCGGGGTAAGACGAAGTTGACCCTGTATCATTAGGGTCTGGTACGCGATCGCCTCTCCTGCCAAGTGGACCCTGTATCATTATAGGGTCTGGTACGCGAACGCCGCTTTTGCCAAGTGGATCCTGTATCATTAGGGTCTGGTACGCGATCGCCTCTCCTGCCAAGTGGACCCTGTATCATTATAGGGTCTGGTACGCGAACGCCGCTCCTGCCAAGTGGACCCTGTATCATTAGGGTCTGGTACGCGAACGCCGCTCCTGCCAAGTGGACCCTGTATCATTATAGGGTCTGGTACGCGAACGCCGCTCCTGCCAAGTGGACCCTGTATCATTAGGGTCTGGTACGCGAACGCCGCTCCTGCCAAGTCGACCCTGTATCATTAGGGTCTGGTACGCGTCCCCAGTCCTCAGCGGGAAGGTGAGGGTTAGATTATCATTAAAAACCAATATAGGTCATAATAATTATTATTATGACATAATTTACCGAACTATTTAAGAATCAAACATTTACAGGAAACGCCGCCTGGTTGCCAAACTTATGGAGGGGGTGTACGTCAGAGTGGTCGTATATGTTTCAGAGTGCACGTAATCGTATATATTTCGATGCCATACCCAGTGTTATCGTTGACTCGACAGTAATCTGAGAGCTACGGGAGATAAGACCGGTGTAAAAGTATTTCTGGTCCTACCTAAATATGGTCCTACAGACCATTATCCCTAGTAAAGATGGTCCGATGGACCTAATCTCCTGGGGAATACTGTCCCACCTGCTAGAGTAGGTGGTCCCAAATCGGACCAAAATCCCTAGGGTTATTGGTCCTGGACCATTATCTCTAGGGATATTGGTCCTGGACCTAAATTCCTGGAGAAATTGGTCCTACGGCTTTTTTCAAGGGAATAATGTTCACTTTGGAAACGGGTTATATTATTTAATATATATTGAATAGAAAACGATTGAAGATGTATATCTTGTCAACTATTTTTTTTATTATGTTATGCGTATACATGTCATTGCCACAAGTTGTGTGAAGTTTTTGTGGGATAACAATGAGCTGTGTGGTGTTTTTGTGTGATGACCATGAGCTGTGTGGTGTTTTTGTGTGATGACCATGAGCTGTGTGGTGTTTTTGTGCGATGACCATGAGCTGTGTGGTGTTTTTGTGCGATGACCATGAGCTGTGTGGTGTTTTTGTGCGATGACCATGAGCTGTGTGGTGTTTTGGTGCGATGACCATGAGCTGTGTGGTGTTTTTGTGCGATGACCATGAGCTGTGTGGTGTTTTTGTGCGATGACCATGAGCTGTGTGGTGTTTTGGTGCGATGACCATGAGCTGTGTGGTGTTTTTGTGCGATGACCATGAGCTGTGTGGTGTTTTTGTGCGATGACCATGAGCTGTGTGGTGTTTTTGTGCGATGACCATGAGCTGTGTGGTGTTTTTGTGCGATGACCATGAGCTGTGTGGTGTTTTGGTGCGATGACCATGAGCTGTGTGAGGTTTTTGTGCGATGAACAGCATGAAATCTATTCAAAATGTAGCATACAACTAGCTAGCATAGTAATTCCCTAAAAAGATTCATTGAGCAGGTTACTTAATCCATAACAAATAAGTGAAAACACACGACCAGAATACAACTTTTGACTTTGACATTTAAATGAAAGAATTAACTAGACTTTGGAAATTGAACGAAGTTCAATTTCAGACTCCAGATCTAGACTTTTTTAAGCCCAGTCATCTAAAATAAGCCGAGTCATCCAGAATAAGCGGAGTCATCCAGAATAAGATGGATGGATAAAATAGGAAGGTAGGATAGGATAGAATGGGAAGGAACGATAGGATAGAATAAGAAAGAAGAATAGGATAGAACAGAATATGAAGAAAGGATATGATAGGAGAGGATAGGAAGGAAAGGATACGAAGGAAGGATACGAAGGAAGGATAGATAGGAAGGATAGGATAGGATCAGATAGGAAGGATGGATGAATTTTTCAATATTTTCTTCTCTACTCTTGACTTTCTATCAGGATACCATCAGATCGATTTTCCGAAATTTCAAAACGCCATAACTTCCGAACCGGAAGTCGGATCTAAATTTGATTTAAAGTTTCGGATTCCTGATTCATAACTCATACGTTAAATTTGGCGAATTTTTAATTTGACCTACTTTTTAGACACGCCATTACTTCGGAACCGGAAGTCGGATCGAAATTTGGTTTGCAGACTCGAATACCTGAGAAAATTCTACCCTTAATTCATAACTCATATGTTAAATTTGGAGAACTTTTTTTTTTACCTACTTTTCGGACACCATATCTTAAAAGTGGGTCGAAATACTTTCTGACGGCAAAAGGCTAACACTATTAGCACACTCTTTCCTACCTGTATACAAAATTTTGAAGCAAATCATTTAAATATAGTGTCAGAATCGCAAAAATAAGGAAAAACTATGAATTTGACCTAGATTTTGACCTAGGGATTTTGGTGTCCAAATTTTGAAGTTGGGTAGCCTTCGAGGTCCCCTTCTTTCATAGGCTTTCATTATTTTAAGCTGTACTTAGTCTATATCTCGTATTTTACACTTCAAAAAAATCTTTTATCCCATTGACATAACATGGGGCACCAAATTTAGCGATTTTTGAGCTTTCAAAATGTCATAACTTCCGAACCGGAAGTCAGATCGAAATTTGGTTTGCAGATTCGGATTCCTGAGAAAATTCTATACTTAATCCATAACTCAAACGTTAAATTTGGAGAATTTTTTATTTTGACCTACTTTTCGGACACCATATCTCAAAAGTGGGTCAAAATACTTTCTGACGGCAAAAGGCTAACACTATTAGCACACTCTTGGCTACATGTATACAAAATTTTGAAGAATATAATTAATCTGTAGTGTCAGAATCGCAAAAATAAGGAAAAACTTTGAATTTGACCTAGATTTTGACCTAGGCATTTTGGTGTCCAAATTTTTATGAAAAGAAGGTTTTGAGGTCCCTTTCTTCTATGGGCTTCCATTATGTTTAGCTGTGCTTAGTCTATATCTCGTATTTTACACTTCAAAAAAATATTTTTTCCCATTGAATTAACATGGGGCACCAAATTTAGCGATTTTTGAATTTTCAAAACGCCATAACTTCTGAACCGGAAGTCAGATCGAAATTTGGTTTTCAGATTCGGAATCCTGAGAAAATCTCCTATAAGACTGATATCCTGGACATTGGATTCGGAGAACTTTTTTTTGGACCTCGTTTTCGGACACTGATATCTCGAAATCGGTTTGAGATACCAAAAAAACTAAATCGACCCTAGATTTTCTATTTTTTTATGAGGAACACAATGAAAAAAACCCGGATCCAAAATATTGAAGGACGACCGAGAAAATCAAAAAAAGTGACAAAGTACTGGATTTGACCTAGTTCTTGACCTTTGACCTAGATAAAAAATTGACCCAATTTCCCACCAACTAGATACTGAACCTAAATAAACTGTATTATGGTCCTTACTGGATACCTCATAGTTATTGAAAAAACTCCTAAAGAATAATAAGAATAAGAATAAGAATAAGAAGAATACTGGCAAAAACAATAGACTCCAGATTGACATCTGGAGTCTAATAAAAAAATCGAGCAAGAAATGAAAAGGCAAAATTAGCAATTATTTTAGATGTACTGGAATAGGACTCGAACTTTGTACCTGGCGGAATGAAAGAAACACAATGGAAATACAATCATAACAAGTACATACAATAACATATACATACGCTTACAAGTCCAACGCCTTACCAACTGAGCTACACTGCAAACGATGCTGACCAACCAAATCGATGTGTCTATAAACTTAATTACCCGCTTAAAGGGACCACCTACTCTTTTACTGGTGTGAAAGAAATTATGGTCCTACTCTAGTAAATGGTCCTACCCTCTATATGATATTTTAGGACTATTTTCCCTAGGGATTGTGGTCCAACAACAAGCTTAAATTATAGGGTGGCTCAAAATAATTTTTTTTTGGAAATGTTATGCTCCCTACGTGAATCGAGTTGCATTTTGGGGTAAATATCACCTGTGATTTTTTTCAAATTTTTTAGTAAACTTTTAGGGGTCCCCCACAGCCTTTGAAGTTTGCCCATAGGCTTAACATTAGTGGGCGTCGCCCAAAATCGTACTTTATAGAAGCTTTTTTTCTAGTGATTTACTTATGTTGTTTGAAGAAAACCAACATTGTATATGATATGATTAGATGTTTAAATCATCATATTACTCTGTTTCATCATGTGAACTTATATAAAAGGCTATACTGACAATATCCTATTAACAAAATATCAGGTACATTCGACCAGTATAATTATTTGAACAAGTACAGTTTTAGAGAATCCTGTCTCATATATGATTTGGTACTGTCATTATAATGGTTTAAACTATAAAAGGTATATTCGTATGTGACATTTGATGTTTTAAACATGGTTCAGATGTGACACTCTTCCTCTATGATCTGAGCGTACAACACATACGGTGGAGAGGTTAAGCTTTGCATATATAATCGAAACTGAACCTGTACGTATCACTCGACCATATACAAATTCATGTAGCCTTCTCATATAAATAGCCGTTCAAATCCAGTGTTTGTTTAGACTACACCATAGCGTGTAATGATTCTATAGTATGTCATTGATGCGGTTTTATAGCTGGTTTTCTAATACATATTTTAAACGAGCTCGTTTCGTAAGATTTTTGGCGCTAAATCATGCATGACATACATCATCGTGTTCAGCAAGAATTCAACTGTGCATCGAAATCAAAATTGACAGCATAGTGTTCAATAGACACGTGTAAAATGGTTCCCGTTGACCCAACGTCAAATTTCAAATCTCCCGTTCTAAACCCGAAAATCTGAAGCTGAAAGAGTATCTGAAGTAGACTAAGCGCGCATAAAACTATGAGCGCTCGATACATTCCTTTGTTAATTTTCGTACTTTGCGTTCACGGTTACGTTGTGAAAAACATCGTTAGCTTAACCTCTCCATTGTCACGATGCACCGCGTCACAGGTCATTGGAGAGCATTCCTGTACCAGCTTCACTGCTCATTCAGCTGGATCATTAACAGAATGCAGGTCTTGACAGAAATTCTATCGCCAGTAGACCTTGACATAGAAAACGCAGCTCTTCGCAGTGTAAGAAGCCATCTATGGTTAACCTCTGCCCTGAATTAGTTGTTTTGTCCCTATTCGACAAATACACTGCAAGAGAGGAGAAGCAGGAGCTTGCTACAGCACTGCTCAACATCCCACGGCCTGTACAATTTGCAACTGGCAAACCAGGACAGCCTGACTTCAACCCAGTTGCTGCTCACTTAGGCAATGTTAACCATCACTAGCAATGTTTGTAACTGAGAGATCTAATGGCTCTTATTTCACCTCCTGGAATCAGATCCAATTATATGGCTTCAAGAGAATCCAGTTGCATGGCATACTTATCCAACTTATGTTCAAACCCAGAATTTTTGTCAAGACCTGCATTCTGTTAATAATGATCCAGCTGCATGAACAAGCAGTGAAGCTGGTACAGGAATGCTCTCCAATGACCTGTGACGCGGTGCATCGTGACAATGTATGTGTTGTACGCTCAGATCATAGAGGAAGAGTGTCACATATAATAAAAACTGATCTGAACCATGTTCAAAACATTAAATGTCAAGAATGAATATACCTTTTACAGTTTAAACCATTATAATGACAATACCAAATCATATATGAGACATGTTTCTCCAAAACGGTACTTGTTCAAATAATTATACTGGTCGAATGTACCTGATATTTTGTTAATAGGATATTGTAAGTATAGCCTTTTATATAAGTTCACATGATGAAACAGAGTACTATGATGATTTAAACATCTATAATCATATCATATACAATGTTGTTTTTCTTCAAACAACATAAATAAATCACTAGAAAAAAAGCTTCTACAAAGAACGATTTTGGGCGACGCCCACTAATGTTAAGCCTATGGGCAAACTTCAAAGGCTGTGGGGGACCCCTAAAAGTTGACTAAAAAATTTGAAAAAAATCACAGGTGATATTTACCCCAAAATGCAACTCGATTCATGTAGGGAGCATAACATTTCCAAAAAAAAATTATTTTGAGCCACCCTATTAAATTATGGTCCGACTAGGACCACCTACCCTAGGAACCGTGGAACGTGGTTCCTAGAGTAGATGGTCCTACAGACCTAAATCCCCATGGGACAGTAATTTCTTTTACACCGGTCTTAGGCCAAATGTGATAATGATTGGAAGATCGTACGTCTACTACTATTATATTAACAGAATATTAGAACATTTTGAGTGATGCCAAAGTTACCGACGAGTTGATATCAAATATCAACACGAGTGAGCGATGCAAATTTTTGTTGATATTCGATTTCTGACCAGGCAATAAAATGATATTAATAGAAATGATCTGACAGTGGATTTATCTCGTGATAACAATAAAAAATAAAAATTCACATTCGTTTCGGATATGCGGCTAATAAACGATATCACCCGCATAAGGACGATAAACAATTTTTTGAAAAACATCACACGGGTCTCAATAGTGTCAGGAATATCCCTGAATTTTGTGTTATTGTACCCACATCGTGGGATAAATTTATGTATTAGCTTCACGACCGACTGAGTAGGCATACAGTTGAATCATGAAAAAGCGCCAAATGAAAAATAGTAGAATATCAATTAGGCAAAATCAGTACCTCGAGCATGTACACGCGCAAATGAACTTGAAAGGAGAGCGAGTTGTTTGTATTGTATTTTGTTTACCACCAATGAAGGTGAGCAATACCTCTTGGGTATGTCCCGTATATATACGGTCGTAATTTACGTAATTAACATGGAAGATAAACCCAGAAACCCCTCCTTGAAGGAGCCCTGTGTTCTTTTATGTGCACTTATACATAGACATATAAGTACACACCACAGCCCTTTGTACGAGTTGCGGACCACTCAGTCAAACACCCTGAAGTACTTCACGCAAACAAGCAAATTTAGTCTTGCCTGAACCGGGGATCGAATCCGGGACCTATTGCGTAAGAGGTACCTGCGCTACCGCTGAGCTACACGGGTGGACTTTTACGATAAATGCTGTTTTAAATAGGTTTTACGAATGCCAATGATTTCTCAAATTATGTAAGCTGAATGCATTCCATAATCCCTAGAATATTCTCTTGGAGGAATCCAATGGTAGTTCCAAGCAGATTTTTAGATGGCAGGTAAGTAAATTCTTTAGTACTCGCCTTATTGGGTTGAGTTAGTTTATATTCAAAAATTATAGATGATTCTGTAAAGATGTCAATGTGGATGCTATATAGATTGCACACGTATGGTAAGCTGTATAATCCTATATTATGTAACACAAGTACAGTTTTGGTTGACATGATTGTGACTGAGTGAGAGATTAAACTCTTTAAGGTAGTTCTGCATGTTGATAATTTTTATTAATTTTGGTGATGAATACATTATCTGATAATTATAAATTGGACAATATTTTTGACATTTTAAGTGGATATAAAGAATTATGGTAACATACACCATGGACCATGCATACACATACAATTACAAATGTGAAAATATTGTCCCTTTCATTGATTATCGGTATTTATAATCATGAAAATTAGTGAAAAATATTGAGACATATCTACCTTAAAATCAGATTGGCTTACAAGTACTTAAGCTATTACTTAGCTAGTACTTATTTATAAGACATAAATTATTGTAATTGTATGATATCGTATTTGTGATTTGAATATACACTGTGATATTTGAGAAAAAGAATAACCCTAATATCTTAAAGCCAGAATCATTCATTGTCTTCCAATTTTCTAATAACCTCAGAAGTTCCTACTTTTTTAAAAAAAATACAATTTTCCATGATCATTGTTATGGTCTCAAACTTTTTTGTGGACGGTGTTCAGTGGTTGGTGTTTATCATTTGGCAGTTTGTGTTTGGCAGTTGGTGTCTGTAACAAATGGCAGGTGTTGACATTTTGCATGTGAATGCCTTGTCTTATAATGTAGCCAACTGCAATGGATGTAAAACGGATACAGTTAACTAATACTTTTCTTGGCATCAATTCAAATCATATGCTAATTTTAAATGAAAATGCTTTTTTTCATGTTTTACCACTCATAAATGCCATAATATCTCGATGTCACATTCAGGAAAATATGGCTATCAACAAGTTTTGAATTCTTACAATCCTGGAAGTTGTACATATAAGCATACACATCTGTCAGTTCAGCTTATGTGTAAAAGTTAATCCCCTAAGCCTTAATACCTGATGCATGAAATATTATGGATGAGTTACATAATATGTACTTGTGCTATTTAGGTTAATGTTGTGCTGTTTCACCAGATTTGACTGACATCTTTAAATAACAACAATTTGATTTGATGATCAGACAGCAACAAAACATATTAAGTGGCCAAGACAAAAGAATGTTATATGATAGGCATTCTAGGGATTAAGGAATGCATTCAGCTTACATAATTTGAGAAATTATTGGCATACGTAAAACCTATTTAAAACAGCATTTATCGTATTCAAAAGCGTTGAGCATCATTGATTCCCAGCCCTCTGAAGTTTGAAAAATAAAAATACCTGGGTGTTAATCCATGGATTATCTTTGAAAATGAGAAATATATTTTTGGATTACATGGTGTAATCTTAAAGTAAACAAAATGTTTTAAAGTGTATTGATGTTTTTTGGATGAAAAACATAAGCAAAATTCATGAAAAAATCCCCCGATTCATTCTACAAACAACTCGCTCTCCTTTGTAAAAATGTTTTATTTTCAAGAAAAGGGATGTCCTTATTGAGTGTCGATAAAAACGGTTACATATAAGGATACTATGACAGAAGGTGCGTACCACTCTTCTGATTCTAGTGTAGAGTTGTCGCCATACCAGGTGAAATCTTGCCGGAGGCAGTAGGTACAGCAAAGGCCGTACACGAGGATCATTCAATGAACACTGATAAATTATTGATTCTCCCAATCCTCCGATCAAAGGGGTTCAAAATCCAGAACATATTCTTTCTTTTTACGAAGGAGGTACGGATTCTGGACACCTGCTTAGAGTCCATTTCACTGCTTCAGTTCGTCAGTAGAACGGCAAAAATAAGAAATTGGGAGACCATTGTGCAATAATATATGGAAAAGTATATTAATAATGTACATGAATGACATTTGTATATCTTGGATTGCTTCTAGTTTGGCTTATAAAGTGTGTGGCCTCTTATATTTGGATGTTTCTCTGCCATGTTATTTTCAGTAAGATTAACATGGCTGAAATTCTTCAAATTACAAGACGGCACAGGCTTATTGCACAAAAAACTAAAAAATCTGAAATATACAAATGTCATTCATGTACATTATGAATATACTTTTCCATATATTATTGCACAATAGTCTCCCAATTTCTTATTTTTGCCGTTCTACTGACGAAATGAAGCAGTGAAATGGACTCTAGGAGGATGGATTCCCTCACAAGCATGGAAATGAGAGCACTTGTATCAGTATATTGGACAACCCCCGTATTCAGTTAGAATCTGCGCTAATAGAGCCTTTTCCGCGATATCAATTCACAAGCTGGTGATTTTTGTTTTGAATGCGACTGTATAGACTATTTTTAACCCGAGGGTCAGAGCGTAGTACATTGGAAGTAGAAAAATCATTATATTAGAAAAGGTTCCTATTATTTTCTTTATGTCGTTTCTGTGCAACTACTCTCCAACAAAAGGTTGATGTTGTTACACGAAGTTATCGCCGATAATTCATCTATAACGCATGATGATGACACAAAAGAACTTAATTGATTTTTTGAAATATTTTGGAAGGAATAACGATTTCTTGGGCCCAGCGTACACCGGATACTTTTTTATCAAATATTGATCTTTTGCAGTATCTCACTATTACGGCGTAGTAGTCAATCAACTCAGTCTGGAGTTTAAAGCCCGGCATATCATCTTCATGTTACGGCAATATACGATGCCACTGACGTCGTTTTAGGTTATTTTAGGATAATCTTTTACGTCATTAGTTTTGCTATAACGGCTACAGTAGACTCCTTATCGAAATATTGATTGAGCATCTTTTAATATGAATGTCTGAGAATCAAGTTCTAATAGATAACTGATGTACTAGAGGAGGTCGTAAGCGATTCTTGCGTGCCGTCTTGATCATATGCGGAAGGGAGTACCGTTGAATGACACCTCGTGTCTTTGAATCGTGCATTCAGACTTGATAAATGGATTTATCTTCGGATTGGAATTACTGGGAAATCGTATTTATTTTCGATGGAACGCTGGTTAAAAAGAGTGAGGTCGTGCGGAGTATCTGGGCATGGCTTGATCAATAAATAATACCCTGCTTTGCAGAGATCGAGATTACTTAATACTGAGACCTATAAAGCGAGTATTATGTTCATTACTGGCTAGAATTATGAACGTAAACGACAAAAACAAAGCAGAATGCTGTTTTAATCACATTCTTCCCAGACGCATCAGAAATTGCTTCGGAATAAGAGCACCTAGTGTCAAATGGTCATAAGTACATCACACAGAGCCCCGCAGAGTATTTGTAATATAAAACCGGCGCACGATCGCGCTTCATTGTGACATATCTGTCTCATTACGTCTCTAAAACGGACAAAGGACACGGAAATCAATGTCTTAATGATGAAGATTACTTGCAATATGGGATGATGGATGTCTATACCTGTATCTTATTTGGATTGTTCTAGACCAGTTCACTTGCAACAGGATAATATTGTAGTGGATATAGAATTGGGGTTGTAGCCATGGTCTCAAAATAGGTGAGGAAAATTTTAATATGTGAGGGGAAGTTAGTGAGGCAAATTAGGCGAGGCAATAACGCAGATGCGAGTAGGTAGTTTCCAGATTCACCACCAGGTGGCTCGTTCGGGTCAGATAGCATGGCGGGTATAGTAGAAAGTTCCCTTTAACTTAAATTACATCTATTTGCGTGGTTCAATTTTCATATAACCCTTATGTATCTAATAGTTATGTAAATTAAAATATGTCCAGTAAAAGAAAATGTTATCTGTCCAATACAAGAAAAAATAATTCACTTTTTGTGATTTTGTAACATGGGGTCTATATGGGGAATCAACCCGAACAAGAAGTCACATTTTCAAAAAAAAAATTTTCAAAGTTGATAGACAATTTTCGAAAGCATACTTCTAGATGTACTTTTACATGCAGATTTCAAATATGACATCGCTTTGACTGAATTTTGAATATTTAATGACGTAAACCAAGATTATTTCTACTCGCATCTAGTCTATTGAGATAAATAGGATTAAAAAAACTACCTCGAGACATAATTTTGAAAGTTTTCCTCAAAAAGTAATCAGAACATTACATTTCAAATGCAACACATGAGATTGAAATAACTTGAAATAACAAAAACTAACACAAACATTTTTTACTGTAAAATGTTGGGGGATTTGCATCGCATGTCTAATGCCTTGCTTACATCCAGTTAGTTTAGTTAGCTTTAGTCTACTAGGAAATGGGTACAGTTAAAATAATTCAATATAGTGTTGTATTCTAGAACACGGTATGAATTTAGTGAGGTATTTGCGGTCTAATAGACTTTAATAGTAAACAGAATAGACCTGCAGCAACGGACATCATGGCATACACAGCTAAAGTTATTTCTACCTCATAATATTCTATTCAATTCAATTTAAAGATAACGTGTGATATTTACAATGGCAGTTGTATGAAGTGCAGTTGTATAAAAACACAAAGTAGTTTATGGATATAGTACATTAATTGAACCACAATCGAAGATGCTTGAAAGAGGCGGAAAGAGAGACATTATAACATACACGTTTAGAAATTTGAGTCTTGAGATCTCCAGAGGGAAGGTTGTTTCAGATATATACACACGTATGTAGCCGTACATTACGACCTAAAACATCACGACCTTAAGTCCAATTTCGGTTGTTTTGGTATAGAACAGTTGAGGAAGTCGGCTGGCATGCGACCTTATCTTTTACCACACTGCGTTCTATTAAGTGCATCTGAGAAAAATGTAAATGAGTTGAAAAAACAGAATTTCATGCTTTGTGTTTATTATTTTTACAGTATCGCATATGAGGAAAATATTTTAATAATGTCATAATAAGGATATAAAAACTCTTATCGTGTTTTGTGATTAATTTGAATGTACTACATATGATCATGAGGCCATCAAATACAGATAACTGAGCTTCAAGGATGTCCATGGAGCAATACCAATTCCGAGCGTGAGCGTGATATTTAAAATATCAGTAGAAAGAATGATTTGTTGGGGTGCTTTGACCTATAACGTGCATTTTCACTTGGACTGGGACTATGACTTTATTACAATGCCCCGTGTATGCGGATGCTCTTATCGCCTATCTATTTGGGAAAATGCTCTCACTTAAAAAATATTCACTGTAGACTTCATGTTTAATACTGTATAGTAATATTAATGGTTGCAATATCAACAAAACTCATATATTAACTAAATGTTTTTTCTTATTAGGAAGAAGTGATTCGAGAATTAGTATCTCTCGCCCAGAAGGGAAAACAGAACTATGAAATGGCCTGCTCGACTAGAAGCCTTCTGGCGTGCAAAGACTAATTTAAGACTCTCGGATGATAGTAAACCATACGTCCACCTGTTCGTGTGTATATATATAGGAATAGCCATAGGTAACTATATTTTATTACATGCAGTTCAGGGGCGAATCTGAAAACTAACAAGGGAGTGGGGTAATTTAAGTCTGTTTGAAACTTTGGACACCTAAAACCCCATGGCCCATTTTCTTAAAAATGTGGCCTCATATTCAACAAACTAAGGCCCAAAAAGATCCAGTAACGCCAAAAGAGGTCCACTTATTGGGAATCTTGGGGGTGGGGGTGCCTAATACGCCAGTGCAGTATATATATGTACAACTACACACTATGCATATGCATTATACTGTAAGGCTAAAGAATGAGTTCAGCAAACTGAAATAGCATTCCATTATTTACGTTGAATTCTTGTATAATTAAAGTGTTTTCTCCATAGTGCACTTGTCTGTCTGGCCGGCGGTCTTGATTGTATTTCTAAAAATATAAACGGTTCAAAGACTTAAAATGAGGTGGGAACGACGGGAAGGGGGGGGGGGGGGGCGTACACTATATATCCCCCTTTGTAAGTTTGTCATTCCTAAGTCTCAAAATATTATTGCCTTTTTGTTCTTAATTTTGTTCCTATTCAATCGGAATATTTAGTATATGTCGGAAAAATCTGATAAAAACAATTCATTAGCAGGTTTTAACATCTGGTCCAAAAAGACCCCTGCTTGTCAAACCTTTGGAGGGGAGTGTAGTTTTATTGGATTACAGACCAAATGTAATTAGAAATACTCTCTCCGATATTTAATCATCTAAACATATGGCTACATCTGTCTATGACTCTATATGTCTAAAAGAGTATTTAATATCTATCAATGCACACAACCATATTAATCAACTCAGTTATTCCCGGTGTGAAAGAAATGATGGTCCCCCAGGGATTATGGTCCCCTTTCTACGGCCCTTACTGGCCCTAGTTGCGTATAAGATAATGAGGGAAAGAGTTGTATTTAGGTCACCATATAAATCAATGGAGAGTAGGACCATAATTTGATTGGACCTCCTACCCTTTTACACCGGGATTATTCCAGTTTCTCCATAGCTACCTGTACGTGTATCAATGAAAAAGATTTGCCAATAGCATTTTGACTACCAATCTGATGGTCATGAAATATGGTTAGCTGGTAGGAAATTGAATGTTGTACAAATATGTCAAATATCAGATAATTACCTAAAATAACAAAGATATGAGGAAAATGCAGGGTTTCCATTTTTTGACCACCCTGTACTAGTTCCATGGCTGTTTTCTTTTCTGTGATTGATTTATTAAAATAATATATGATATTATAAATTCACATGCGTTGCATATGTGGTAATGTAATAATTTGTCACCTGCTTTCAGAGTGATTTCTATAGAAGGGGGGGGGGGTGTCAAGTAACGGTAAAAGGCATCTACACGTAAGAGGCTTCTATTAAAAAAAAGTAATGTATGAGATCACCCTAATCAAAATATTCATGTTGTGATGAAAGCATTCTTAATTTCCTTTTACAGATATCTATTCCATCCCGTCTGAAACATTAGTACACAGATTTTCGAGATTGAAACACCCCTGATTTAACCCGCTTATTAAACCGCCATACAAGTATTAATTCCCTGTATTTGACACAAGTCTCGTTCGATCTAGTCTTGCTTAAAAGACCCTGTACCCCCCCCCCTTTATCCTTCTCTCTGTATATTGCCAGGTAAAGAGAGTGAAGGTGACGGGGGTGGGGGGGGGGGTGGATACAGTCTTTGAGCAAGACTACGTTCGATCATTAGGTCTTGCATTAGAGTTAGGATTTTAAAGGTCCCGTGGAAAGTTTGGACCACTTTGCATTACGATTTCTGGAACTTTTCATCTTAAATCTAAAATTTAAAAAAGTGGTTTCTGAAAAAATAATAATATCGAAGGGAAAGTTTTTTTACTTTGGGGATTATCATAAAAGAATCTTGTACCTGACAGTTTGTGTATTCTAAAAAACGATTACTTTTAGAACAGAATATGTGCAATTACCCAGACTTGAGTGCAACTAGGTCCAGACCCTTATTCCTAAATACTCTTGTTGATAAAGGTCTATTTCTAAACAAGTTCAGTCAAAATGTTAAAAACGGTAGCATGAGAGAAAATATAAACCAATTCCAATAATTTGATTTTGGTTCCCTAAGCCCCCCTCACATATGAACGAATCCACTAAACGCAAGTCTTGCGAATATGAATTGAGTAAAATTCGTTCTCTATAATAAGTGTACGTTGTACATCGTTGGGATGTTCGTATATATAAGTATCACTTCGGAAAGCTTCGGACGGCTTCGGAAGCATGCGCATTGCGCAAAGATGCGCTTCGATTCGCATGTTTACGTTCCCAATCGCTAGAATTGACATTTGACTCGATTCGCAAGACTGCGTTTGGTGGATTCGTTCATACGTGAGAAGGCCTCTAAAAGAGAGCTTCATCTACTCTTTAGAAACATATATTTGCTAAACTGGCGTAAAAGGCTTGAATTCATTATTGTCTATTTACTGTGTCACGGGAAGGGAGGGAGTTGCATATTAGACACGGTGCACAACACGGGATGTACATGTATTTTTTCCTTTCCCTTTTGATTAATTTGTTCGAATATTTGTTCAATATTTTAACTTACTATCGATGTAATAGGTTATCAGAGCGGCATATTAGGAACAAGGCAGCACGAGCACAATAATGACGTATTTAATATGGAGGTTTTTTGCTCATTCTTTACATTACCTGCAATTTCTATTTCCAGTTTATATTCATCAATTTCATTACCCTGTATATCTGACAGTTAGTTTCCCAAAGCTTCGTATATCTAAAGATGAAATGGAATATCTAGTGGCGACATCTAATGGTCAGACAATTTGCCCACCGGAACCTCCTGATTTAGGTATGTAGCATTAGCACTCTCCAGCAAATCTTACAGGCTTGAATCTAAAACTCTGAACCTAAAATAGCAAATTGCAGTGATCGCCTTTAAAAACTGAAAAAGGTACACGCAACAAACGTTTAATGCCACTTATATTTCCACAACGGAATTTTGGTATTTGCTCAGGCATTTGACGCCTGTTTAAATTTTTAAAGAAATTCCGGGATATCCAGGACACTTTAAAATATCTTATTTTGCAAAAATACCTTTATTAGTACATTAGTAGTAGTCGATATTTTTTCTTTTCTGAACGAACAAGACAAGTCGTATGTTATTGATCGTATATTTTGCATTCATATTTTAGAAGGTCCATTCCCTGTCGATATACATACAGTCTCGAATCAAGAAGAACTCTCGCGAGAATTAAACCACGTGGAAAAAGGCGGGACCTTTAAACCACGTAACTGCAAAGCGGCCCAACGATTGGCTGTAATCATTCCACTTCGAGATAGAGCTGACCAGCTGATGATTCTGCTGAAATATCTACACAAAATATTAAAAAGCCAACAAAGAGATTATCAAATTTTTGTAGCTGAACAGGTAAAGAATTCTTTGGTTTCATAAATTCTAAAAAAAATCATAATTAAATATTTATAGCAGACCTGAAAAATTGTTTAATATTGTTTATCAAATATTTATAAGGGGTTTCCTTTGTGTCTCTCAAGTTTCATAGATCCCATTTTTATCAATAATAGCACTGTGCCCATAATTATGTCAGCAGAAACGCGTTCCATTAAAATCCATCAGCTGTTCCTGATAGGCAAAACAATGATTAAAATGGTGAAAAGATTTCTGTAACTTGTAACTCATCTAACAATCTTGTTATAGCAGTAAGTTTGAAAATGTTTCTCATTTTGTTTGAACTGGACATTTAAACTGCCATATTTGGCTATTGTGGGCTGTTCCATCTGCTTATTTTATACCCGCTCTCAGTCTTAAGAATATACAGAATTAAGCCACTGTCAATAGATTACTTTATGCAAATATAATTTCATGTAAAAACAACAGCTTGAAACTATCAAGTGCATGTTCATGGCACATGCAATTTGTAAAAGGCATGCAATGTGTATAATACTATACAATACTACAATTACAAACAGTATCGAATGATGATAACGACGGGCGGTAAGTATCGATTTCGATATTTCTATAGTTTTCATCGAATTAAACCACCTTGCGTAGACAATAGACAGATGCGTGTAAGGAAAACTCTGTCAAAGCGATGTTCTAATTGAAATCTACATGTAAAAGTACGTCTAGAAATATGATTTTGAAAATTTGAAAATTTAATTTTTTTTGAAAATGTGACTTCTAGTTCAGGGAGATTCCCCATAGACCCCATGCTATAAAATCACAAAAAGTGTAATATTTTTCTTATTGGACTAGTAACATTTTCTTTTACTAGACATATTTCAATTCGCATAACTATTAGATACATAATTGTGATATGAAAAATTGAACCACTAAAACAGATAAATATTTAAGTTAAAGGGAACTTTCTACTATACCCGCCATGCTATCTGACCCGAACGAGCCACCTGGTGGTGAAACTGGTAACTACCTACTTGCATCTGAGTTATTGGCTTTGATATAGAAGCTCTGCAACTTAATGTAGAATTGTTTCCATATCGCGTGTGGGTGTCACAATGTTCCATGGCAATGCAGTTTAATTCGATGAAAACGAAATATATCGAAATCGACACTTACCCCCACCATTTTGAAAGATAAAGTAACGGTGGTTACCTTGTTCTGATACTGCAATATACTCGTAATCCTACTAAAATATTTTCAGAAAAGAAGTTTTTTCTAATCACAGGTTGTCGTTAGTTCAAATTAATTTTGATGTATATTAGTCCCACTGTGAGAGTAACAAGAGATATACCCCATTCATAATTTTGGGCACTGAAAATTCTCATTGGATGGCTTGTTAAATTCCGTTTATGTTGGGATCTAAATTCTGTGCCTCTTTATGGATGAATCGTTGATTAAATCGCCAAATGGTTTTTCCACATTGTTGAATAAGGAGTTTGGGACTCCATACTTTTTATGAGGGGTGTATAATATTTGGTTGTTATGTTTTATGAAGTGTACAAGTGTGCAATGTACCTGGAGAGTTTAAGGGATAAGGTTTATCCCCCGGGAAATATTTTTGGATATGTCCATCTGTATGAAACCTAGATCCCAAACTATCATCCCCTTTAGAACGTACAGTATCTTCGTTCACTCGGCTCCTTTCTGTCCTGAAAGCAGTGAAAATCGAGCGTGCGAAAATGTTTAGAAGGTTGACTAGAAATAAGACACCTACATGCAGTGTTTTGTTTCTTGATTCCCCTTTGTAACATGATAATCTAAAGTCCTGATTGGAATAAATTACTGGTTTGGTATGCATTAAATTTGAATGATTCTCTTATCGCATTCTGTTAAACCTAATGCATATGAGGAAGTTTCGTTATGTACAGGGTGGTCCAAAATGGGACACTCATATTTCAAAAATAAATATTGATTTTCATGTTGGAAATATGTCATTGATATTATATACCAGTGGATATGGAATTTTTTATCTTAAAGGTATACCATAAGTTCAAATTTATTATAATGTCCGTCAACCAGTCTCCATAATATAAATGGCGACATTTTCGTTTCAAAACGTGTTTTCCGGCCAAATCAAGTTTTTTTGTCAACTTTATTTATATAAACAGATGTTCAATATATCTACCATTGTGATCAACAATTCTATTTCCCTAATAAGTGACTGGGGTAGATGTAAGGGCCTCATGGTAAACCAAAGCTGTTAGTTCTCCCAATATGTGGTAATCGCACATTGACATCGGATGATCCAATTATGGTGTTTTGGACCGTCCTGAAATGAGCTCATTTTCAGATCATTACATTTTCCAACACGATGTGGCTCCAATCCATAGATCCCACAAGAGTGTCAATTTTTTAAAGGAAATGTGCCTAGATTTATCTCCCTTAATCACTACCCCCAGACCACCCGATCACCCAACATGATTAAGTACCACAAAATGGGGAGAACTAATTAACAGAGTTGGTTGGTGAATCCTTTACATCTATTCGGTCTCTTATGATTACTGAGAAGTGAAATCCATTGTCTCAGCAGCATATCAATGATGCTATTAACCAATTTAGGCCAAAATCAAGGGCAATAATTGGTCAAAATGGTGCCGGTGGACATATTGAATTTCTGTTTATGTAAATGAAGTTGACAATAAAATTTGGTTTTTGTAAGTTTTGGAAACCCGTTTTGAAACGAAAATGGCGTCATTCATGTTATGGACGCTGATTGACAGAAATTATAACAAAGGACCTTATACACCTGCCATTGGGATCTCCCCATGGGAAAAAAATAATTCATCTGATTTTTCAAAATGAGTATTCTGCTTCAATTATTACATTTATATGCACGTCACTAGTATCTTGTTGACCTATATTCAGCACTGTATTGATGTATAGGCCACTTATTAGGGTCATAATTCAATCATGAAGTGTAGAGGCATAGATTCCAAACCAGGAAGTATTTTTGTGTCTGTCAAAATCCATTTACATCCTACGCATCCCTGCATCTTATCCAAATATGTTACTACATAATGAAATATAATAGTATAATCTTTGGTTTTACAAACTTGTATGATATTTGATAAGTGTAAAAGTTGTTTTTGGAGCATTTTTCTATAGCCATTTTGTAGGGGGAAAAATGATGAAAAAATGTACAATCTTTTAATTTTAAGTATGACCTGAATCGATTGCAAACTTCATATTTGCACATTTGATGAGATAAACCATTTGTGTCGTATTGTGAAATTATTAAGTTTGCAATCGATTCAGGTCATAGTGTATTTTTGGTATTTCTGGAAACCAATGGCCTCTATTGGGATCTGCTAATATCCTCATGTTAAGTCAATGGTGCACAGCCCCATGTAAGTCAATACAACCTTACTGAACGAAATAATCCCTATCTCAGCTTATGTGTGTCCGAGCACTTTAATATTTTCCAAAGTATTATATGACATTTTATTCTTCATGTTACACCTATGAATGATTCATTTTGACCATAGGGATATTTGCCAATAATTGCACCTTGTCCTTTGAACTTGTGATATACCAAATTAAAGATAAGTAAATTCAAATCCATTGGTATATAATATGATATATTTTCATAAATAAAATCAATATTTATTTTTGAAATACGAGTGTCCCATTTTTGGACCACCCTTTAGAGTCGTAAATCAGGATTCAAACTAATCACTATACAAAGCTTGAGATACGTATATCCATTTCGGTTCTGCATCTACATTTTGAACTACGAATGAGATACTAGTGTCTTTCAATAAATCACATTAAATCACGAAAATTGGATGAAATATCATGATAATGATGGGTTGATATTTCAGAAATGATAATTTTCCGAAATTATATTTTCAATTAATATTTCAGATAAGATTGGCAATAATGGAGGTTGCGATTACAACTAATTGCTGTTTCTAAACGATGTAATTTGTCACAATTATGTGTCAAGCTAGAATGTAAAATAATACCATTTTTAACGTAACGTAGCGTAACATAACGTAACGTATGCATCCATTGAATATTAATCTGCCTGTTGGTTATTAATCTCCCATGGGTATTTATGATGTAATAGTACATACGGTATTTTCTCGAGGGACCACAGGCAGACAGGGATAAATCTTATGTACGTATAGAGCATCGAAACATACTCCTTATATCCATGCACCTATCAGTACATACCCTTATATCAATGTATCCAAAATATCTCAGTATACTATAGTATAACGCTTATATTCCCGCATTTAAGACCTCTCAGTGCATAACCCTTATATCACAGTATCCAAAACCTCTCACTTCGCAACCCTTATATATAAAACCTATCAGTACATACCCTTATATCAATGTATCCAAAATATCTCAGTATACTAGTGTAACCCTTATATTCCCGCATTTAAAACCTCTCAGTGCATAACCCTTATATCACAGTATCCAAAAGCTGTCACTACGCAACCCTTATATATTTTCCAGACGCCTGGATCTACTTGGAACAAAGGGCGACTGTACAATAAAGCAGTAGACACCATTATAAAGATGTCACCGGAATTCTCATGCTTCATTTTCCATGACGTTGACCTCATTCCAGAGAATGATAGGAACATATATGAGTGTAGCACCGAAAATCCTATTCACATGTCTGTGGCAATAAATATATACAGATATATGTAAGTATGTTAATGGGGAAGCACCCATCAATCATATTTAAGTCTTGTGGCAACATATGAACTTCTATGGTTTAGCTACAGTATACTAGTATATACATTCTTTAGCCGAGTTCATCTATCCCAGACAATTTAATAGATATTCTAACGTTGTAAATTGATGTATAAAAGTGTTACAGGGGGCTGCCTCTCTGTGTCTAATGAACACTTCAATATATTCTGTTGTTCTAGGTTAATGTACAAAGGTCTGGTAGGGGGCTGCCTTGCTGTGTCGAAAGAACGCTTCATATGCTTCAATGTTATGTTGTTGTAGGTTAATGTACAAAGGCCTGGTAGGGGGCTGCCTTGCTGTGTCGAAAGAACGCTTCATATGCTTCAATGTTATGTCGTTGTAGGTTAATGTACAAAGTTCTGGTAGGGGGCTGCCTTGCTGTATCGAACACTGCGTCAAATGTGAAATTCCAAGCAATTTCTAGACGTGCAAAGATAGTCTAGGAACTCCGCGTATCTAGAGATTCCAAGACGTGTCAAGAGGTGCAAAGACCTCGCGTGTAAAGAGCGTGTCAAGAGTTTTGATATCTCTTTGCACAGCCTTATCAAAACAAACAGTATAATTAGACCGGCCACATGTTGTTATGCCCTATAGTCGCGCTTAATTATACTTTACTAGGATTGGAATATAACAATCATTTTAATTTCGTGTTAATAATAATTTGTGTTTTTTAAATCATTATCAAAATAAAATTAATTTAAAAGTATGCGTGTGCGTGTAAGTATAGGCAATAGCTTAGTCGAAATGAGTAGATGTGTGCAGATGGAGATCGCCTATGTATTTTGCTAAATCTGACATTTTTACAGGATCATGTTAAAGATCAAATGAAAACAAGAAATGTGTTTTTCTTAGGTTTATCTACCCTGATTTCGAGTGATTTTAACTTGGACGCATATTCCTAGATATTAAAACAGTTTGAATAATTAACAAAGTCCACTTTGAACCGTGTCAATTAGACTAGATGCGAGTAGAAGTAATCTTGATTTACGTCATTTAATATTCAAAATTCAGTCAAAGTGATGTCATATTTGAAATCTACATGTAAAAGTACATCTACAAATATGATTTCGAAAATTGTTTTTCAACTTTGAAAATTAATTTTTTTTGAAAGTGTGACTCCTCGCTCGGGTTGATTCCCCATAGACCCAAGGTTACAAAATCACAAAAAGTGGAATATCTTTTCTTATATTGGACAGATAACATTTTCTTTTATTGGACATATTTTAATTTGCATAACTATTAGATACATAAGGGTAATATGAAAATTGAACCACTAAAACAAATGTAATTTAATTTAAAGGGAACTTTCTGCTATACCCGCCATGTTATCTGACCCGAACGAGCCACCTGGTGGTGAAACTGGTAACTACCTACTCGCATCTGCGTTATTGTCAAATATGTAGATAGCACATGCAGGCCCGAATACAGGGGGGATAGATTGGTTCTAGCGACCCCCCCCCCTCCGTGACCAAAATTGCATTTTTTACCCCATACTGAGCACCTTTTAAATTATTTTGCTCATTTTTGAACTAACATTGCCAAAAGTAAACTCCCCCTGGAAATTCTTAAAAAAGTAACCCACCCCTTGGCAAATCCAGGCTATGGGTCTGAAACGCCTGAAACATGCTCTGAAAATGAGGCATATTCTGTGATCTGAGCATATCAGATGGGAAGAGTTATGAATGTCAATAAGTGTGATTGTTATCATGTAATCATCTACCTTAATGTCAATACATTACATAATGTAGTAAGGCATTGTACATGTATTTAACAACAGGCACATACTTCTTCAAAGGACTTCATTTATACTTGAAAAATACCCTTCCAGCGAGGATGCAACAGGCACAGTTACACAAGTTTTATGACCCCAATTAGATGAAATATGAGCTGGGATGAAAGATCTCAAAAATCAAGGGCTGGGAAGATTTGAGATGTCATGGTTTACTATCATGACGCTGAAACATGTGTCGCTTATTGTCACCTGTATTGATCCTGATGGGGCGACGGCAGTGCCCCGAGTCTTTTTGATCTGTTTAATCTTATTAGTTACTATTTAAAATTGAATAATTTAGGACCCCGGAAGCAAAACAACTCTTTGTTATGAAAGGAATACACCATGGACAGAACCCCTCATGTAAACCATCTATAAATACCTTTGAAATCAATTTGATTTTCGATCTACATCTGAATCTCAGATGGAGAGTACTCTTTGACAAGATCAACATTTAAAAGTGTAGGAAAGTTTTGATAAAGATGTTTAATAGCTAATTATTCAGACATATTGTTCTTTCATGTTGACGATCATCGAACATAATTGCAATCAACTTCCATGATATTTGCAATTTTGAATTTTGAATTATTTTGAATGCAAATGTACTCAAGTACTATATCCTGAGTTCTGCCCGGATCCCCGAAAACGTTTAAAATCAAACTCGATTATTTAGCTAGACTTCAAAATAAGGGATTCAATAGAAACATGAAATCCATATCACTGTATAAATTGTGGAATTTCTAGTAATTTTTAGACGTGCTTAGCCGGTCTAGAAACTCTGCGTATCTAGAGATAGAGGAGGGGAGAGAGGACTAATTTTATAGCTGAAATTAAAAATAGCTTATGATCTATAAATATAATATATGGTTGTTCTTATGATGAACAACTATTGGTTTAATATCTGATATGTGGACGGATATTTCTTGATTTGGTTTAAAAAGAAACTGAATGTAGGGTTGCAAAAATGAGAGAGACAAAGACGTTCGAAGGGTGGGGGTAAAATTTAATTAAAATCAAGCTGAGACAGAATGAGAATAAACATATCTGTTAGTTGCTCATGTAAACGAAAACAAATTAGAGGGTTCATTAGCACCGCAGACCAGATTTGCAAAATTGGGGGAGTGCATTTTCCCAGGATTTCAAACAATACTATATCTAAAATGTTGCCCCTCATATGCCTGGGTCATATTTGCTCCGATTCATCAGCCGGGGGCCGGCCGATTGAGTGTTTTTTCAAACATGAAAACAATTTTAAACAAAATACTCAATCGGCCGGAGGCCGGACGATGAATTTGAGCAAATGTGAACCAGACATTGCAAATTCCTTCAAAATTGAACTAGAAGTTTCAAATGAAAGCCATTCAAAGCTCCTTTCTTCTTCCTTCTCTATTGGTTAAGCAGGGGGGGGGGTGCGATCATTCACACATCGCACCCCCCCCCCACCCCCTGGTTACGCCTATGTGTTAAAACTTTACACAATATCAATATTTAAAACTGTATCTTGTAAGTGGCTTATTAAGCATCAGATCAATCACTAAGAACCCCTCTTATCTGCCGTTTGCGTTTGGAAGGATAAAGACAAAGGGGACGCGGCTACATGTATATCGCGATAACGTGAAATCTTTATGACATATCCCTTCACCAGGGCCTACACCAATATTCTTAACACCACTTATTAAAGGATGCATGCATCAAGGGGTAGACATTATTCAAAAGACATAAACATGACCGGGTCGGTCAGGGGAAGGTTTGCATACGATGCAATTTGTACATGCAAGCTCATTTTTCACATATAAATTAATAAAGTCGATTCCTTGGGAATACGTTATTGGGTTTATAAGCTTAACGAGGAGAAGCGGTGGGTTCGCACCCCCTCCTACAAGCAATAAAAGGTACCATAAGGTAGAGGAAGAAAAGAGCATTAAATTGATTTTTTGTTTGAAGCTTCTAGCTCAGGTTTGAAGGAAGTTGCATCATTTTCGTAAAAATTCAAAACAAATTTTTTTTGCCTCATTTATGTCACCCCGACTGAAAACCTAAAATATTTTGGTGATTGCATCACCCCTCCCCCCGACTGAAAGCTGGCTACGGCCCTGGGGTTTTATCGAAAACTATATCGTCAACATTTTATCATTATGCGGAAAGTCCAATATGAAATCTTAAATGGTAAATATGTTGCATTTATGGAGGGAATTCCACTGTAAACTATAATGTGAATGTTTGATATGATTACTTTCATACAACCATCAATATCCATTCTTTTGAAATAAGATGTTACAACAAAGGGAATATTGAAAACTACAGTGGTAAGAGCATCTTTCTGACTGCTAATTATGTGTATCAACATTTTGATTGCACCTCAGCTGGAGATTAAATCTTATAATAATTTGATCAAAGGGATTGTAATTTTCCCCAATTCGCTTATCTATGTTACAATCTGTATACTTGTTATATTGTGAGCGGTATGTGTTGATAAACCAAAAAGATATGTTTTTTGGATATTAACATTTAGAAAAAAGTGTAAGATACCATTCTATATGTTTATCTTAGTGTTTAGCATAGGTAAGAATGGGGGATGGGCTGGCGGGGGTCCGTCTTTGAATAATTCCAAGGGGTTCATATATTATCAAAATTTTGCTACAAAATCACTTGGAAAGTGCATGATTTGAAAGATTATTTGGCCAAGGCGTCCGCTATTAACATGAGTATGAATTTTATAAAAAAATTACTTGAATCAAAATCGAAGATTTCCTTGCCCCGTGTGTTCACCATTCACCCCGGGGGTTCACACTCGGCTCAGGTGGGGTACCTTTTTTACATTTGGTATGTCAAGCCAATGGGCCCACATTTTAAGACAGATTTTTCGATTTTCAGGTATAAGAATCGGTGTGGAAAATATGTTACCCCTCAATTGTGGTACGGCATTGGTCCCGGGGCATTGGTCTAGTTGTTACACCGTTTTATGATCATTTTACTCAAAGATCTGCCTTCTTCTCGGGGCATTCGATATTTCGAATGGCCTTGGTCTTATATTCTGGATATTTGGTACCCGGGGGTATGGCATTGGTTCTATATTTGGATGTTTGACATGGCATTGGTCTTGTGTTTGGGCATTTGATATGGCTTTTTGGGGTTTATTTTAGTTTGTATGAGAACACATTTAATGCCACCCCCCCCCCAAATTACAAATCTACATCTATTCTCTCTATCCCAAAGGTGGATCGGAAGCATGAAAAACAGATGCAGACTCGGGACAGTTGCAAGGGGGGCTATAATGGAGAAATTCGTTTTGATTTTGAGTCTAACTGAAATATTTTGTCACAAATATTAATTAAATACGCAAATAGCCTGTTTTATTAAATGAGACTAGGGCAAAAAATCTATTCATTAAATCTAAAGCCTAGACGATATCTTCTGTAATCAAGGTGGTTTTGGTACACTTCCGCAATTATAAAAACAAAAACATAGACTAAGTTATTAATCTTTTGTTATCATATCAGATTAAGTCAGTTTTGTCTCCGATTGTTATGCAGGTGTGTGTATCGACTCCAGTGAACAACATTAAGTGAATCAATCCTTGAAATTCCCAAATTCATTCCAAATTCTGGCCGTTAACCCCCCCCCCCTCCCCCATGTCTCTTAATTACATTTATTTTGCAAATGATATATAAATTATAGATTAAAATATTTCATTTTCGAATTGCACAAAGGGCAACATGTGAAGATAAAACCGCGATCCTAAAGCTACTTGCGAAACAAAGTGGTTTATGGTCCCCAATATCATTATTATATTAATACCAATACAATGTACCTCTATGAATATCATAAATTCACTCCTTTTTAATATCAATAGTCAAACAAATTAAGCAGTATGCTACAGTTGGTTATCAATCGGAGTTCACGACCTATTGATTACTCTTTAATACAAAATTTAACCATTTTAGAATGGGTAACTCACCCCCCCCCCCCCGTCCATGTCCATGAAGTGCGTAGACTGACATAATAGTGTCATTTATTAATCAAACATCACTGATTTATGTTGAGACATTCAGTGCGATTATTTCATTTCTTTGTTCAAAAAGTTAAAGCACCAATTAAATACATATTTTTATCACACAAAAGGGGCAGAATACTTGACCTTGTATCAATTCATATCGCGATAATTCTTTACAAGGGAATGTTTCTTATTAAAACATAAGCAGCGCCTATGCGTCGATTGGGGGGGGGGTCAATCCAGTGTTCTCAGGCTATGTACAGCCAAGTATCCTGTTTATGTAAAAACCCTACGTTCCCGAATCACAATCAGACAATTAATTAGTATATTTGCTGTGTCTAGCAATTGATCATAGAATTAGATGTTGCGAAAAGTATGGGAACTTGTACCTGTCTGCTTATGGATAGGCTGGGAAAGAACAGCAGAGAGAATGGTACATTCGATTGAATATGCTTGTTTTGCCCAATTGTGTATTAAAATGCCCCTCATTTATCATATGTATGGTCACAAGTTAAGTCGGCGATAATTTGTATTGACTTAACTTGAAACAAATTACTCCGAAATCCAAATACTCATCGAAAAGTAAGGTTATCTTTATATTAAGCTAATACAAAATAAATATATAAATAGGCCTGATGTATCAGTGTTTTCAAAGTTTATTGCACGTTTTATCCTTGAAACGCCTTTCTTTTTCTTATCATGATATGTATTTCCTTCACTTAGGATCAATGCGTCGATTAGCATTGCCTGTAACTGATTTATATTTTCAAAAGGCGGCATGAAATTGCCAAAATGTTTAAATAAGTCAATGTGTCAGCGTACATACAAAATAGTCTGTTTAATATTTGCTACATGTACTTGTTCCAAACAGTCTGCGAAAGAATGATTAAAAAATATATCAATTAAAAGTATCAGAGAAAATACTTGCAATCGTTAAAATACTGTATGTATTGCTATTGGTAATTAGGTTAGTTGTTTACACATAATTATGTTGTTCAGTGTGCCAAGAGCGTGTCAAGAGATTCCATTAATTGTCACAGGGCGTGTAAAGACTTTTTGACATGGTCTTTACACGTCTTTGCACTGCGTGTGCCAAGAAGTGCAAAGAGGTGTAAAGAGTTGAATTCATCGCGTGTCAAGAGGTGTAAATAATTGGCACGTCTAGAAACCCGGCGTGTAAAGACCAGTTTCTAGACGTGTCAAGAGTTGGAATCCCATATTTCACGCAGTGGAAAGAACGCTTCATATGCTTCAATGTTATGTCGTTGTAGGTTAATGTACAAAGTTCTGGTAGGGGGCTGCCTTGCTGTATCGAAAGAACGCTTCATATGCTTCAATGTTATGTCGTTGTAGGTTAATGTACAAAGGTCTGGTAGGGGGCTGCCTTTCTGTGTCGAAAGAACGCTTCATATGCTTCGATGTTATGTCGTTGTAGGTTAATGTACAAAGGTCTGGTAGGGGGCTGCCTTGCTGTGTCGAAAGAACGCTTCATATGCTTCAATGTTATGTCGTTGTAGGTTAATGTACAAAGGTCTGGTAGGGGGCTGCCTTGCTGTGTCGAAAGAACGCTTCATATGCTTCAATGTTATGTCGTTGTAGGTTAATGTACAAAGGTCTGGTAGGGGGCTGCCTTGCTGTGTCGAAAGAACGCTTCATATGCTTCAATGTTATGTCGTTGTAGGTTAATGTACAAAGGACTGGTAGGGGGCTGCCTTGCTGTATCGAGAGAGCAGTACATTCGCTTCAATGGTTATTCCAATGAATTCTGGGGATGGGGCGGCGAGGACGACGATCTCTTTTTGAGGTATTTGAACACGGTTCAGCTCATATTAGTGATTTTCTGATAGTCCCGTCAGTTGTCACGCCACCTTTTTAATTTATTTTATTACTTATTCTGAGCCAGAATGATTCTTATTTCAATACAATACAATACAATACTTGACAACATCTTATGTCAATGCATTACACAACATTAACACATAGCTAGGCAAGGTGTGTCCATTTCCAGCCAAGGAATGGTGAGCCCAATATATTCTAAAATTGATACAATTTTCGTCGAGATCACTGTTCCACAGCTGGAAGAATCTAACTGCAGTTAACTTCATTCAAGATGGTTGAAGTTCTTTCGTTTTTTGATAAACCTCCGATTCCAGCTAAACTAAGTAGTGGATTACAAATGTTTCGCCATGGAAATTAATAAAGCTAAGCTACAATGGTAAATAAACACAAATAAATGTTCAAACAACCGCGATATTGGAGAATTTTATAGAAAATGCCTTCACTTTACTGAAGTTGATGATGACGTTATGATGACGTAGATCATCAACTTCAGTTAGAGTCATTCTAAGTGAAGCCGTTTTCTTTAAAATGCTCTAATATTGCGGGTGTTTGGGTATTCATTTAGGGTTGATAGCAATCGTAGATTTATTAATTCGCAAGGCAAAACTTTTGGAATCAAGATTCATCTTAGTTAAGCTGAAATCGGAGGTTTATCGAAAACGAAAGAGTCTCGGCAACCATCTTGAATGAAGCTAACTACAGTTAGAGTCATCCAGCTGTGGACGTGAAGATGATGATGAATACTTTCTTGGTAGTTCTACTGTAAATTAATTAACTTTTGATGTTTGTTTTACACGCAGGATCAACGAGGCTGGGTATATTATACAAAGACCTTCTAGTAATATAGGGAGATATAAGATGATACGTCATCTTGGGAACCCCGTTGTCAATGATATGAGGTGAGAAGGAACTTAAGAGAGTAATTATATACACGGTATATGACAGCAAAAGTTCAACAATCAGTTCTATAAAGTTCAATAATGGTTCATGAAAAACAATAAGTTCTTTGAAGCTTAATAATTGTTCATGAAAAACAATAAGTTCTTTGAAGCTTAATAATGGTTCATGAAAAACGATTAGTTCTATAAAATCCAATAATGGTACATGAAAAACGATTAGTTCCATAAAGTTAACTAATGGTTCATGAGAAACATCGAGTTCTAAAAAGTTCAATAATAGTTCATACAAAACAATAAGTTCTATAAAGTTCAATAATGGTTCATGAAAAACGATTAGTTCTATAAAGTTCAATAATGGTTCATGAAAAACAATTATTTCTATAAAGTTCAATAATGGTTCATGAAAAACGATTAGTTCTATTAAGTTCTACAATGTTTCATGGAAAACCCCCAATATCGCGGTTGTTTGAACATTTATTTTAAAAATAATAAATAATCTGAATCCAAGAAATTGTAATAGAATAACAAGGTAACACCTATACTATTATTATGTTTAATAGAAAGTACAGATAGATTATACAAATATACACACTAACGCTTACTGGTAAAAAATTAATGAGAAAATCGAGTCCAAAATTAGTTAGATCACGCAAGTTGTTTTAAAATATTTATTGATATCACCAACCAACTTTTGCGCATTTATACATGAAACATTGCAATATCCAATTTTCGAGCTCACATCTAATATTTCACATATTACCAGATTGCTATTTTATTTGATTCATTATCATCAGTCCTGTCGCCGATGGGGATTCAGGGGGCAAAATTGTTTCAAAATAATGCAATTTCTCACCATTCTGAGCACCTTTCAAGTGATTTTGGGCCAAATTTGTCAAATCTGACCGTCTGGAAAGGAGGGGGGAAAGTATCGCAACAGATTTTAGACAGTCGTATATTGGATTTCGGCTATTTTCTGAGGATTGAAACAGATGGATATGTAGGCCAATGCATGTCCTCGAGGAAAAGCACTCCAAGAGATGATAAAATAATTTCGACTTTGAGACAGGAAAGATGCAAACAACCCACTCACATGTTTTTCTGAAATGTTTTCCTGATTTTCAACCCCTTCCACCCTGCATTTTCAAATTTTCTTTGCGATCAATAGGTTGCGTTTTAAGATACAAATATCCATTAAAAGGAATAACTGATTCCTCTTCGATAAAGTGGAAGATAATATTCCCCATGTTATTTTCCAATAGGGAAAACTCATGCGATCTATTGCTTTCAGCTAATTATGGATATCCTTAAAACCCCAGGAGGAATTACATATTCCGTTAAAGGGGTTAATTGTGTGTCAAAACGCAACATATTGATGCAACAAAAATTCGAAAAGGAGGGGTGGAAAGGGTTGAAAATCAGGACATTTCAGAAAAAACATGTGAGTGGGTTGTTTGCATCTTCCCTATCTCAAACTCGAAATTATTTTATCATCTCTTGGAGTGCTTTTCCTGGAGATAATGCATTGGCCTAACATATGCACCTGTTTTAATCCTGAGGAAATAGCCAAAATCGAACATATGACTGTCCGAAATCTGCGATACGTCTTTCCCTCCTCCTTTTGAAGTGACCTCCCTTGGCAAAAGCTGGCTACGGGCTTGGTCATTGAACATTGATTAAAAATGAAGTAAAATAATGTGCTCCATGATGTACATATGTACCTAACCTATTCGATATCCCCTTTTCAGATATGAATTAGTAAGTAATAGGGCAGCGTCAATACATGGAGGACTAGACAGTTTACAGGATATTGACTGTCGTCTGATAGAGTCACGTGATGACAAACTCTACACTACATTGCTCATAGACGTTGGCACAAAATCGAAAAAGGTGTCTCAATTAGAATCGGCTGCATTGTCTAGGAGTTGGTTTAAATCTCTTTGGGAATTTGTGCGGACAGTTAATGACAATGAACAGAAGGAGCTATATAAATAGGAAAGATCAGCCGACAATTCCAATCCAGTCAATACGTACAACCGTTTCCATGTTTGATTTTATATTGAATACTGTTTGTTAAACGTTTTTGAACACTGTTATGCTAACGTATGTTTTATTATTGAATTGCATGATTTTTATACATTTTACTCTACGCATGAACGCACATATACGAGGGTCGTCCAAACTCTACAAATGTTTGCTTTAATTCTGAATTTATATTTATTGTTCTATGGTATACATGTTGACTATGGCGTACCTTTATCTTTTATATTAAAACAATTAGAATACTCATTGGTGATACGGTGCTGTGTTAAGCATAGATGTTAAGGGGTGTGATGTAATGCATGACCCTTACTTAAATAAATAATATACTTAGTCGAATCTCATAAAGCATTCTTAAATGAATAAACTTGAATTGTATCATGACGTCGAAGTATTTCTGACAAAAGGTCCATGTTCATGACACTATTGAAAGAACAATAACACAATTTCTTCAAAGCTTCGGGAATATGTCAAATTCTAATTTGCCACTTTGGCTAATATTTAAAGATGAAAACTATGAGGAATTTATAAACGTACATGTAGTTTCAGATGCATCTACCAATTTACTTTATTGAGATTGTAATAAAGAAATTATTTCGAACTCAAGAATGCAACCTCCACACATTTCATATGCGTTTAATTCCACTAAACTTTACAAATAAAAAAAAGTTCTATGCTGTAAAGAGAACAATATTTAGTGAAGTTAGAGCAAAAAAATCAAGATTTTTTGGACAACCCTTGTATTAGTCTTCCCGTTGTTTTACATATTGTTATTGTTACTAGAAAATGTTATAGAATTTTGAAAGAGAAAAGTGTTTTGGGTGGACAGAACATATATGTTGTACACAAATGGATTCATTGTACACAAATGGATTGTACACAATTGGATTGTAGACATATGGATTCATTGGATTGTACACATATGGGTGAATCTCTTGCATTGGGTGTTAAATAACATGTTACAGTGTTAGAAAGTCGTAGAATGATTTCTTTGTCCCCTGGTAATTAACCCCGCTAATTATTATTCAATGGATATCGAACTATGCAACTTGCCATCAGAAGTTGACCATTTGATACTTGATATTTGATCTTTAAACTGATTGCGTTTTCATAACACCAAGACAGAATTTTGTTATTCAACACCCATTTCATATAGGGTGATTTTATTCTTCAACCTGTATTAACTTATTGCAATTGCTTCATTGAGAATGACATGCTCGTGATCATGCGGTTTTGGAATGACCACTCAACGCGTATGAGATTGTTATTTAGGATTCGTTCTCTAAACGTACCTATTTCTGAAATTGTGCTTTAAGGTATTTTCTTTAATGGCAAAAACTGTGATAAGAAAGTCCAGCGTTGGAAAACTGATGATAATCATACGTACGTGTACTTACAATGAGCATACTAAAATGGGACTAATTGTTTTATTGGGTCAAAAGGGTTATAATTTTTGGTGGTATTACAGAGCAGATACAATCTTTTTGCAAAACTAGTAAAATGATATGGATGTTAGACGGCAACATAATCTAAGCTGGTAACATTATTCATGAGCTGGTAACATTATGTCCGTGAAGTGGTGACATGGAATTATTGTCAATTGGTATTGTTATTTGTAACCTGGTAACACTATTTATGAAGTGGTAAAATGAAATGCTTGTGAACTTGTTGTGAACTGGTAACATTATTTTGTGGTGGTAACATGAAGATCTTGTGAACTAGTAATATTATTTGTGAACTGGTAACACTATTTTTGAACTGGTAACATGAAATGCCTGTGAACTTGTTATGAACTGGTAACATTATTTGTGAACTGGTAATATTAGATACCTAATATGAGTCTGTGACATTAGTTATGAATTGGTAACATTATTTGTTAACTATTACCATGTAATGTATGTTAGGTGCAAGTATTAGTTGTGAGCTAGTAACATTAGTTATCAATCGGTTACATTGCTTGTCATCTGCTGACTATAGTTTAATTCCTGACCTTGAATTCTGTGAACTAATCCAAAGTGAAAAATGTTTTTTATTTTATCAGTTATAGAGTAGCGGACCTGACCTATCCTGGGTATCTGTAGAATATTGTACCTCATATTGAACAGCATTAAGCGAAAGCGTACCACAACCGAGCGATAACTTATCTAAGTAATCGAGCCATATTGGCGAAGCCAGAATTGTACAGAAAAATATATTTCAGACGTTTTTGTCTAACGCCAAAATTAATTTGAATATACTATCACTGGTAGTCAACTCAAATAAAGCAAAATTACTAATTGATGAATTGAATCAGGGTATAGAAGTTGTGAAAACAAGTTTCTATTGGTCTATATTGTTTTTTTCTAGTAATACTCACTTAAGCATTTAATGTTTTACGATATTAACTAGTCTAAACTGTGGTCATGCAATTGATCCAAATGAAAATAAACATAGATAAAAACATGAGTTATATAGATGTCGTTAAATACAATCCAGTCAAATTCGTTTTGACCCAACAATCCATGAACGGACCTGGAAATCAGGGGAGGGCAAAAGTATAGCCCAGTTATGCCAGTGTGTTTCCTAAAATGCCCAATTTATGTTGGGAGAAGCAGATTATGGGCCCTAGATTTATTTGGGTGCCAATTGCAATATTTTGGTATTGTTACCCCCCCCCCCGATCCACCAGTGATATGCCGTAAGTATAAAACTGTACACAGAGAGTGCTAAAGAAACAGTTTCCCGACGTACTTGTTTTTCAATATTTTTTTATCTCACCAACAGAAGTGATGACATATATTGTTATAGTCTCCAACATTTTTGCCGAAGGCGATTGGCAGTTGATGTGCGACGGTCAGCGTCTGTAACAAATAGCAGGTGGTGGCATTTGTATGTGAATGCCTTGTTTTATTTGAATCTTTCAAAATTACTATCCTACATGGTACATCCTTTTGATAAAACAAAAACTTGATTACTTTTATACCCTTTTATTGATAAATAATAATTTTCAGGAATTACTTTTACTTTTAAATAATGAATTATCTTTGTTAGTCGCTTAATTCGAACGCCCGGTGCAAATAGTACCCAGATGTCAACAGCATGGGTGCAATATGCTATTGCTCATCAGAGTTCCTTTGCCATGTATTTTCAGGATATTAAAATCAAGTTACTACATTTAGATCATAGCATTCGTTAAATAATGCATGATACAGGCTACTCTGGGTTTAATATTAGTTTGTTGTGGCGTAATAGAATATTAGAGAATTCTCTGCGAAATGATCATTATAAAATACTGCATCCACCATTATTTACTGAGTGAACAGTTATGGGTGCAACCGTTAAGTGAGAAGCATATATTTTATAGTTGACAATATCGCTGAAATCGCCATTTTATGGATTACCCGGATGTTAAAGAATACTCGGGTGTAAAAGATTACCCGGAAGTAAAAGATAATAAAAAGTCAATGTTCGAATCAAGCGACGGTGCATCAAAATACCATTTTAAATTTTGTTCGCTGCTTGCCATTACCCATGTCTTATTATATCAAACACAGAATTTATTTTGTTGTATGGGCCCTTTATACTATGATTAAGTCTTATTCCTATATCACATCTATTCTATTATTTTTTTGTTGGACATTGGAACTGTTGTAACTGCATTAACAATGTGTCTACCACCGCCGCTTTACTATCTGCCGTGAGGTATCCCTGGCCCTTTCCAGGTATACAGGCATCGTCACCAGATGGGATCGACTCAAACTCGATATCTGCGCTAAATCTTTCATAGTTATTCCATAATTTAACTAATAATACTTTAGTACCAGAGTCCTTCAATTTTTGGGCTTCTGCCAATGTCTTTTCTTGCATACGCTGTGGATACGTCACACCGTCATAGCATAATATAGCGATATCGGGGTATGCAGCATCGTCACGGTCATCGGGGTGAGGATTAGTATTGTTGAAATAAACCTCGCTGAACTTACGGAGAGCGGCTTGTGTTCTCGTGCGGCATCTTCGGGATTCTAAATTTACATTATCCAGATTTGAACGAATAACATCTGGATCCTCTTCACCATTACTATCGAACTCTTCGTAGACGTCTTCATCAAATGTGAATGCAGAATAGCGGACGTCTCCAATGGTACCAAGGACCACTTCTTTGATAACCTATAACAAGAAAAATTGAAATGGTGAGGGATGTGGAAGCGTCTTCTCTAAACAAAGGCGATTTTTCAGCAGTCCGTCTTTCGAAAAATGCAAAATAAGGATTGTCGCCTATACATAATTTTGATTCAAAACATTTTTTTATGCTAAACTACATAATCCCATCGGATGAATGTATTGTGGCCAAGTGATGTTTCATTAATAAACGAGCGAACGAGTCAGATTTCAGTGTTTGTTTCACATATTTATTACATCTTTCTAATTTCTTCAAAGGCCTGTACTGTAGACGTTTCAGATAAACTATATGAGATGTTGCTTCATCAAAAACGCTGCCGCACTCATACAAATGTCTTGACACAGCATATGCGTGGATTAAATTATCCAGTATCCACAATGCACTGAGTCCTGGGCTTAAATATTTGAATTTATTCAAGCCGTAAAAGGGATATATTTCTAAATACTAACCTCAACGCACATTTCGCGATGTTTTTCTGCGACGCTGCAACTGACGTCCATTCCAACCACTACATCGGCGCATACCCCTGAAAAAGATACAAGCAGAACTAAGCCTTCTGAACATATTGATATGACCTATTGTTTTATTTATTGTTAGAAAATAAAAGGATATTGAAGGATTAATATTTACGTATTATTACCACCTTGCCGGGCCAGTTCTAGTGATTTAGTGCTAGTTTAGGCGTAGAAGCCATTCATTTTACTATATCGACCTGAGCAATATGTGACGTCATAATGGCTGTCAATATTGCCGGTCAAGAATGCAATTAATGACCGGCAATTTTCCCCAGGAAATGAGATATTGTTCAGTGCGTAAGATTTTTTTGCTGTTTCAGTCCTGGTCATTAACAGTGGTAATAATACTTATAACGTCATTTCTAGGGGCAATATAATGATATAATGACATTCATTATATTACCCTTCGAAATGACGTTATTGTACTATTAATAGCGATCTGTAGATGTGTGAGTGTATAGTACGTAAAGTTGAAATTTTAGTCACTGGTACTGCACTCTTCAAACTAGTTACCGAAATTAAACGTTTCGGTAACAAAATGTCGGAAACTCGAACGAAGTTACATTATTTCTTTTTCTTATTTCACGAATTGTAGGCAGAATTTCCACGACATTTTTATCACAAATGTGTGTCCGTATCATATTTTTAAGGAAATGTGCATTTTTGCGACATTGGCTCTACATCCATTATAAATTGTTATAATTAATTGATACTTTAATTCATAAAGCTATTTCGAACACTTTTGGATTGAAACTTAGCAAAGTAATTCTCCATTGATAAGGGCATCTATAATTTAAAAGGTTGCACCCTCAGGCACAAGTGATCTCTACAGTTAACTATACTGTACGAGGTGTAAACTCAAATTAAAAATCTTCACAAAAGATGTGAAATGTTGCTGTAGAAGCAAAAATTTTTGCTGGAACAAATTCACTACAGTTTTTAACTTTTCTTTAATTAGGTTTAAACGCAAAGTGTAGCATGCCCCATAAATATTCCGAATGTATCTGGTCGACAGTATATACCTATAGACCAAGTCGCACTTGATTTTTGAATTGTACATGATAATTGTCATAAACAATGTGCTTGATGAAATGAAAATATTTTACAGAAACTGCGCTTACTTTCGTCGCTTTGTCCCGGTGAACAGGAGAATTTATTTGATAACTGATTTGCCAGTGCTTGTATCATGGGCTCTTCCTCTCCCTGTTTCAGATAGAATGTGTTATCCCCAATTGGTTTGCTAGGGATAAGTTCCAGTTCCTCGTTCATTACATCAAAATCTTCTCTGTTGTTAAACCTGTAGTACAGAAAACATTATTGTATGCATATGCATTGTAAACAAAATGTCCATTCATATTTCACTCATTATATAATATTAACTGACTTGTGACCAGCATTCAGTTTTTATGTCACCACTTTCATGTCAAGTGGTGACATCTAGTTTAGTATCGTACTTTTTGTGTACGGTGTTCGGCGTTTTGCGCTCGTCGTTCGGAGCTCGGCGTTTGTAACAAGTGTCAGATGGTGACATTTTGCATGTTAATGCCTTGCTAAAGTCTGTCAATGGTGCAAATTGCATACATGTTCGAATTCAGGGTACGTGGAGTCAAGAGTTACTGAGCCATCTTAAGTGGACAACTTTCGTTTATTAAACGCTTCTCTGGAATGCGAAACGCCTATCTACTCTCCTTTCCAAAAGTTCAGATTCAAACCTATACAGAGTTCAACAGCTGTTAATCAAATGAAAGGGAGTGCCCTTACTCAAAATTAAGGCAATACGACGAGGTCCAACCCACTTGGGACTTGGATTGCCAATATTATGGAGGAGTGAGAACTTTCTAAGAAGGCACTGTGATGAGGCCCAATCCAATCGGGACTTGCATTGCCAATATTATGACGGAGAGTGTACTTACTATGAAGGCACCATGATGAGGCCCAATCCAATCGGGACTTGCATTGCCAATATTATGACGGAGAGTGTACTTACTCAGAAGATGATACATGTACGATGAGGTCCAATCCAATCGGGACTTGGATTGCCAATATTATGACGGAGAGTGTACTTACTAAGAATGCACTGCGATGAGGTCCAATCCAATCGGGACTTGCATTGCCAATATTATGACGGAGAGTGTACTTACTCAGAAGATGATACATGTACGATGAGGTCCAATTCAATCGGGACTTGGATTGCCAATATCATGAATATTATGACGGAGAGTGTACTTACTAAGAATGCACTGCGATGAGGTCCAATCCAATCGGGACTTGCATTGCCAATATTATGACGGAGAGTGTACTTACTAAGAATGCACTACGATGAGGTCCAATCCAATCGGGACTTGCATTGCCAATATTATGACGGAGAGTGTACTTACTCAGAAGATGATATATGTACGATGAGGTCCAATTCAATCGGGACTTGGATTGCCAATATTATGACGGAGAGTGTACTTACTAAGAATGCAATGCGATGAGGTCCAATCCAATCGGGACTTGGATTGCCAATATTATGACGGAGAGTGTGCTTACTATGAGGGCACTACGATGAGGTCCAATCCAATCGGGACTTGCATTGCTAATATTATGAAGGGGAGTGATACTTACTCAGATGATAACACATGTACGATGAGGTCCAATGGCACTATATGCACTATCCAAATAGAACACTGATACCAATATTATCGAGGAGAGTGTACTTAAAACGGAGACACTGTGACGAGGTCTAATCCAATTGGGATTTTCAGGTGTCCAATATTAGAAAGGACAGTGTACTTACTCAGAAGGTAGTACAATTAGGTCAACGTGAATGGCTTCTTCTCCAGTTCTGTTGTGCAGCTCGTTGAGAAACTTACGAACTTTCTCGAACCGTATTGGAGTGTACGTCTTAGCATCGCCGAAAAATAGAACGACATTAGGGAAGTTTCCGGACCGATCACCTCGTTCTGGTATAAAGTATTCACGCATGACAGAGTCGAACGCTTTATGGGTGTGAGTTCGGTATGGGCCGTCGTCAAAAGTATCAATCCCTCCAATTGCATTAGCTATGTCGTCTATAAATGGAAATTTGAAAACAAAACTAATTCTGAGAGTATCCAAGACTAGTCTCAATTTCTCTCCAATTAAAGTCAACAAGTAAAAATACTCATTAGTTTAAAAGTTATTTTATGTATTTTTTCGATTTATGATTAAAAATATTTCCAAAATAAACTCAAATGCATCTCCACAATTATGAATTACAACCTTATTAGAAAATCCCTTTCTTTGATTTAATAACAATAACGCACATCGTAGTTAGATTAATTGCAAATGATAATATTAAGTTTGAAAGTGAAGGTATTGACGGTACATACCTTTTGATGTAAAGTCAGACAGGAAGAACTTATGTTTCACTTCCTTTCTGAACGTGATCGCACCAACGCGGACACTAGCGCCACCCCCTCGTATATTCTACAAAAGAACAGTTTAAAGCCATCCTTCATACGCACGACTCCTGACAAGGAAAATATTGGACGATGTCTGGAGTTCTGCGATACGGATGGTGTAAAAATAACATGCGTACGGACTTTTTAGTGTTTTATTTTATTATTTTGTTTCGTCGACCATTAAACCCTAAACGATGATTGTTTGATGTTTTGCAACTAGCAATATGCTCTGATATAATAATGAAGTTTCCTTGATCCCAGATCTATCATCTGCCGCTTGACTATTGGAGTTTCGACTTTCATTTGAAACCCCAAACATCCCAGATATAAAAATGAGGGACATACAGAAGGGTTGGCCAGCCTAACACCCGATATAGGGATATAACGCCTAAAAGCGATATAGGTTCTATATATTTTTTGCCCCTAATGTCCATAATGTAGTAATACATTCCATTGTCACCTTAGTATCTCCAATATTGTTCACATCGGTGTTTCCTTATATTCCTCATTTTTTCATTACTTTATACAGGGTGACACAAAAAATGACACCAACTAATTTTCTTCGTCATAAATTTCATGAATATTCCTTCATTATTGAGAAAGTTATTCCAAAATAAGTGGGTGGAATTTTTGTGTCACTTATACTTAACCAGGGCATATATTATAAAATATATGGAACTATGGAAGAATTATATTTTCTTTTACCGACACTGCAGTTGAAAAATAACACTCGCAAAACGGATTCAAAATTAATTTAATTAGATCCACGTCCATGAAGTACTATAGAAAGAGAAAAAGAACAATACAAAAAGTACATTTTTGTTGTTGATTTATTACAGAAAATGAAACTTCCGGACACATAAAACATGCAAAATTTAATGAAGCATATTGCGTTCATTAACAGTATACAGTTTATTTGAAATCAATTAAGTCAGAGATTTGACACTAATGATATGTTCTCCTGTTTAAACCGCGGACAAGTACCTGTTTTTAAAGGCTATCATGAACAAATACATTTCAAATTAGTACTTTATTGATGTTTTCCTTTCGTATTTTACGCTGCATTACTTTTTCTGTTTGAATGCTCTATGGGGGCATTGCGATTTAATTGACCGAATTAAAAATAAACTGATGAAATTTTGTTATCATATTAAAGGTCCATGTGCAGTATGTCAAGTGATTTTAAACAGTCATACCTTTCACCATGAGTATTTTCTGGGTATAAATACAGTGTTTTTTTAAAGTGAAGTCCCCATGATAGTAAAATATCAATCCAACTCTCTGAAAATTGTGAATTAGGACCCCACCTTGTCACTTTTTAAAAAATATAAGGCTTCTTTTCTAAAAAGAGGATCTTGTTTTTCTCAATTTAAATGTATCAAAAGTTTCTTCTACACTATATTAATAACTTCTGAAAAGGGGATGGGTATTGAAATGCGATAAAGTTAAAAACCACATTTCCCATGATATTTTCCCATTGGGAAAACTCATGCTATCCATTGTTTTCAGCATAATTTTGGTCATCGAAAATTGATATCTTCAAAACTAGACTTTCAATACCATTTTACTTTTGAAGATGTTTGAGACCCCTTGTTGAATAATGTTTTCATGTAATAAAAATAGCAACAATACAAAAAATAATGCATTCTTCTTTGTAACAACTGCATATTCTTTAAGATAAACAACTACAGTTCATTCTTTTGTGTTGCTATCTAAGTGGGATCATTTAGAACCTCTCTTGGCTATCAGACTCATTACAGACCTATTAGTTTAGTGAACGAATGGGGCAATGAAATGGTCATCTAGGTATTGCATTGCATAATATTTAGGAGACTAAAAAAGAGCATATTGCAAGTTGCAAATCAGAAAGATGGCGCGATCAAAATGCAAGAAGGAACAATGATCTTGAACACATTTTAACTGCAACCTCTGGATTAGTGAAAATTGTATTCTGTACATTTACTAGAATAATTTGAACTAGATCAGGAATTTTTTTCTTCGTTACCTGTACATTAAGTTCCTCGTAAACTCTCTTTGCAGTTCTCACAACTCTCCTCCTATTGTCCTCGGAGATAGACGCTGATACGTCAATGATCAGCATAATATCCGCGCATGCTGGAAGAAGATAACTTATGAATCTACATGGAATAGTTTCTTGTAGTATATCTTAGGCTATATCATTCTTCTAGGTTGATATATGCGTTGTCAACTTCACCAAGATCATCGCAAACATCCTTAGAAAATTGCTGACCAAGATAAGGTAATCACTACCAAATGTAAAGCCATAACAAGGGCTGAATGTCCAGGTCTACCTCAAGCTAAATGGTGCCACTTGGAACATGTAATGTAAATGATGACAACGCCTGAACAAGGAGACGGATCTTATTGAAACCCCCAGCGTCATATACCAATATATTTGGTCTTAAATGAGCAAAATTTCATTGATGTCTCTTGTCTATTTTAGGAGATATTGTCCATTCTAATGGTCTCCTTTTCCGGGCACCCTGTATATATAAAAAATAAACAAAAGTTTTGAGGGCTGAAAATTGATAACATTTTCAATATCTTTTTTCTCAGTGTTTTTCAATAACTGCAATAGATCGGAAATTGGTAATAAATCTAATGAATTTTTGAAAATCGACATTTCAATCTAAACCAATGGGAAATGGTAAGTTTGCCGCACGTTATATGATAGAATATCAATCCAGCAAAAATACAAAGTCAAATTACATCTCCACTTTTATCATAATTATTTTCATTACAGGTTGTGTAAATAAAAATGCAAGCATTAACAAGTGGCTCAAGAGGGAGCTAAAGTTGCCAAACTTTTGGATGGAAATGGGAAATGTATGTACTATTAATTTATAACATTGGCGGATCCAGGAGCAAAAAAGGGGACACATTTCAAGTCATAAACAAATAATTCCGGTCCCTTATAACCCAAAAGTGTGCCCAAATTTTGAAAAAGTACAGCCTTTTTGATAATGTGGCCTAAAATTAAAAAATAAGGCCCCAAACGGCCAAGTGATACCCAAAAAGGCCAACTAATTGTGGCCCTACAAAATGTTGTGCCCAAAATTAAAAAACATGGCTACTTACTAGGATCGCGCAGTGTAGGCAGTGAAGGTGGATCGATTACTGTAGCCTCGGGTTCATCCGGGTCTCCATCTTGAGAGCGCACGTGAACTGCTAGCATGCACAGCGCAACAAAGGTGATATGTCGCATCCTCATTATCTGTAAAATATAGTCCAACTAATTCAAAATCTTATGAGTTGATCCTTTTTATACTGTGGAACAAACACGATGAATTAAAAGTACTTCTTTGATCTTTTGTTTTTGAAAACAAGTATTGGATTCCAAATGTCAATTAAGAGTATGTGCCAAGTATCATTTGAATGTCATTTTATACCCGATCAACATAATTTCCTCACGTTATCACACATAATATTACAGGTTGGGCCAGAATATGTCAACTTTTCAACAGAAATGAGAAAACAAGGTAGATAGGGTAATTTCCTACACTTTTTTTATTCATCAATACTTTTTTATTCATCAATACTTTTCAATACATATAATTTACATATCTCGGCTTGACATCTTCTTGGATGTATATGATTGTTGAAAAATATTTTTTCATGGAAAGGCATTTTAAGGAAAGCTCAAATAGTAACATATTTTAGGACCAATTCTAAATGGCACTTTTTAATGTCCATCTTTCATTCGGTATAGATAGAACAATTGTAGTATAAAAATCAAGCCTCGGTGGGGATTTATGCGAGATCGCGAATCCCAAAAACTTGATCGAAAACGCAATTTGATCTTTTGATATACTTGTTTGACCACGGATTCTTTCCTAGTTTCCTTATTTATTTCAGGTTCGTTGTTTCTGCCCGCCCTGTAGAGACAAATTATGTATCAATTTTTCTGCCAATAGATTATTGTTGACCACTTCCTCATGCCCTTACAAATAACTCAGACGTTCGTTTTTTAACTGTATCCGTGCCTACCTACCACACTTCACAATCAAGAATCAACTGAATCAAAATGAACAAAACCCAACACCTATTATTATATAGGGTAAGTGTGTAATTAAATAACTTAAAAACGTGAACATTTTCCAATCTAACTTTTCACTTTTTGTATAATAATCTCGGAGTCATTAATCATAAGCCATGAATCAATACTTGGGTTGAATTCATTTGTCAAGCAGTTTTGTTAAAAAAGCAATAAGTGGTGGTCAAAGACTCTTCAGCTGTCCATAGTGCATCAATGAGAGAAAATAAGGGAAAATCCCAAAATATATTATTTCCTACTATAATCCCAAGTTTTGCATAAAATGACACCAATAACTTACATGTACTTATAGCCATTTCGTTTTGTTTTACTCAATTATAGATTGTTTTGTTTTTAATGCATTATTTTAATCATTTCTAAGTGATATTCGAATTCATTTGATTTTTCATTAGGCCCATCAATAGAAGTGAAAACTTAATATGGATTCAAACAAATAATAACAATGGTGAAGAAATATAATTTAACATAAATTCAAGCCCTGTTAAACAGAGAACATGCTGGGAAATTATTTAGAATTATATTTCAGCCTATATTGTTGATATGGTTACCATGGCAACCACTGTTGCTATAAGAACAATATATTATTGGAAACCCGAGGTCGTTTCCTTGCGCGCATGTGTAGAGTTTTAATTTTGACTTATAGGTGATGAAAAAATAAAATTTAAAATTTTGGATTTATAACATATATACTTTACAGATCTGAAATTATATCTTTCCTTGGAGCCGTTTGTAACCATGGTGATTGGCAGTTACATTTTGCCTGTAGCCAAACTTATGGAGGGGAGTGTATTTTGACAAGAAACGTGTGTCTGTGTCCTTAAACTCAATGTGAACCGAAATAAAAATGATATATCATAATGATAAATTACATAATTCAATTTAATAGTAAAACTACACGTTGTCTTTGATAAACATCAATTAAGGGAACAATGTGACATTTGTGATGCTTATCGCAATGCGCTGTGGAAAATGTAGTACACGATGATCAGGATAACAAATGTGATACCATCGATCATTCAAGTGATGATGGTGACAATGCAAATATGTTTAAATGCCACTTAAAATATCATAACGAATCTCGAAAGATGATATCTATTTGTATTGTGATTTATCGATGAATTATCGTGGATGGCTAGATTACGACGACGCGTTCGATTCTCATCACGAAAGGAATAAACGTTTATTGAACTCAAAGACTATTCTCATGTACTAGGACACACGTGCCATTGAGTAATGAAATCTTTAGATTTCCGATGCTAAATATTTTAGCAACAAATGATATTCCAATAATATCAAACATTTCTACAAATTTACCAAAATGTAGGATTTCCGCATGCTTTAAAATGATTAAAACTGACCTGGCTACCCTTACACGGGTTACCATGACAATCTTATATTATCTCAAAATGTAACTTACAGCAATAATATTTTAGCGTATGTATAAATAATCTCTACGAGTATGTTCCGAAACAATAAGAGGAATAAATCAAAATATCACAAAACGAGAATATTTTTATTAGAATATATTGGTTACCCCTTGTATTTAAAAAACGCTTGAAATCTTTCATTTATTACTAAAACATTCACCATGCATATTACGTATTTATTTTCATTACCTAATGATACAGGATGGGCAAAAATGACCACACCGGGAAAATTAAGCCAACGCAAGAATTGTCTGTACCCGTACCATACGAAATATTATAAAAGATAATTGGTCGGAACAATTCTTGAATTAGTGACCGGAACTTTGCTGTCAACAGTGGTAGTTTACGAATTGGCAATTTGTGTAAAACATGCTTGAGATTGACATAAATTTCCCCGATGTAAATTGAATTATCTTGTTACTATGCAAAAAGCCTTAAATTGAAGCGTTATACATGCTTTTGTTTGAAATCAAATCATCTTTCTTTTGCATATATAACAGACTACCTTATAATCAAGAAACTAATTCTTTTTACGTACATATTTACTATGTGCACTATTTTTTAACAAATTTATTGATAACTTGATTACATTATTATCTATAGTATAATTAATTGTCAAATATTTGTATGAACAGCAAAACAGCTTAAGAATGAAAACTTTGCAAATTGTCAAACCAATCCATTTGAATACAATTTCCATTTTCCATGCATAAACCATTAACATTTGAAAATAGCTCCGATTTTAATTGTGTTTCTCATTTTGTTGCTTTACCTTCTATAGATTAAGGCAATTCTTAAAAATGTGGTCATTTTTGTCCCACTCTGTATATCATGGATCTTTTGAAGAAGACAATATATATATATTTTTTTATTGGTAAACGAAGCATAATTCACTATCCGCCCTAAACATTGCGTATATCTTTGATTCTGCCTAAAAATTAATGTAAGTAATCCGGAAAAGGTAAACTTTTCAAAATAATGAAAAACTCCAACTTAAGATCCACATCAATATCTCAGGGCAAACAAAATCCCCTTGTATTATCAATAATACTTACTCACGTGTTCCTGGGACTGTCCTGTGGCCACTTACTATCAAAAAGAAATTTTACTCTGATAGTTATGTTCTTAGGTGTAGCGGTAGAACTAGTGGTATTAACGTCAATTTAGATGATTATTATGTATGCCATCGACCTCGAATCAGTATTTAATAAATTCAATTGAATAAACCAATATTATTTTCCTCATTATTATATTTTACGTCAATGATGTTTATATATTTACTCACATATCCCAAACTTAAATGGTTCATCACGCGAAAAAGTCATTTATTCAGAATTCTAATTGGAATAACAATTAATTAAGGCAATTAATTGGAATAGTATTTTGATTTGCATAACATGAAGGCCTTTTCACAAACCAATAAATAAGATTTGTTCAAATATTTATAAGCTACAACAGGGGAATGGGTATATGGAGGATATCCTATGATCTTTGAGGGATATAATTTTATCTATGAGTGGATATCTCCACCAGTGGGCGCAGCGATGATGTCCATGAGTGGATAAAAATAATAGACCGAGAATATCATAGAATATCATATTTATCCTATAGTTTCACAGTATTTAAGTATCTACTCAAACTGAACAGGACACAAAATGATTGCATGAAAACATTGTTTACACAATTTCAGAACTAATGAACAAATAGTATTCGTCGAATACGATTGGATATCACGTCATCAGTCGGACACGGTTTTAGTGGCGCATATCAAAATTATCTTGCTATCCCCGTGCATATTTAGTATCTATGGCATAAATAGAACTACTTTATATGGGATCAGATGTATGAATATAATGGATAATGGTATATGGGATAAGGGCTGTGAAAAATATGGTATAATGAAAAGTTGATACAAGGCATTGACGTGACAAAGTCAAAATGTCACCACCTAGTTGCTCATAATATTATTGCAGATAATTTTGAAAAAATGTCAATTTGAAGCAAGTTGAAAAAATACCTTTTTTGACCCTGAAAAGGTCATTGAAGGCGGAATCTCAAATCTAAAGTCAGATTTGAACTTCTGAGAACTTGTAGAATGATTTTAATGGTCAATTTGTAGCAAGCTGAGAAATACCTTTTTGACCTTGAGAAGGTCAATGAAGGTCAAAAATTTTTTGATCTTGAGAATATCATTGAAGGTCAAATTTATAGTCAGAAGTGATCAATTTGAAGCAAAATACCTTTTTGACCTTTTTTTACATTGAGAAGGTCATGATCAATGAAGGTCAAATCTCACTTCTAATGTCAGATTTGAACTTCTGATAACATGTAGGTGATTTCGAAACAATTGATCAATTTGAAGCACGTTGAAAAATGACCTTTTTGACATTGAAAAGGTCACTGAAGGTCAAACCTTAAATAAAAAGTCAGATTTGAACTTTTGAGAAATTGTAGATGATTTTAAAAAAACTGAAGTCAGTCTAAACAGTATTTGTTAAGTTATTGCTTGGAAGTTACATGGAATTTGTTACAGACGCCAATCGCCACCCGCCGATCACCACCCGCCGCCAAAAAATCGGAGACCATAACAAAAGGTAGAGACATAAAAATGAAGTTTAGTTTCAAGACCAAGGTGGTTAATTTAGAATAACAAACAGTACCGTTCAATCATGGGTAATAGGCAAGTTGCGCAATCCATATAGATCTATAGATCTTGCAATTAAAACTTTCTTTTAGTATAGTCATTTTTATTAGGTTATTAATCATAACGCTTTCATTTACTGTAAGTATGACCTTTATGTACTGAAGTATCATATGCATTTAATTATAAAATTATTTGTGTGCATACAGTAGTTCAAAGTATATCATAATGTTAAATATGACACGATCAGCACTTTAGTCACATCAGATTATGGCATATATTGTAAAGAATAATTAATTGTACATTAATGTTACATGTAGCTTCATAAATATTGCTATAAATTTATTGTAAATCATACACTTCCCTGCAGAAGTGAAGCCCAATTTGAACATTGTATTTTAACTTTCTATTTGAGCCTTCGGTCAACCAACCATTTCACTTTTTTTTTACATTTCTCCTAAAAGGTTATCCAGATAAAAATTCAGACACGTTTTAAAACAGGATTTGAAACGTAAGGGAGGAAATATTCCAAACTTAAGAAGCGGAATGTACATTTTATAATAAACAGAATTCTGTCGTATGTAAATATTGTAATTTATATTAAAATTAATTCACAGATGTTTTTCAAATAAAGTATCCCATCTAAACATCATGTAAAATCTTATAATTAAAATAAAAAGAGACCTGGATTTCAGAAACCATCCATGCGTCATTTCTCTTTAAGTACATGTCACCAACGCGTTTCACCAACTAAGCTACAAAAGGTATCTCAATGTCATTGATAAATAAGCAAAATTGTGCAAATATAATGTCTAATAACTAACGTTGTGTACTATGAATACAACTGAAAACATCTAAGGGTTCGCCTAGGTTAATTTTGATAAATAAGTAAAATTAGCAAATACGATTTTTAATAACTATTGTATGCTGTTGAATAAAATTGACAACATCTAAAGCTTCACCTGGGTTGAACGCTAGATGATTAAACAGTTCTTTTGCAATTAAAGTTTATAATACTGAGTTTACTAGGTTTGCTGATCGTTGTGTTGTATTCCTGGATGACAATAATGAGATACGGTCGGGTAAGGTCGAACAATGAACACCTAATGACATAAAAATGAGGGAAAATAAAATATTAGATTAAAAACAGTCAACAAACTCTTAGATACAAAAAATAAATGTGTTGCATTTCTATATGCTATCTTAAACACTATGAAAAATTAAGAAAATAACAGGTATGACTACTAGTTATTTAGTGAAATATACTTATATTCTGAAATTACCGTACGAATTACTACTGTGTATACGGAGTAACAATAATCTGTTATTAGAGAATTTTCGTTATAAGTTTTTAAAAACTTATACGTATACTTATAAACCCAATAAACAAGGTGTTTCATAATTTCCTAATTCGTCGGGAAATATCTCCTAGGACGGTAATAAAAAGGGCCAATGGCATACCATCCGTACCCCCTTGATGTAAAGCATGTTTAGTTGTGTCATATGTGTTTTCTAGAATCAAATAGGCTGATATAGCACACGGGTTTTACAGATTTATCTACTCTCAAATATATTTTTTGTAGATGATCGTTTTGAATCACCTTGTAGAAATAACGAAGGGAGAATTAGTTCAGCTAATGAATGAGTCGAGCTGTTTGATTGGATACTATGCCTATTCAGCCGATTAATTTTTATAAGCCATTCTGGTCAGTAGGTCCACACATATACTACGCGGAGATCCAACTCTGTAAGTTTATAATCTGCGTATAAAGGCCCTTTTATACGTAAAAACGTAAAAATTGACCTTATAATTTCATGAGAACTTTGAAATGATCGACTCGTTCGTGTAGTGATTCACTTTAAAGGGTCTTGTTTATCGTTCACTACAAGGACCCGTCAACTAGCGTTTAGTTTATCGTGTTCATAATTGACACTAGCAAAGGACATTGTATTCGCAGTCCCTAGTTGATGATGGAGCTTGACTATATCGGGAATAGTTATGCCCCACTTGGTACAGATTATGAAAATCAATTTGAATTGATTTTAGTTCGACAAGACCCTTTAAACTATAAGTATACGTATAAGTTTTTGAAACAACTTATAACGAAAATTCTCTATTATATCACCATATTCCACTTACGAGTTTTATATAAATTTATATTTCCCTGAACTTTTTGTTACAATCAATTAATTGATATAATGACATATCGGGTTATTTGAAACAGATGAGAGACGCGTACCTAAATGCACTGTACCATGGAATACCCTTACGGCTCTCCATACATGTACTGTCGTTCAGTTTCTTGATAATCGAATGTTCAATTCAAAGTTCCGTTATTATTAAAATGGGATCTCAAAAAATCAGCGAACAATGAGAGAATATTCGTGTCTATTTTGGTGAACTATGTTCCCCGACACGGTGAATTCACGGATGTTCAACTACAGTTGTAAACTTCCAAAAATTCGGTATTTATGACTGTCAGCCTACCTAAAATTTAAGAAAAACGCAGTTTCAAATCTGCATTATCAGGCGTTTCTTAACAGGCCATTACATATGATTTTTAGCTTTACTTGTTCAAATAAGGCTCGGTGATTTTGCGACAAAAGTTGACAAATTTTACAACTCAGTTTAATAAGACAAAACGTGTATTGTCTAAGTGTTAAAATAATAGAACCATTGATTTATTGGTTTTATGCTATATCGAAGTCAATGTCATATAATTGTTAACCAAGTCATCGATTCCGTCTGATATGAGATTAAACTCAGAGGTTTTATCTTTTCAATCGAATGCACCGTTGTGATTTGCAAATTAGGGAAAGCCGTGTTAACATATTTTTTAATTGGAAAATTACTACTTTTTTCACAAGTCTAACAAACACTAATGAGGATAAATACCGAGCTGTGAACTAATTTCACAAAAAATTGCAATAGACTAGATGCGAGTAGAAATAATTTTGATTAACATCATGAAATAATCAACTTTCAGACAAAGGGATATAGTATCTGAAATCTACATTTAAAACGACATCTAAAAATGTGGTTTCAAAAATTGTTCATCAACTTTGAAAATTGTATTTCTTTGAAAATCTAGGTCGGGGAGATTCCCTAAAGACCCCATGGTATAAAATAGGGTCTATCTTTCCTTTTATTGGACAGATAAAATTTTGTCATTAGTTACTGGCATCTGGGTTATTGCTGCAACACCTAATTGTAAATGTACATGTATGCTCGTCAAAATAATCATTACAAATTGGGCCTGGCAGATCTTTACAAAACTGTTCCACATTACTCAAGAGAGAGAACAAATGAGTTATCATTTCCATTTCAGACAATTTATAAAGGATATGTATCGATATGGTGAACTGAATTCAACAATGTTTTTCTCTTAAACCAATTATTGAAAACATTGTGTTAAAAACATGGTCATTTATGTAATGTTGACTGATTGACAACAATTTAATTCGACAATTATTTATTAATATTTTATATAACTGTCTTTGTTAACATTTTTTGTTTTTTAGTGCAACTGTTTTTTGTTCCTTTGTACCAATTCTTGAGAATGAAATAAAATGTATTTCCAAACCTTGTTGGAACAAAATAGCATATACAACATTTTCTTAGACCTCCCAATATTATAGTTACACAAAGGAAATTTGGGTTGATTTAACAAAAAGTATTCAAAAATGTAAAACAACCCCCCCCCAAATAGATAAAAATTAAGATAAACCTTTGTTTAAAACCAACCAAAATTTCCTTTGTACAATTACAATATTGAAAGACCTTAACACGTTGTGTTTATGTCGTTTTGTTCCAATGAGGTTCGGATAGATGTTTCATTTCATTCCGAACATATGATATCAAGAACAAAAGAAGTGTCCGGTGTGTTTTCTAAAACAATATAGAGAAAAGTATATGTATTTTGTCAAATTGTATTGCTAACATTCAAAAGATGACCATTAAATTGACGATGTGTAAAATTATCAGAATTTTTTGATGACTGGTTAAGAGAAACCTGTGTTCAAATAGTTCACCATATCGATATTAATCCTAGTAAAACTAAAGCATTTTACTCGTGAACCTTTCATTAATGATAACTACATGCATGTTAAAATGTAAATTTTGAGAGAATTTTGAGGGGAAAGCGTGGGGAAATAGTTGGTGAAAATAGAGAACAAATGACGAGATAGATACCATAGAGATTTCAAAAGACATCGAGGATCAAAGATATGGTATTTTCAAAAAGTTCGTGAAAAGTGTGTATTTGGAGGGAATATGTCAGTAGAAACAGACGGGGACTAAAAAGTAGTTTTGATGACATTGAAAGTAAAAAGTGTTCTTTGAGAATATGGCTGGAATAGTTTATTCAAAGAATTTATTGGTGACAATGAGAGACCGCTCGAACAAATAATTGTATTCATGAAGGCTAGTAGCCAGTGGGGGAGGGACTCGACCCCCTGGCCAAAAGTTCTTTCAAAACCATGCAGTTTTCATCATTATGGAACTTTTCAAGTGAGCCGCAGCAAAATTGTCGAATACCCATTGGAATGTTTTTAAAAACTGAAGCCCTTTGGCAAAAGCTGGCGTATCATGTATTGTGTTTCTAAAAATGGTATGTAACTTACCAATTTCCAAAACTGGAGAAAGCGCAAACTGAGAATTAATGAAGGGAGGGGGATCTTTTGACAATTTTAGCCTGGCTCACTTGAAAAGTCTCCAAAAATGGTGGAAACTGCATGATTTTGAAAGAACTTTTGATGAAATTTTGAAAATACCATATTTTTGATCTTCTCCCTATACGAGGTATCCACTAAATTCAGCTCACCACACATAAACATAACCTAAAGCATGCGGCATTCGACAAGGGACTCTTAAGCTCCTTCGATTGTTTTTAATTAATATATAGGAAGCTATGAAATAGTTTATTCTGTAATGAACACCCATATTATCAAGTGTGTTTCAAGATGCATCATATTTAACCTTATCATAAAGACGAAATGTTCATAAACAAATATATTTTGTTCATTACCTTTCTGCTAATTGCGCAATCTCACATACATCATGCGGATGTTCTGACGATGTCGGGACAGCTTTCGACCGCCCGTGCCCTGTATGTATCACTTACGTACCCATAGCACAGTGAAAGTTGATATCACTGTGAATTGCATTGATTAATGAATGCCACTATGTAACATTGACCTAACAGATAATACAATCAAGTTGCACTGTATTTATGTATTATCTAACAAAGCGCAAACGATTTTGACTGCCAGTCTGATTGCCATTGTGTTTGCTTAATTGTTAAACATGCAAACAATAAATATCTGTCATGATTTTAAAAATCGCTCGATAGTGATTTTATTTCATATTCTACCTGGCATTATGTTTACTTAAAGTTGACTTATTAATTTTTGATTTTTAAATAGCTATCCAGTTTGCCCAAATATTAGTTAATACAATGTAATTGTATGAATGATGACATAACCATTTTCATGGAATTTTCATATGTATTGTTCAGGAGACAATTCTCCTTGCGACATAAAATCTTTTCATATGTCTCTGTCAAAAAATACTCAAATACTTTCCTCGTGATATACGTATATATAAACTGATAATAAATCGTCTGACTGACATACGATCAAAAAGTTTAAAAGTGTTTTTACCGTTGGCTCTAGATTGTATAATGAGAGGAGTGGAATGCTCAAACTTTGACACGAGACAGGGTAGCTTGTTTGCTTGAACATCATATAAATTGACACAGAGTCAATATATATTTTCAATGAATAAGTTAGTTGGAGCAGCTTCATTTTCAAATCAGTTCCGGTTCTGGAAAGTTACCGTCAGCGTTTACAACATCAAAGGGAGGCATTTTTATAAAATGTGTTTTTGATTGGGTGGACAGATGAAGGAAGTACATTACAGCTATAGTGAATATTCTGAAGGACAATGAATATGAGCATAAAAACACTTAAACATGATTAAACTACAGTATGTTGACAGAAGACACTACCTAGTGTTAAGAAATTTCCAGAACTACAGTTTAGCAGATTCTTTAAAAATCACGCTGCTTCACCTAACTTAATCATTGAAAATATGTAATGACACCGTGTCACTACCAAAGAACCAATTTATATGAAACGCATACATTTTCAATCAAACTAAACTACCGGCCCTGTCTCATGTTAAAGGTTGAGCATCCAACTCCTCTTACTATAAAATCTAGAGCCAATGGTAAGAAACGTTTTAAAAATACCATGATGGAGGTCCATATCCAGAAAAGACAAAAAGCACCCATTCTCATTTTGAAAACCCCTAGAGCTCCCTAAAACAAGACAATAGTCATTGATTATAATCACACTTCAAAAACAAACTACATAGCATTAGCTAGCGACAAAAAATCAGGTCTAGATTTATGCACCAAGTGACCCTTTTATATTGCGTAAAGTAAAATACATGTAAGCAAGATTAGTCAGCTTAGATTAAAGCTGCCAGGCATCTGTCAGAGGCCTTTGTAGTGTGGATAATCACTTACCCTTCGAGGACGGTTAGTTATGTACCATTTCCCCGAGGATAAATGGAGAATTCCCACATTTTAGTTATTTCAAGACGGACAATATCGTACTTTTATTACATTCTGACCATAATTTAGCAACACAATTTTAATGGCGTAATGTTGAAGCGGAGATTTTCTCTCGGTAGAAAAGTAATGCCAAAAAGCCAGGGGTATGAAAACGAGGAGTCAGAGTCAATTACAAAAGCAAAAGGCATTGCTGAACTAGTTATACACACTGGCGGATCTGGGGGGGGGGGGGCCTAGGGGCCCGGCCCCCCCCCTTGGGTGGGCCCAGAAAAAAAAAATTGTGCCCAAAAAAAAATTTGAGCCAAAAAAGGCCCTAAGGCCCCAAAAAGTAGGCCTTTTTGGTCAAAAATTGTACTTCTGAGGCCTTGTTTTTTAATTTTAGGCTAAATTTTGAAGAAAATGGGCCTCAAAATTTCAAAATTTGGGCCCACTTTTGGGTTTTTGGGGCCCAAAAATTTTTTTTCTCACACAAGAAGTTTGGCCCCCCCCCCCTTGTTGGTTCCCAGATCCGCCCCTGATACATTATGATAACATGACAGATAGAACTCACGTGATTACATCTCCGGAGATTTCAACGTCTCTCGTTTTAGCCAAGCAAAAACCAGGTATTGAATCAGAACTGTGACTCTCATTGACCTTATGTATTTATTTACCCAAAATATTGATCGGGAAACTCAATATAAAGAGAAAAGTTTCGACCTTGTTACTTCTGGATCATCCTGGACTCTTGTCAGACATGCAGCCAAATTTATAGGTAATACATGGGTTGGGGACTATTTTAAAACAAAAGTGCTAATGCAGCAAACAGGGTGATATGTATAATCCATTTGAAAATCCATTCTATCCATTGTGCCTCGTCAGAGACTATGAAACATATTTATTCTTCGATGTGACTTTGTTTACTAATGACCGACAACCACTCACACAATTTGAGAGCTGACCACTGGGTAAATATTGACAACATTACCTTTGTTTCAGGTCTTCACTCGGACGTTGAGAGTTTTGAGTCAGTTTGAGCTCTGCCTCTAAAATGACATTATGATAAACTCCATGCAAAGAGCCAAATATCATTGCAAGAGACAAAGTTGTTTTCACCACACGGCTATTTGTGAAATGAATTTCCTTTGTTTAACCAAATATGTAATTTTTAATTGTAGACGCTACAGACAATAAAATACATTCATACAGTCACTTAGGCATCGACTATGAAAGGAATTACATGTTTATCGAATGTATTTAATATCCATTAATATGTGTTTACATGAAAGGTACAACATGAATGCCATATATAACATGTACATCTCATGTTTTCAGCAAATATGAAATTATAGTCACACTTCGTATGAATATTATTGGGGAAGTCAAGCATGTTTATTTTTATTTTTATCTAGATCTCTCCTCGTTAGGCCATAACATAAATATTAATAACACTACAAACATCTAAAGGAAATGACCAATGTTGTAATGGAACCTAGCAAGAAATACAATCTCTAAGTGCATACCAGTCATTAAAAATAACAATCCCTTACATCCAAAAACCATGATTACAATGTATTCAAGAACCAATATCACAATCCAAGTCCAGAATACCAAGGGACATTTCATTCATACTGAAGTCATTACAATACATGTTGTTAATTAGTAACTGAAATAAAATACGTTCAAGTATAATTAACATGCATGACATACCAATGCACCATGTAATTAACATGCATGACATACCAATGCACCATGTCTGAAATATATATAAGGTGAAATATCTCAGTCTTGTATTATGTCCTCATTATTCCCTCTATTTCATTAGGAAGAAATAACCAAATCAAGAAACGTCATGTAAATAGATTTTACCCATGAGTTCCGTTTGGTATTTCTTGAAAGGGTACCGTTACAAAGATCCAACCCCCGTGTCGATTAAAGAGCCGACCTTGACCCTAGGAATATCCTCCAAGGATGAAGATTCACCTCTGGTTGTACTGCTGTTCTTCAATTCCAAATCCTCACTCTCTTGTATATCAATTCTATGAATGTCACTCTGAGTTAATTCTTTCTCTTTTGGAGCATTCTCAAACCCTAGCAACTGGCGACGAACAAGTTGTGAATACATTCCACCATTTTGTAATAAGTCTCTATGTTTTCCTTGTTCAACAACTCCTCCTTTTTCAATGACAACGATTCTATCAGCACGTTCTACTGTGCTAAGTCTGTGGGCGATGATGATTACAGTTTTACCAGCTATGTTGTTATATATAGCTTGTTGTACTATATGTTCTGAATCTGAGTCTAGAGCACTAGTGGCCTCGTCTAAGAGAAGAATGACTGGATTACGGATTAAAGCTCTGGCTATTGCCACTCTTTGCTTCTGACCCCCTGGAAATATAAACATACCGGTATTACAAAATTTAAAAGAATTTAGGGATTATTTACCAAGAATGGCCTTGCCAATATAGAATCCTGATTGAAATCGCAAACATATCAATATCAATTTAAACTAAATATACAATATGCCCAAATATCCTGTAGTAACTAAATAAAAGTTTGATTTGAGAAGACATATCACCCAAAGATTCAGTCTATTACTTTGAACAGTATTTAACCTTGATTAGCCCTGGGCTTTACCTGAAAGCTGTGCCCCTTTTTCGCCTGTTTCTGCCTTATATTGCTCTTTGAGGTCCATGATAAAGTTATGAGCATTGGCCAGTTTAGCAGCATGGTGTACCTTCTCTATTCCAATATCTTCCATGCCATACGCTATGTTCTCCTCTATTGATCTAGCATATAGCACTGGTTCTTGGCCAACCAATGCAATCTGTACAATAAAACACAAATCTGCCGATTGGTCAAAGTCAGCTTCTAAAATATGTTCAGTAATAACTGACTGTTCAATTGGTTACAGAGGCAATGGATCAATCAAAGACCTTCCAAAGTACTTATCAAGCGATACCTTTGTATGGAGATAACTATGATCATACTCCTGTATAGGTACTGAATCCAGGAGCACATTCCCAGCTTTAGTTTCGTAAAAATGTTCCAGAAGGTTAACACATGTGGATTTCCCTCCTCCACTAGGGCCCACTAGGGCAACTACCTCCCCTGGGTTGACACTGAATGACACATTCTGAAATAAAATGAAACATTCTGGTTATAGCGATGACACCATCAAAAACACAATGACGCATTCTTAATCTTGAAAACACGGGGATTAGCACATAATATATGATTCCTAACCCCCACTGGGGCTTACTAAGGCAAATACCTCTCTGGGTTGACATAAATGACGCATTCTGACATGTAATGACATATCTGTATTCTGAATATATGGTGACATAACATGAAACACAATGAAACATTCTTAACAAATGGTGAAAGGTATTGAAAAAGGTAAATCAATTCAAAGGAAATGATACGGGTATTGTTGCACATAACTCTTCAACAATACTACAAACATAGCCAAGCAATGTTCCATTATCAGCTCTTTTTGGATTGTATCACATACCTTAAGTACATCAGTATCTGCTCTTGATGGGTAGGAAAATGTTACATCCTTAAATTCAATGAGACCTTCTAGTTTCTCAGGCGTCTTGCAATCTTTAGTATTTGGGATCTCAGGCTCTCTATCTACATACTCAAACACTTTCTCAGATGCCCCCGAAGCTTGCATTAGACCAGTCCATACATTTCCCATATCCTAGAATATGCAAACTCTTTAATTGTGTTTTCTGTGAGGGTGTTTGCTTTACAACAATAATATTACACTATACATGTATTCTAAATCATATTTTAAAACAACTCCATGTACCTCAATTACAGCACCAAGCTCCACTCTGGTAGAGGATGAATGACACCAAGGTACCACCAGTGATGACGTCATCAATGACAAGATGGCCGCCGTAATATAACGTGGCAACAACCAGTCCAAGTGCAAACAGCTGGGATTTAAAATGTAAATCTATGAATTGTATTGTTGGCCATGACACAGTATTTATGAAATGAGATGGCAGATTGCATTTCAAGGATCCATAATTTATCTTTAGATATTAATTTGTGTAATTTATTCATCTATATTCACTCCCAGGAACAAGTAAACCGGTCTTACCTTGTTATTCCATACATAACCAGCATACGTGATAGCTTCTTTCAGTCTAATTTTGAATGTCACTTTCAATTTGTCAGCATATCGATCAATCTCATTCATCTCGTTGGCAAAACTTCGAACCTGAGCAATAAATAATTTACATGGATTCAGAATATATTACGTCATCTAGAAATAAAAAAAAAGTCAAATGATTTATTTATTTCATTAGAGTGATGGTGAATGGTGATGAAAAAAGCCATTTCACAAGAACAAGCGGTTACAAGAAACAAAACCTAATTCCAAGTCTATGATGAATGAACATATAAAGAGTTACATCTTTCGCCAAATCACCTGTGCCCAACGCCAGTCAATCATTAGCCGAAACTTGAAACATCAATAAACTACAGAAGACATCGTCTAAATCTAAACTCATCTTTTAGGAGAATGTTTTACGAATGAATTTCATATTTAGAATCCTTCATCCTTAATTCATTTCATGACATGCGAAGGAATATCTTTTTATACACCCCTCTTTGTCTTTCTTTTCTTACTTTGTATAATAGTATAATTTGTTGGCCTTGCTATCGAAGATGAAACCATTACGAAAGAAAACTTCATATCACCAATTTATAATTTACCGTCTTTATTGAAGAGCATGTTTCCTCCGCCACTTCGTTGGCTTTAGCCAGAGATTCCTGCACTTGCTTGGACAGTTTCTGAAAATACATGATCACATATACGACATACGTAAAATACGACATATAAAGGCCATATATTCATGAAGCCATATTAAATGCTTTTATATGACATATTTTCAAAAATATGATTTTAAAATGTCATAGTGTTTTGTATCTAAATGGTCGTATACTGAATCATAATAATAATAGAATATAATAGAATTTAAAATTAACATATTCTAGGTGGAACCGAGTACCCTCGGGTCCCGTTACCATAGCAACCATATCTTTTTAACCAATCACAGATGAGCAACCAAATTATGCCACATTATGTATAGATATATGATCTATAATTGTGCCAAAGGGGGCGAGTTGTTTGTAGAATGAATCGGGGGATTTTCTTTCATGAATTTCGATTATGTTTTTCATCCAAAAAACATCAATACACTTTAAAACATTTTGTTTACTTTAAGATTACACCATGTAATCCAAAAATATATTTCTCGTTTTCAAAGATAATCCATGGATTAACACCCAGGTATTTTTATTTTTCAAACTTCAGAGGGCTGGGAATCAATGATGCTCAACGCTTTTGAATACGATAAATGCTGTTTTAAATAGGTTTTACGTACGGCAATAATTTCTCAAATTATGTAAGCTGAATGCATTCCTTAAGTTTGAAAAATAAAAATACCTGGGTGTTAATCCATGGATTATCTTTGAAAACGAGAAATATATTTGTGGATTACATGGTGTAATCTTAAAGTAAACAAAATGTTTTAAAGTGTATTGATGTTTTTTGGATGAAAAACATAAGCGAAATTCATGAAAAAAATCCCCCGATTCATTCTACAAACAACTCACCCCCCTTTCAAAAGCTAAATGTAGAACTTGAGATAGTGTCAAAATTGCAAAACATTTTGATGCACCCAAGTAGTTAGTAGATAAATATTCAGAACGTGTTTTCTGTTATGCTACTTGGCCATTAGATCTAAAAATGAAGCATAAAGGGTTAATATAATCCAATAATTAAGTACTGACACCGTGTGCACCTGACATGCATGTCGGGTATATATTTTAATATATCTCCATATTAGGAAAAGTTACCTCAAATAATCTCCATATAAGGAACTTGAATATAAGGAACTTGAATATAAGGAACTTGAATAATCTCAATGAAATACAACTTTACCAACATGTACAGGATGGGCCAAAAAATGACACTTTATTTTCAAAATGCTATAACTTTTTTAATTTTTTATACAAAATCATAATTTGCATTACCAAATAAATCTTGAGGTTACTATCTAGCCATGGATCATGAATTATACACTTTTACTTGAATAAAATATGTCACCAGCGTCTCATTTAAACATGTGGTGTGCCATGAGAAATAAGCATAATTTGCAAAATGTTCCTGAACTGACACGGCCTGATGATCGGCAAGCTAATAACCCTGATACAAACCCCAATGAGTATAGGGTATGGGAAGGTCTCCAAGAGATTGAATGAAGGCCCCCAATATCCCAGATGCGAGTAGAAATAATCTTGATTTACGTCATTCAAAATGCAAATTCAGTCAAACTGATGTCATATTTGGAATCTACATGTAAAATGACATCTAGAAATATGGTTTTGAAAAGAGTTTATCAACTTTGAAAATTTACTTTTCTTTGAAAATGTGACTTCTAGGTCGGGGAGATTCCCCATAGCCCCCATGTTGTAAAATCAAAAAAAGTGAAATATCTTTTCTTGTGTTGGGCAGATAATATTTTATTTTACTGGACATATTTTAATTTGTATAACTATCAGATACATAAGGGTAATATGAAAAGTGAACCACTAAAACTGATGAACATTCAAGTTTAAGGGAATTTTGCAAATACCCTGCCATGTTATTCCCCCCGAATCAGCCACCTGGTGGCGAAACTGGTAACTACCTACTCGCATCTGAGTAATTGCTCTACTGTCAAGAAGTCTTTTAAGGTTCTTTATTCAAGTTATTCAAGGTTACAAAATCACCTACATCTTGCTACTGCACACTCTACATACACACTGCGAGAGGTCCCGAGTTCAATTCCCGGACTAGCCCCCATTTGTCAAGAAGTCTTTTTAAGGTTCTTTATTCAAGTTATTCAAGGTTACAAAATCACCTACATCTTGCTACTGCACACTCTACATACACACTGGCTTACGTCTCATACTTAGTTAACACTTATTCATGTCTCTACCTTTTACCTTGCTAATTATTATTAACTAGTACAGTATGCAAAAAATCTAATACAAAGTTAATTGCCTAATAAGTAAGTAATAAACAAAACTCAAGAATATGTTATAATTAGCATAATAGAATACATATCATGACATCTACTAAAGCTGGCAATTAAGTCAGGTTGAAAAAAACTTAAGCTAACATATGCTATAACAGCAAGGCGACTACAAGTAAAATATATCATTAAATAAGATCCAAGTTGAAGGACTTGTTACATTATATTATTACTAAGAACCCCTGGCACTATATAACTGCAAAATGTCTTGAAAAAGTGGCGTTTTGTGGCCCACCCTGTATATACTAATCTTCATTTGAGGACATTTTATATCATTAAAACCTTACCTCGTAATAATCTCCATATACTGCTGAAACAGCAGTAATGATTGGTAGTCCTATAAACGTCACCATACTTAGTCTCCAACTCAGCTTAAACATGAAGATACACACACCAACTGCAGGAGAAATGCATATATGCGTTTCTTTTCATTTAAACATGACATACCTGAGGAATATTCAGACCCTAATAATGTCAAATTCAATGAAAAAAGTTTAAACGTTGAATAAAAACAATAATGCATTTCACCATTTGAATGACACTTAGTTATTGTCTAAATACATGAATGATTTAAAAGTTTTACACTTACTTGCTTTGACAAGATTCCTTAAAAATATATTAGTGTTGGTGCCTAGCGCAAGGGTCATTGTAGATGTATCTGATGTCAGTCGTGATGTCATATCACCTACAATGATGATGTCATACAACTATCATATAGTTCAATATGATTTATCACTGCTTTGCCATTTCATGTATTGTCAAGTCGTGTTTATAATAATGTTGTCAAATTGAAAATAGGGACTTTAAGCTTGCAATGCTTGCAAACTAAACGTGAACTGTAAATATTTAAGTGTTGCATTTTGTATGGGCGATCGGTCATACGTATATAGGTTGGCGTTTCGATTTTATACGCAAGCTTAAATTCCCTATTGAAGAAAAACCGTGTACCTGTTCGAACAGTGTCGAAAAACGCAACCTCCTGGTGTAGTAAAGAACTGAAGAGAGAATTACGAATTCGAATGTCCAGTCGAGCCTTGGCAACTTTGAATAAACCCCCACGAAGACCGGCAGCAATCGAGCTGCAAAAATATAACGTATATACTATACTCACGACAATGACCCAAATTGGTAATGATTTTTTGGTCAATATCTATTCGCATTGCTCTTGCAAAATCACACAATACAACATTAGTAACCAAGTGCTTAGTACAGTAAAACCTGTCTAATCCGAACACCATTTGGACCTGCTTAAACAGTTCAAATTAGGAGGTGTTCACATTTCGAGGTTTTTGCATTCGCGAGATTCCGGAATCTGAAGAAATGTGAACACATTCTCAGTACATATTTAAAGTTCATTTGACCACATAGCTTTATAGCATTTCAAAAATTTGAAAATTCGATTCAAATGAATCTAGTCATGCTGGAAATCCCTATTATAATCAAGACCATTCAAGTTTTTTTCCCAAAGTTTTGATATCATAACAATTTGAATCATAACTTTGAATGAAACATGTGAAATTTTATGAAAAGTGTTCAGATTAGACAGGTTAATTTTTCAAATATGACTGTTCACTGTTCAAATTGAGAGGTGTTCACATTTTAATTTTTTTAACATGGGAGTCAATGGGAGGAAAAAATGGGACCGAAAATAAGTGTTCAGATTGGGAGGTGTTCGTATTAGCCAGGTGTTCAGATATACAGGTTATACAGTTATTCCACTTAAAAAATTCATGAAACATCAGAAACCATTTTGGAACAGCCATTTAACTCGGCTGAAGAAACAACAGAAACGGGCTTGGCATGTTTGGGTGAATGCAGGGAGACCGAGGGATGTTATGGATACCACAAGAAAGATTTACAAGGACTCAAAGAGGATATTCCGGGCGGCTTTTAACAAATACAAGGTCGAGTACGAGCACAAAAAGTTAAATGATTTATACGAACTTGACGAAATGGACCAACGAACATTCTGGTATCTTTTGAATAAAAGTCGACAGTGTAATAGTAAATCAACAGGCGCTGTTAGAGCGGACAATGGGGAAATTATAATGGATCCTTCGGCAGTTTGTAATGAATGGCAATCATATTTTTGTAAGTTGGCTTCATTTGACCATAGGGATATTTTTGATAATCATTTTGAAAACGAGGTTGTTTCTGACATGAATATGATGAAAATGAATTCTGTATTTAATAAAGATGGTATTTTAGACACTGATTTTACGACTGAGGAAGTTAATAAGTGTATACTAAAATTGAATAATAATAGAGCTGCCGGTCACGATGGTTTAAATGCTGAACATATTAAATATGGTGGCCCATGTATGACTACTTTTCTAACACTGCTTTTTAACGTTATTCGTGTTAGTGAATATATTCCAGAAAACTTTTGTACAGGAATTCTTATTCCTCTTTTAAAGTCAGGTAACAAAGATTGCCTTAACAAAGACCACCACAGAGGTATAACGTTAATGAGTATTTTAAGAAAACTATTTGATAATATTGTACTTGCTAGGATGCTCCCAAGGCTCAGAAATGCTATCCCTCAACTTCAGGGTGCTTCAGTCGAAAAGTGTTCTTCACTTCACACATCTTTTTTGCTTCAGGAAGTCATATCACATAATGTTAAAGAAGGAGTATTTTTGGCGTTAATGGACATTCGGAAAGCCTTCGATGGTACCTGGATTGATGGGCTGTTCTGTAAACTGTACCAAACCGGAATTAATGGACTTGCTTGGCGTATCTTATATCAGTCATATTGCAAATATAAATGTAGAGTTCTTGTAAATGGTGTAATGAATTCTGAATCTTTCTACGTGCGTAGGGGAGTCCACCAAGGCGGCGTCTGCAGTATGCATCTCTACCAATTCTTCATTGCCGACCTCTTAAATGACTTAATAGACAGTAATTGTATTGCAAAGATTGGGGGACACCCTGTAGGCTGCCCTGCATACGCCGATGATCTCGCGCTAATAACTACTGAACCAGAATATATGAATACACTACTTAAGGTTGCACATGAATACAGCAGACGTTGGCGGTTTGAATTCCACCCAGATAAATGTGTAATAATGACTTATGGTCCAGCTAAAAGGACATCGTATGATTTCAAACTCGGGACAGCATCCCTTAAAACTGTTCAGACAGCTCAACACGTTGGAATCCCTCTTGGTAAAACAAAAGATCATGTGAAAAGTGCAATATCTGCAGCAAGAAGAAAATACTGTTCACTATTAGGGCTGGGAAATGGGTGCGGTGGCATTCACCCATTATTAGCTTCAAAGTTATATTGGTCCTTCGCTTATCCAACTATGACCTACGGGTGTGCTGTAATACCATACTCAGAAGATGACATCAAACTGATGGAATGCGCGCATAGAGAGATTGGCAAGCGAATACAGTCTTTACCTAAGAATACACCAGATCCCGTAGCAACCAGGCTACTTGACACAAATGTAACCTGTAAACACATGAAGTCCCCCATTTATTACATGTGGGAAACGGTTCTTAAGTATAACCTTACTGACATTGTGAATGAAATGGTTTTTAATGCTAAATATCCAAGTAAACTGAATTTTAGATATACTATTTATAAGAGAGTCAAAGATTTTAATACTCGTACCACTGTGCTATCGACATTGATGTACAAGAGTTTAAATATGATGGCAGGTTCTTTGTTGGAATTTAAGCCAAATGTTTGGTGGATTATTGCTAAAAATAACCCCAATTTTGTGTACTGTACTAAGATTATGATCAAATTATTAACTGGAACGTATGATTTAAATAGTAGACGTCGCGAGGGTGATACATCTGTATGTAAGACATGTGTGCTCTGTGAGCTCAATGAAAATGAAACTGTGAAACATTTCTTATTAAAGTGTCCGGCTCTTTCTGGAGTCAGGGAACCCATGATTAACATTGCAATGACCAATCTGAATGTTCAAGATGACAATTTTATTCTTAAGGTAATACTTGGTATAGTATGTTGTGACAATGAGAAACTATTATCCATATCACAGAAAGTGTACATAATGCATAAGCAGAGACAACTGCTGTTAAAAAATGTCTAATTACTGTACATTACCTACTCTTTATTAATCTTTGTCTGATGCTTTTACTTTTTAATTTTTTTGTATAAATTTGTGAATGTAACTCTCTTGTTATTAAGAGGCAAATAAATTATACATACATATAGGTTTCGTGCTATATTCTTACATGTTATGACACTATAAAAGAGTGATATTATCAATAGTACTATGCCCATAGGGTTTAAAAGGACACTCAGAAAATGCGTAAGCATTTAGTTAGTAGATTATATATAGTAATATAATGAAGTAACTTTTTGAGTTTCTCCATTATGAAATGGAACATTCTAGCTAGCTTAATCCACTATTGCCATCAATTATCCATCTACCATGTCTACAAACAAGTTCTCTATTGGAAACATTCATGTATGTGAATAATAGTAACCTTTTCTAATCAAATTACAAACTATTTTTCCATCAATTCTAATAATGATGACTTTACTATTCAGTTGATTAAAAGTATTGCCCTTACCTCGCTACACTAAGAAGTGACATTGTGACAATTGCTGAAGTAAACTTTTCTTTATCTTTCTCAATTGCAATGCCATCTATAACCTTGCCGGTATAAAACGGCACAAATATTTCAGCTGAAATAGAATATGGTGAACTGAATTCAACAATGTTTTTCTCTTCAACCAACTATTGAAAACATTCTGTAAAAACACGGTATTTGATGTAATCTTGACTGATTGACAACAATTTAATGCGAAAATCATTTAGAAATATTTTATATAACTGTTTTTGTTAACATTCTTTGTTTTTTTAGTGCAATTGTTTTTGCTCCTTTCTACCAATTCTTGAGAATGAAAAAATGTCTTTCCGAAACTTGTTGGAACAAAATAGCATATACAACATGTTTTTAGACCTCTCAATATTATAGTTATACAAAGGAATTTTTGATTGATTTTAAAAAAAGTATTCAAAAAAATTTAAACAGAATCCCCCCAAAATAGATAAAAATCAAGATACATCTTTTATTTCATTAACAAAATACTTTTTTTAAATCAACCAAAATTTCCTTTGTACAATTACAATATTGAGAGACCTAAACATATTGTGTTTATGTCGTTTTATTCCAATGAGGTTCGGAAAGATGTTTCATTTCACTCTGGAAACATGATACCAAGAACAAAACAAGTGTTTGATGTGTTTCCTAAAACAATATAGATGAAAGTATATACATATTTTTCAAATTATACTGTTACCATTCAAAAGATCACCATCAAATTGACGATGTGTTAAATTTTTAGATTTTTATGACTTGTTTAAGAGAAACGTGTGTTCAAAAAGTTCACCATATCGATACCACTCCTTTGCAAAACTATAAAATATAAATTGTTCGTCAGTTTAATTCAAAATGCACTTTTAAGAAATAGTTGTAAATCTGGCTAAGTTTGTATCTGAATTTACTTTTGCATTCCAAGTGTACTTCAAAAATACATCTTGGTCACAAAAACTGTTGCCATATCCAGATCTGATTCATAATTGCAAAAAAATATAATACTTACATACTGCTGCTACGCAAAGGAAGATAAACGCAGGCAAAAGAATGAACCAGTCTTTTTTAGACATAGACAGCAATCTTCCCACAGCACTGAAACTTTCCTTCACCTTTTTCTCATCGTTGTTGTTAGGTGATACATCGTCAATATGGGTACTGGTGCTATTGCCTAGCAACGGTTGTCGCTCTGGATCAGTTTTGTTTATTTTAGCTAGTCTACTCTGAGGGGGCGCTATATTTCCTAGTATAACCCATTGTGTGTAAAACATGATTGTGCAAAGTAAGGTAAAACCAAAAATACTCCAAAACCATGGCTTTTGAAAGTCAGTGTTAGAGTCAGAATGGACAAGTAGTTTCACAAGTGTAACTGTCCACATTGCCACAGCGATGAGGATTATTGTCGTCCTGTATTGTACTTTTTGTATGCGCTCTATGGAACTTTGAGGACTATATATAATAGCCACGCAGGTTCCCAATAGCAACGAGACTCTAAACAGACTAAACACCCACAGGTCAAAGATGGACGTCCCGAATTGGTAGCCATAGACATCATTGGTGTAATATTTATAACAATCATTGCCATGACAGAATAGTATTGTTGTTGTTCCCAAATCGACCAAGTTTGTAAATATAATTGCTCCAATCGTGCAAATTTTCTTCACAGATTCAACCATTTTTGTATACTTGCTCCAAGTTTTAGTATGAATAGTTTGTTGCTTTGGAAACCCACAACATCGAATGCTGATCTGGAAATAAACAAACATTACATTGTATTACATTCGTAAAAACATTCACATCAAATAAAATTTAATTGTATTCTGTTTTATACCTTCCTATTCTATCTGCGTCACTCTCTCTTATTAAGGTCTCATGGAAGTTAACAGGAAATGACAAAACAAAAAATGACAAAGCCATGCTGGATTTTGAAAATTTTTTGAACCAAGATAACAGAGTTCTGTTTGGACCTCCAGTCAGTTTAACTAGTTCCAAATATCATTTACATGACCAGGAACACAATTGAAAGGGTCAGAATGACCATAAACATGATAAAATAACCTTTTTAGCCCTCTGAAAATGTGACTGAAAAATAGCTAAAAGTAGGTGCTCAGGAAAGGTCAATGAACAGAATCTTTTGATTTTTTCAGAATATGTGTCCAATATATTGCTCTAAATGACACAATCTTTGAAATTTTAAAAAATCGTCTGAAACAATAATGGCTGTAGTAAAAAGGAAAATAGATCGATTTTCAATTCAGTTTTTTTCAATTTTTTCTTTTTCTAAGAATGATATCAAATTTTTTTGAATTGTATCATTTAGAGCAATATATTGGGCACATTTTCTGAAAAAGTCAAAAGATTCTGTTCAGTGACCTTTCCTGAGCACCTACTCTTAGCTATTTTTTAGTCACATTTTCAGAGGGCTGAAAAGGTTATTCTATCATGTTTATGGTCATTCTGACCATTTCAACTGTGTTCCTGGTCATGTAAATGATATGTGGAACTAGTTAAACTGACTGGAGGTCCAAACAGAACTCTGTTATCTTGGTTCAAAAGATTTTCAAAATCCAGCATGGCTTTGTCATTTTTTGTTTTGTCACTTCCTGTTAACTTCCATGAGACCTTAAAACTATATCGTAATCACCATGCGTCATGCACTCTTAGCCCCCCGGGGTTAGCCCCCTGCGTTAAATCTGGCACCTAAATGAAGCAAAATCAACAGCTGGTGAGGTCGGTGCCATGATGATCCCCTGTCGTGAGAGAATCCTAGGGCAAACTCTCAGACGAAATATATTTGCAAACAATAGAATAAACTTAGTGGCCCGTCTATCCTCACGGCCCTTCTTACTCCGCAGTCTCATGGTGTTCATTAAAAATTCAAACTTGCCAAAAGCCACCTGTTTAATTATTCATAAGCTTTTGCACTCTATTCCACCAATGACTGTGTTGTACTCATTATGTCTTGGGCTGATATAAAGATGGCAGAATAGTAAAGTTCTCTCAATGACACTTTAACATGTAACATCATCACCAATGATAATAACTGAAATAATGAGACAAAATTTGCAGCTCCTCCATAAGATTAACATGCAACTCAGGATGAGGCCTGGTCACCTGACAACCCTCATCGACCACCATTAAATCTCGTGGATTAGTTCCTCAGGAGCTACCAGGTTACTATCTTATTCACCGTGCGTATTTGATCCTCCCCATTCACCCTAAGCCTGTGTTAAACTATCATATTCATCCTGCGATACATCGATGTCGCCGTCTCCAATTTACCATCCTTTTCGTTTTTGCCTTCGTTGTATAACACCAATGATGGTAACTATTAGTATTAAAGCATTCCGCGTTCAGTACAGATTGGAATACATGTTTTGTTTATATTAGTAGTAGTTAGACATGCTTAGTTAGGTTAAACTGACTTTCCAACCTTGCATACAAATCTGTGTATTATGCTTAATATTGAAAATATGGGAGATCATTTCGATGCGATGTTCTCCTGGTTATACAGTACGAGAAACAATAATAGTCAATGGAGAATTCATTCTTTTGAAAAAGGCGAATCAATTCACTATACACAGACTCCAGCTTGGCTACTTATTGCATGGAAAAGGCGAACGTCACCTCAAACAGCCGAACAAGGCATTGGGCAATTCCAGCTTTACCAGGAACAGCAGATATACTATGCACATACTCGTACTCAATGGAAGGTAAGGACAAGAAGAGCAACACTTCAACAAACTTATGAAGATGCATCTATTGTTGCCACAACATATATTTATTTATTCGTCAAAAAAGAAAAGTAGTATGAGTTGTACATTCTCTTTTAGACTAGATAATTCATTTGTAAACATTTAAAATTCATCTCAATACTGTAACTACATTTACTTCTAAAATGTATATCTTGGCACAAAATATCATTAAGTATAGGGTGTCCAAAAAGAAAGACGAACATAGGATACAAAAAGTGGATATGAAATCAAAGGCCTACTATGCATATTTTCAACATTCTATTAACTTTTTGACTTCATAGTATTTTCAATGGATTGATAAGTACATTACTTTGTCTTTTATTGGACACCAAAAAACAGCTCAAACGGGCCACATCAAAGCTTACAATAAATTATCAAATAATATTTTTGATCTATCAAGTTTATATATCAAGTTTTTGCCAATGTCAATGAAAGATAGCGAATTTGTTTGTATCACAGGATCCATTCATTTCTATAGAAGTGTCGCCATCTTTTAAATCAAGAGTTATTTAAAACATGCACTTTGTCAAACATGGGCATGTACTACTAATAATCTCTGAACTATAAATGCTTTTTTCTGCTTGGAATTTTTTTTCTATGTTCAATATTAATGCAAATCTTTGATTCAGTGTGTGAGTAACATGTTTCAATGATTATTTTATCCTTTTTTCTTCTGAAGTAAGCATAGTGGGGCTTTAAGTGATGATTTGGTTGCTAAGGTGACCACTCAGCTGCAACACAGAGCAGGTATGATACCCAATAACATCTCCAATGTGATATTCAAAACTGTTGGCCTACTTAAAAACAAATTACAATTGAATTCCCTCAGAGGAAAACAAATGTATTAAAGTACTATGGAAATTACAATTACATAGATCCCACTCCTGTGTCTATTAAAGAGCCAACTCTCACTCTGGGAATGTCCACCAATGATGAAGATTCTCCCCTCGTTGTACCTCTATTCTTCAATTCCAAATCCTCACTCTCTTGTCTATCAATTCTATGAATATCACTCTGAGTTAATTCTTTCTCTTTTGGAGTATTCTCAAACCCTAGCAACTGGCGACGAACAAGTTGTGAATACATTCCACCATTTTGTAATAAGTCTCTATGTTTTCCTTGTTCAACAACTTGTCCTTTTTCAATGACAACGATTCTATCAGCACGTTCTACTGTGCTAAGTCTATGGGCGATGATGATAACAGTTTTACCAGCTATGTTGTTATATATGGCTTGTTGTACTACATGTTCTGACTCTGAGTCTAGAGCACTAGTGGCTTCATCTAAGAGAAGAATGACTGGATTACGGATTAAAGCTCTGGCTATTGCCACTCTTTGCTTTTGACCTCCTGGAAATAAAAAATATATCACAAAATTAAAAAATAAATTTGGGTACTATTTATTCACCAAGAATACTCTTTACAATTACATTATATATAATTCAGTTACACAAATGAAAATTCCCATTTTTGTCATTTTGGGGATTGAAATTAAAATTTTGCCTGTATTAGTTCAAACTAACATACAAAATTCCCAAATACCCAGTATTTACTGAAGTTTGATTTGAGTAGATGGAATAGCCAAAAATGAAGTATCTTGTATATATGAACAGTATTTGACCATGATTAGCACTGAGCCTTACCTGATAGCTGCGCCCCCTTCTCGCCTGTTTCTGCTTTATACTGCTCTTTGAGGTCCATGATGAAGTTATGAGCATTGGCCAGTTTAGCAGCATGGTGTATCTTCTCTGTTCCAATATTTTCCATGCCATACGCTATGTTCTCCTCTATTGATCTAGCATATAGCACTGGTTCTTGGCCAACCAATGCAATCTGTACAATAAAACACAAATCTGCTGATTGGTCAAAGTCAGCTATTAAAATACAGGGTGTCCCGAAACTATCGGGCCCCCCCTAGGCAGACATATTCCAGTGTCCTCATAGTATGTGTCATATATCATTTTAAAGTTTATCCAAAGTTACATTGATTTGCCAAGTATCATGGTTTAACTCCCAAATGGGAAAAGTTACAGTCATTTTAAAAGTTAGTGTTTTGTCAAAATAAAGTTCAATTTTACACCACATTACTAGTCAATGAGTCCCCCCTTGGCCATGTTAACAGCAGCAATTATTTTCAGATATGACCTTAAAAGCCCTTCAAATAGGGGTGTGGAATTTTATAACCCTCTTAAAACCTGTTAAGGGACTTTAGAAGAGTTTCCTTAGAATTTCTACCCTCACCGTTCTCTTTTTCCAACTCAATATCCATCCGACTCGAAAAAAATTGCTGCTGTTAAAATGGCCCGTAAGGACACATTGACTAGTGATTTGGTGTAAAATTGAACTTAAATTTGACCAAACACTAAATTTTGAAATGTCTGTAATTTTTTCACATTTGAGAGTTACTGAACCATGATACTTGGTGAATCAATGTAACTTTGAATAAGCTTTAAAATGATATATGACACAAACTATGACGACACTGGTATATGTCTGCCTAGGGGGGGGGGGCATACTTTCGGGACACCCTGTATGTTCATGACCTTTCAATCGATTACAGAGTCAATAAATCAAACAAGTGTCATCATTTCAATGAAGTCAAGCAATCATTCAAGTTCAATTCAATTCAATTTTATCTATTGCAGCCTCCGAAACTACCTATCAAACTACTAAAAACTTTACTTTTGTATGAAGATAACTATGGTCGTAATCCTGTATAGGCACTGAATCCAGCAGCACATTCCCAGCTTTAGTTTCGTAAAAATGTTCCAGAAGGTTAACACATGAAGATTTCCCTCCTCCACTGGGACCCACTAGGGCAACTACCTCCCCTGGGTTAACACTGAATGACACATTCTGAAATAAGATGACACATTCTAAATATTTGGTGACACATTCTAGAACATAATGAAGCTTGAATATATAGGGGTTATGCACTGGGAGGTTTTGGATACAGGGAATATCCTGAGGGATATACAATATATCTTCCCGAGGGACCAAGGGACCAAGGGAAGATATATTGTATATCCCAAGGGATATTTCCTGTATCCAAACCGACCGTGCATAACTGTTGTATTCCATACCTGATGAGGTTTGAAATAATAAGCATGTATCCCATATGCTCTTGTGTGTTTACTTGAAAAAAAATTTGGAAGAAAATTTGAAAGTATATATTTTGCAACTTTTTGAAAATTTCCAAATTTTTTTTTCACATTTTTTTCAAACTTTTTTTCACATTTTTTTCCATAATTTCTTTTTCAGAATTTTTTTTCAAAATTTTCTTACATAATTTTTTCCACAATTTTTTTCAAATTTTCATTTTCAAATTTTTTTCCCTAATTTATTTTTCAAATTTTTTTCAAAAATTTTTTTGAGCGGGACATACGATTTATATGTCCCGGAGCTCCGTTGGAGCGGGACATCCGAAAAATATTTGCCCGGATATGGAATATATTCCCGGTTGATATGTCCCTAAAACCTCATCAGGTATGGAATACATAAGGGTTATGTACTGGGAGGTTTTGGATACAGGGTTTATCCCAAGGGAAATATGTGTATCTCCCGAGGGACCGCAGGGACCGAGGGAGATACACATATTTCCTGCGGGATAAATCCTGTATTCAAAACCGACCGTACATAACAGATGTATTTCATACCTACTAAGGATTTAGGTACATCATACCTTATAAAGTTCCAAAATTCCAAAACATACGGTACACGTTTTCTTGTTCTTATAGATTGCGAGATTTCCCAAAAATTTGAAAAAATGAAAAAAATGTGATAAAATGTGAAAATAAATTGAAAAAAAAATTTGAAAAAAATGTTGAAAAAACATTTGGAAAAAAATGTTCAGGAGCGGGACCGGGATGGATACAGGCTGTATCCATCCCGCCCCGCTCCTCGTTGATAGATCCCTAGATACAGTATATATTCCCGCTCGTTATTTACCTAGGACCTTAGTAGGTATGGAATACATGGTGATATATCCTGAAATACAATGACACCATCTAAATTGTAAAACATGGGAGTTTAGGGCAGGAGGATTTACCACTGGGGCCCATTAGAACAATTGGAAATTAACTCCAACTAAATGATATGTCCTGAAATATAATGAGACAGCCTATTAATGACACATTCTAAAACACAATGAGACATTCTAAAATCTAAATACAGTGTATATGGTAAATACATGTTGACATGACACATTGACTGAATAAATGGTAGAAAAATGTAAGTGACACAGATAATATTGTAACATGGTTTACTTCAACAAAATTAACGTAACAATGTCTCATTTACATGTAAGTTCCCCGTATTCATGAATGATTACGATTCTATCACATACCTTCAGTACATCAGTGTCTGGCCTTGATGGGTAAGAAAATGTCACATCCTTGAATTCAATGAGACCTTCTAGTTTCTCAGGTGTCTTGCCATTTTTAGTATTTGGAATTTCAGGCTTTCTGTCTACATACTCAAACACCTTTGCTGATGCCCCTGCTGCCTGCATTAGACCCGTCCATACCCAGCCAATTTCCTAGAAGATAGGACTTTTTATATACTGGTATGTGGATTATAGGTGGCAATAGTAGTATTGATTTTGCATCTGGGCTAAGAACACGATGGTTTTTCTCAGGAGTGTTATCCTTGAAAATACACACAGGTTTTTCTCAGGATTGTTATCCTTGAAAATACACATAGGGTTTTCTCAGGATTGTTATCCTTGAAAATACACACAGGTTTTTCTCAGGATTGTTATCCTTGAAAATACACATAGATTTTTTTCAGGATTGTTATCCTTGAAAATACACATAGGTTTTTCTCAGGATTGTTATCATTGAAAATACACATAGGTTTTTCTCAGGATTGTTATCCTTGAAAATAAACTTAGGTTTTTCTTATTATTTTTACTCACATTGTGAGTTATGACGGAATATTCTAATTAATGTCCTTCTAACTACAACTACATTCTTACTCCTCTAAGCAACAATGAACAAAATGATGTGCTAAGGAATAATATGCTTATTCCAGCATTTCTTTCCTCCCAACATGTTATTTTATCTCCAAAAATGTATTGAAACAGTGTAGGTTTTTTGAAAACTACTGGAGGCTGGCAAATGTATGTGAGTAAAATAAATGTAAATGTCTGAGGTGCTGCACAAAAGAGATTTCAAGGTAAGTATAGCCATCATAATATCATAAGTTACTTTGTCTCGTCCATACAGAATTTCTCGAGCAGAATATATCCTGTGTTGCACTTCAAATCATTCAATAACGTTTTTATGGTGTGGCCTTATGCCAATACATTTTACTAAGGAGATAATCCCTAAGAAATATTCTGTATTCTCTGTATTGCTACTGAGATTGTCCCCTCCGTACCAATATTCTCGTATTGCTACGGAGATGAACAATGGGGACAATCTCAGTAACAATACAGATTGGTACAGCACAAGAACTGACCAATCAGAGGGCTTCATTTTACAGATCATACCATAAATATACATATTGGTATAGCGATCAAAATATATTACCTCAATCACACCACCAAGCTCAATCTGGTATAGAATGAATGAGACCAACGTCCCACCAGTGAGGACATCATTAACTACAAGATGGCCGCCATAGTATAATGTGCCAACAACCAGGCCAAGAGCAAACAGCTGAAATTGAAAGCAAACACACATAAATCAAGTCTATGATCCTGGAGTTAATGCAGCTTCGCTAGTACATATACATACGCAATAACAGGTAAATTATCTTAAGCAGATTTATATTTATATATATTTTATTATTTATTTTCTATTTATATTCAATTGTGATAAAGTGCAGATTTTAATGTGTTCTATGAATATACTAATAATGACCAGAACAGTAGTTGCTTTGCTATTTCAAGAAAAAAATTTAAATTTCTCATTTAGTGATCTAATTCTTTTATTAATTTTGATATAAGAATTCATTTTTTGGTTGTTTCATAACAAATTAAAAAAATACCTGATTAATCCAGACATAGCCAGCATACGTGACAGACTCTTTGAGTTTGACTTTGTAAGTCACATTCAATTTGACAGCATATCGGTCAATCTCGTTCATCTCATTAGCAAAACTTCGAACCTGGGCACAATATAAAAATAAAATACATGAATTCAGAATATACAACAAAACAAGGACAAACAAAATGTCACCACCTGCCATCAAATGCTGAGTACAAAACACTGAAAAGTCCACCCACGAAAAAGTTGGAGACTATAATGATATGTCACTCTTCTGGTGGTGCAGAATAAGATACCGTATGTGAAATTGTTCATAAAATGACAAAAATTCTAAAAATTTGCCTATTGATATATACATGTATTAAGACTTCTATTGCGGAGAGAAGCCTATATTGGAAAAATAGGAAATCTGTATCCTTTAAATCTTTGCAACCTATGGTATATTAATACTTGGAAAAATAGGAAATCTGTATCCTTTAAATCTTTGCAACCTGGTATATTAATACTTTATCTGTATACAGTACTGTGCTTAGGAGAGGACTTGAAGGAACTTTTGCTTTTTTCAATCACACATCTGTACAAGCATTGAATGCAAAATAATCTTTTCTATAATTATAAACATTTTCAAAATTATAAGTATACCGTCTTTATTGAAGAGCATGTTTCTTCTGCCACTTCATTGGCTTTAGCCAGAGATTCCTGCACTTGTTTGGACAGTTTCTGGAAATACAAACTTGTATAATAGTTATTCGTTTCATATTTGATCTGAATTTCCAAACCAGAGGGCATGTATAATGTGGGGTGTCAGGATAAACCCACCTTAAGGTATCTTCTCAGGTCTGAGATTCCATAAGGAGTATAACCTCAAAATAACCCCCATATTAATGAAAATTATCTCTTATTAATCCCCATAATTAATAATTTCACCTCACAATAATCTACATGTAATTTTAAAACTTCACCTCGTAAAAATCTCCATAAACGGCTGAAACAGCAGTAATGATTGGTAGTCCTATAAATGTGATCATACTTAATCTCCAACTCAGGTTAAACATGAAGATACACACACCAACTAGAAAAGACAAAACATAGATGTACTTTGTAAATACATGAAGGCCAACAAAGCATGAGGTGAACAACATGGTACCTTACATTTAGCAGTATATTGGTATAGTTTAGTCACACGCCCGGTGATCGTACAAAATGGATGGAGGGGGGAGTAGGTGATTTCTGCAAGAAAACTCAACAAATTTGGAAATTAAAGAGAAAATTTACAACTGAATTGCCAAATGATTAGGCGATGTGCATGGCAAAATATGTTAGGTCTTCTAGTATTATTTTTGAACGATCACCGGGCATGAGTCATTGTAAGGAAATTTCAACTGGACTCGGTGCATTGTGGACTGAATCGATTACTCTGAAGGTGTTGTTTCCAAACCTTTGCATGACCACACAGCAGGAATGCAAAGTTTAGGAAACAATGCCAGAGTGGAATGAATCAGCCACAGTGCATTAAGTCTTGAGCTTAAATTCTTTTCACATATTGCAAAATATTTTCTATGAAATTACCTAAATCATACGAAATCTCTTAAAGAACAAGTTGGCAAAGCATCAATTTCAATCTGTAGTCAAGTTGTCACCGTGACAACTATTCAACGAATGACCTTAGATGTGGTGATTGCTTATATAATGCAGTGCAGTTATATTAAATACTGTGTTCCGGTTTGTTGGAATCGGACACACCTTGCCTATGCGTGAATATATTTTCAAACTTTACACAGTTCATTTAAACTTAACTATTTAAACTTTACACTTAAACTTAAACTAATTAAATCATAGAGTAAATTTAAACTTACTTCCTTTGACAAAACTACGTAGAAAAATGTTCATGTTCAGTCCCAGCGTGTCACTCATTGTGGATGTATCTGATGTCAGCCTTGATGTCATCTCACCTGCAATGGTATCATCATGGAAAATGATGTCATATCCATTAAATAATAATGCCATTCACTTATTGTAATGTCCTGTTTCAAAATGATTACATTTTGTATCACCCACAATTGATACATCAAATTAATTAATTTACATGTAATGTCAAGCAGTAAGATCATCATTAAAGTTTAAAAAAATTTTTTTTTTTTAATTTCAATAAAGTGTACTTGTAAATAATACAATTAAGATGTGACAGAAAGTAATGTCATAAAAACCAAAACAGTGAAAAAATCAAGACACATAAGTGTAGTATCAATCAGAAAGTTAAGAAATAACTTCTACGTGAATGATAGTACTCTTCTTTTTTCATTACTTACCGGTTCTTGTTGAGTCAAAAAAGCCAACATCTTGTTTCAGCAGAGAGCTAAACAGGAAATTACGTACTCGAATATCTAGCCTCGCTATAGCAAGAGAGAATAACCCTCCTCGACAACCAGTTGCTATGGCACTAAAGAAATAAATAAAAATGTCATAAAAAGTTTGTGTTTGAATCCATAATGGTGAATTATTCCTAAAAGAAAACATTGACTTACACCCATCCCTCTGAGGGAGAATTTATTAATTAGTCAACATTATATCATGAGAAAAGAAGTGTCTTAATTGAGATTTTTTCTGAATAGTCCTGTAATGTTGACAGGCATGAAAATAACAAATTAATAATAAGAAAATCTGTGTTTTTTTCTGCAAGGTTAGAGAATTTCAATAACTGATCAAGGTTTCTTTCTAATTTGTAATCTGGATAAAACAGTATTTCATTACATACGATTACATAAAAAGGATGAAGTCAATCTTGAGGATGGCATATAGGAAACAAGCCATTAACATGCAAAATGTCTCCACCTGCCATTTGCTACACTGCACTCCAAACACTGAACACCATGTACCAACTGCCGAACACAGTCCAGAATAAAGTTGGAGACTATACAATATGTCACCACTTGTGGTGTTGACATAAAAAGCACCACAAAGATTTTATAAGAAATTAATTACAATTCCTAAATACAGAATATTTGAGACAGAGGCTAATAGAACACTAGAAATTTTTTAAAAAACAACTGACAAGAATAGCCTTATGCCTGCTACTGATAAACACCTATGGAGGGGGATAAGTATAGCTCCCACAAATACACATACCTTGAGATACTGAGAAGTGACATCTTAATGATTGCTGACGTAAACTTCTGTTGATCTTTTTCAATCGCAATGCCATCTATAACTTTCCCAGTATAAAACGGCACAAATATTTCAGCTGCAAATAAGTTTGTTTCTTTTGGTCAGTTGGTCAAGTTCAGTACTTGGAATAAAATATTTATAAAATTTTGCATATATTACAGGTTCTTTTAATATGAGGTATACATATCTGGTCATATTACACAATAGAATAATGAAAATAAAACTTGTTAGAAATTAAAATATCTATGCACAGAAAATAAGCATTATGAATGTCCAACACTTTTACTTCTACAGATATATAAGGAAAATATAGAGGTTAAGTTACACACATTTGGGAGAACTTGAACATATTAACGTCATATAATATTAAGACCCCTTGGAATTGGTGTCAACCTCTCAAGTGGTTTAAAAACGGGGACATTAATGCAACTATTTTCCTCACATCATCATACTGAATCGGGCGAAGAAAGGCCAGTGAATTAAAAGTTGCCCATAATGGACCATAATTTTACACGTTTCACGTACATGTTCTCTCGAATAGTGCAATATTAACCTTTCAATAATATGAAGTAACTTACACACTGCTGCTACACAAAGAAAGGTAAATGCTGGTAAGATGATGAACCAGTCTGTCTTAGACATAGACAGCAACCTCCTTACTGCGCTGAAACTCCCTTTAACCTCTTTCTCATCACTTTTACTCGGTGATTTACTGTCACTATGGTTACTGGTGTTATTACCTAGCAATGGTTGTCGCTCTGCATCAGTCTCATTTATTTTAGCCCCTGGGGTTGGTATTGTTTGAGGGAGTGTTATATTTCCTAATATGACCCATTGGGTGTAGAACATAACTGTGCCAAATAAGGTGAAGCCGAACATGCTCCAAAACCATGGATCCTTCATCTCATTTTTAATCTCAGAATGGACTAGCATTTTGATCAGTGTCACTGACCACATCAACACTGCGATGATGGCAATTAAGCCCTTGTATTGCACTTTTTGTATACGTTCTATAGAACTTTTAGCATTGTATATAATAGCAAGGCATGTGCCTAACAATATCGTAACTCTCACAAGACTATATACCCATAAGTCAAACATGGACGTTCCAAACTGGTAACCATAGAAACCATTGATGAAATGTTTATAAAATTCATTCCCATGGCAAAAAAGGACTGTTGCTATGGCCAAATCGGCAAAATTTGTTAAGATGATCGTTCCCACAGTACACGTTTTCTTACAAGATTCAACCATTTTTGATTTTTTTTGTTGCTATGGCTTGAATATTATGTCTTTGTTGCTATGGATACCAGCAATATTATCTGGAAATATACAAACAGACATGATTTTATTTTGAAGGTATTTTTATTTCAAAATTTAAACATCATTACATAATATTATTTTCATACAAGTAGGCAAATTAAAGTAGATCTAACACACACAGAAGATAGAGGAAGCATTGCTTCAACTGAAACATCAGTCAGTGATCTCCCCAGCATTAAAGAAGGTGGGCGCAGCACCCACCTGAGTAGGCTTGCAACCATCTGAAAATCAATTTGCACCCACTCGAAAACATGAAAAATTGGCAAATATGACCAATTTTGGTCTGAAAATGAAAATTTCTCACCCACCTGAGACAAAATCCTGGGGAGATCAATGTCAGTGGATATCAAACAAAATTAATCATTCCTTTTATCTTTATTCTACACTTGTCAATAATGCAGTAAATTATCATGCATTTGCATAGAGCTATGTGAACAATGCACTTCAGTAATTCATACATCAACATTAATCAATAATTCTACCAAACATATATATTTTTAGGTATGTTTGCATAAATTGCATTATTTTTCCACAGCACATTCTTTTGTATTTAACCAAACCATACCTGCCAACCTAAGACCAAAATTTTGCGGTAGATTTTTTTAAAATTGCTGTATTTTTGCGGTAGATTTTTTCAAAATACGGTAGTTTTTGCGGTATTTTTCAACAAAATTGCGGTAGTTTTTTCGGTAGATTTTAGAAAAAAACGGTAGTTTTTGCGGTAGATTTAAAAAAAACTGTAGTTTTTGCGGTAGGTTTAAAAAAATATGGTAGTTTTTGCGGTAGATTTTTAAAAAATACTTTAGTTTCAGAGGTTTTGGGGTAGATTTTTGAAAATAGTGTAATTTTGCGGTAAAAATTTGAAAAAAGCGGTAGTTTTGCGGAAGATTTAGAAAAAATGCGGTAGTTTTACGGTAGATTTAAAAAATGCGGTAGGTTTTACAGTAGTTTTTTGAAAAACCGGTAGTTTTGCGAAAGATTCTGAAAAAATGTGGTAGTTTTACGGTAGATTTTGAAAAAGTGCGGTAGTTTTTACGGTAATTTTTTGAAAAACCGGTAGTTTTGCGGAAGATTTTGAAAAAATGCGGTAGTTTTACGGTAGATTTTGAAAATTGCGGTAGCTTTTACGGTAATATTTTGAAAAACCGATACTATTGCAGAAGATTTTGAAAAAATGCGGTAGTTTTACGGTAGATTTTGAAAATTGTGGTAGTTTTTACGGTAATTTTTTGAAAAACTGGTACTTTTGCGGAAAATTTGCCAAAATGCGGTATTTTTCGGTAGATTTTGAAAAATGCGGTAGTTAAACCTTTATACAATGCTGTTTTCTATATTAATACAATGTTTACGTGGTCATATTGTTTTTGTTATTGTGAATACATATTTTACTGCAAGAGTGCTTTTGATAATTACAGTTTGTAAAGTAGAACTACCACCTGAGAATTATACGAAACTATTATTTTCAAGAAAAATAGATACTATTTTCAAGAATAAATAGAGACTTAACACTTTTTATTCTTCATTTACCATGCCTACACTGGACTGACAGCAACTTTGGATTTTAATGTTTCAGCAAAATGTACATGTATATGAATACAACTCTTTTACAACTCTTTTACAATAAATCTAGATTGATTCAAAATACGAACACAATATTCATATCTCCACTTTTATTCACCTTCTAACCAGTTTTTTCAGATATCAGGATGTTTGGAAATACCAATGAAACATTTACTGAAATACAAAATATGGATTTTACACGTTTTTACTCACCATCTTAGATGATCTATCACTTTAACGAATTGAAATGACAGACATAATGTTCATATAACATTGGAATCATATGGTATTAAATATTGATTTTTTCACTTGCAAGTCTCTAATGATATCAATGTGTTTGTCTGGCACAAATAGAAAATAAGTACAGATCAATTGTCTTTCAAAAATAATCTGTTATGAGCATTTGCTGAAACCTTTCCCCTGAGACATCGTTCAGATTCGGATATCACAATACTTTTATAATAAACCAAAACTCAATGCTTTATTTTTTAATTATGTATTTGTTACTGATATAATGTGTTATGATAAAAAATACAACATTTTATCGTACTGTAAACAAATTGATTAAACTATGTATAATGTATATTTGGCGTTCATTACTGATCATAACAAATCAAACTACGCATATTTCATACGCTAAAACAAGTAGTTTTTGTCATTTCCACTCATTTATTTAGATGAAGAGCAACTAAAATCATATTTTTGTTGCATTCGGAATAAAGATCTACAAAAGGGTTTGGTTAAACTACAAAAATCAAAGAATTCTTTCTAGCTAGTGGTAGTTGGTGTTTGGGCTGATTACACGCAAGCTTACTTAGATAAATGCGCAATAACCTGATAACCACAGACCTGCCGATACCTATTTATATTCGGGTTGGTGAAGGATTATTACAAGGACAGTACAGGAAGACTTCAATTTTCAGCATTTCCAGAAATTTTACGGTAGTTTGAACAAAAATACTGTTGATTTTAGCAGAAATACGGAAGATTTTCAAAAATTTACGGTAGATTTTACGGGTGTTCTCATGGAATAAACGAGTTTTTTTTTAAAAATTTACGGTAGATTTCGAAAAAAATACGGTAGATTTTTTTACGGGCGTTTTTACGGGAAAAAAATGGTATTTCTTTACGGTAGTTTGTCATTTTTTACGGAAAAACGAAAAATTTACGGTAGATTCCCGTTAAAATACGGTAGGTTGGCAGGTATGCAAACATTGGCACAATATTTTGAGGAGTACATATATCTGTATATTTAATTCTAAAACTGAAAAGTAACTGTTATTTGAGAAAAGAGTACAACAATTTATAATGGTAAGAAAAAAGTACAATGAAACAAGATTATGATGAACACCAGGGAATACATTTTACTCCACCTAAATAAAAGTAAATGTAAGGTACATTGATACCATATTAAGCAATCCACAGGTACAGTGAAACCTTGGGTACAGTGAAACTTCATGAACAGTGAAACCTCAGGTACAGTGCAACCACAGGTACATTGAAACCATGGGTACAGTTAAGCCAAGGGTACAGTGAAACCTTGGGTACAGTGAAACCTCATGTACAGTGAAACCTTAGGTACAGTGAAACCTCAAGTACAGTGAAACCACAGGTACATTGAAACCTCAGGTACAGTGAAACCTCAGATACAGTGAAACATTAGGTACAGTGAAACCACAGGTATAGTGAAACCACAGGTATAGTGAAATCTCAGATACAGTGAAACCTTAGGTACAGTGAAACCTCAGGTACAGTGAAACCCAGGGTACATTAAAACCTCAGATACAGTGAAACCTCAGATACAGTGAAATCACAGGTACAGTGAAACCACAGGTATAGTGAAACCACAGGTATAGTGAAACCTCAGGTACAGTGAAACCTCAGGTACAGTGAAACCTCAGATACAGTGAAACCACATGTACAATGAAACCAGAGATACAGTGAAACCTCAGGTACAGTGAAAACACAGGATTATATTCATTAAATCTGTTTAATTACAATATAAAGTGCATGTTTTCCTTATAGACTACTAATACAAACACTAAATAGTAAAAGACACAATTCTATTTAATTCTAATGAACTTTTTGATGAAATACCTATCAGTTGAATATACTGTAGCTTTAGCAGACAAATAAATCAAACATGATAACCAACTGTATTAATAATGCATTATACATACCTACATTTCTTCTGATATAACAGTAACAAGGCCATAGTGTGTATAATAAGGAGCTTAAGCTTGCATATAAAATCGAAACGCCAATCTATAGGTATGATCATTAGCCAATACAAATGCATCGCTTAAATATTTTCCATTCACGTTTAGATTGTGAAAAACACTGCAAGCTTAAACTCCCTAATGTTTTGATCAACTAACTTCAGTTCAATGTAACAATTATACAGATAAACAAATACTTAAATTTACTGAATAAACGTAAATACCTATTTCAAGCATCAGCTCATCTAGCATGTAACACACTGTACTGATATAAATGTAGATACCGAATGTGAATTAAAAAAATTGTGATCATTAAATCGACTATATTAAATACCAAGACATATGCATGTTTAATACCATACCTGATATACTGTAACAGTCAGCTATAATCTAGATAGTTATATGAACAGATACTGCATATACTGATAGTGAATTAATATTAAAAAGTTATTTTATTCTTCATCATGTTAAGTGCATTGTTATCTCGTCACTCCTAAACTTCAGGTACAATTGACCTAAATGAACTGATGAATCTTGATTTGACTTGTAGAAATTGTACTAGTAGGCCTACCTGACACATTTCACACCAGTGGTGCAATATATGCTAATCTGTTTCACGAGTACTGTAAGCGATGTTTTATGTTGGATATTTATTCATGACCGATGTTTATGTGAAAATGTGTGATTCAACTGAATAAGGAAATGTTTTAAAAGGTTAAGGTGTTTTTACAATTGATGTGAGAAAAGTGTAACCAGAACAAGGCATTAACATGCAAAATGTCACCACCTGTCATTTGTTACAGACACTGAACACTGACTGCCAAACACCAACTGCCATGCCATGCAAAATGTCACCACCTGCCATTTGCTACAGACACCAACCACTAAACATGAACCGAGTGCCAAAAAAAACCACAGTCCACAAAAAAGTTGGAGACTATATCAATATGTCACCACTTTTGGTGGTAACATAACAAATAAAACGATAGGTGTTTTAAAATGCCATTTGGCTAATTTTTATGCAAATATTTTTTATTTTTATTTTCACAGAAACACAAGTGCAATTCCATTTGAAGGAGGTTGAATTAAAGTTGAATTGTAGTTGATGTTAAATTGTAGTTGAGGTTGAATTGTAGTTGGGTTTGAATTAAGTTGAGGTTGAATTATAGTTAAATTGTACCTGAGGTTGAAAAGTAGTTGGGTTGATTTGTAGTTGAGGTCAAATTGTAATTGAGGTTGAATTGAATTTGCTGTTGAATAAAGCTGTAAAAATACAATGTGGTACATGTATATATGCCATGAAAGGCATTGAAACAACACATTAACAGTTCTTTAACTTCACTGTTAAATATTTTAGTTACCGTCAAGAATAATTAATCAATATTTAGAATACTACCCATTTATAAAGAACTGGTAAAAATTCATGAGCAATGAAACATGTTTTACAGTACGCCATAATAGTCCATTCAGAGTAAATGAGTTTTATCTTATTTCAACAACATGTTGAAATTCAGTTTAACTAAGCTTTGAAAAAACAAAAAACAAATGGAAAATGTAACTAACACTGCGAATTGCACCATTTTAATAGTGGCGTTGAAATAATAAGAAAAAAATGAGGGAAATGATTCTGAATACTGTATGACAACGCTTAGCTATAGATTAATAAATATGAATTACCACAGAAAACTCCATCATCCCTTGTCTTCCTTTCTGAGTATATTTAGTCGGATGCATTTGAGATTTTAATAGCAATATAGAATTTGAAAGAAAAGTACATTGTACACATAACAGGCGATTTTCACCAGTTGTTTTCACAAAATCGCCTGTTGTTTTAAGGGACTTTTCAACTTTTCCATGTTAAATTTATGATTTACATTAATTTTTAGTCCCAATCTTCGGTGGTTTCCCCTTTATACATCCCATAATATCTGTTCTCGATCGATAAATCATCCTCAGCATCGGAAAACTGACCACCTAAATTTTCATCATCTACGTTGAAACTTTGATCGGTATCACTCCCAGAGCCATCTATAGGGAATATGACAGAGTTCTTTTCAATTTTGTAACCAGCTTGGAGCAGTGATTCCTTGACCTCTGAGGCAGTTTTATTTGACTGTTTGATTTTAGTGAAGCTAAGGAGGATGGTTAGAGGTATTTTAACCGATGATTCATCTTCTGTGGTTGTGTCATAATCATCATTGTTGTCATCATCCCCATCATTGTTGTCATCATCCCCATCATTGTTGTCATCATCCCCATCATTGTTGTCATCATTCTCATCATTGTTGTCAACATCACCATTATTGTTGTCATCATCGTCTTCATCTTGCTGCATCCTATAAGCTATTTGACGTATGGTGTATTCAAGGTCCAACATAAAGGTTTCATTTTCACTGAGATTGCTTTCATTATGGGGATGAACTTCCTCACATATAAGCTGGTAGGGTTGGTCCATTGAAGGGGGACTTTGGGGACTAGAACTTACAACACTCTGAGTTTTTAGCATATTGAGGTATAATGGCTGACTTTGGTCGACTGCGCTTGGATCTTCAAGGTGAGTAAAAATTGCCATTTGAGAACAAGAACCTAAATGATCAGTCCCCTCTGGTCCACTCCCGATTCCTTCATACCTCACCATATAAGGATATATGGCAATGATTTCCTCGCACCAGTTTCTAAATTCATCCCTAGACCACTCAAACTTGTGATCCCAGTGACGAAATCCTTCCAAATCAGGAAACAAAACATTGAAATCTGAATTTGGCGTAGTTACAATAACGATTCTAGGGTGTAAAGTACCAAACACATTCTGGGGAACTTTATTTAGAACATCTGACTCTAAGTGCTCAATGATCTCAATCATTGTGATGGCTTCATATCCAATACACCTAGCGTCATAATCTATTACGCTACCTTGATAAGTCCTCATCACAAGTGGATCCTTCCGCCGTATAATATAGTCCGTAATTAGAGGCTTCAGGGAATATTTACTCCTTTCGAGAAGCGATTTATCAATGTCAACGCCAGATACAACTTCAATGTTACATTGTTTTAAATGTTGGATGAATTTACATTCTGCGCAACCAAAGTCTATAACAGATTTAACGTTCTCTGAATCCAATATTGCAGCCACTCTGGAGTATCTTTGTTTATAGACAGGAGGATCAAATTTTGGACCTACTAGAAGATTCTCATTTTCAAGTCTATCTTTCTCTAAATCATTTTCTTCATTTGTTTCCAACTCATCTGAGGGAAGATCCTTTGCTTGGGGAACTGCTTTGAGTTGTTCAATTTCTTCACTTTCTGCCATATGGTCATCTGACAAATGTATTGTGTCATTTTGGTCCATCTTAAGAATTTCGATATCTCTTTGTGCCATTACAAACTCCTATTACTAGAAAGCTGTATGAATTCTAGAAATTGTTGAAAATGAAAATGCTTGGACAACTTACTAGAGTTCATCTGGACAAGAATATTCGAATAATTTTCTAAAATCTTCAAGTCTTTCACGCTAGGTTAGATTGTTCTAGAAACTGCAAATTTTGTCAAGTCAGTGAGAAACTTATTTCCAGAAGTAAAATAGGCCACTTGGCTGGGTCAGTATTTTGGTTTGTTGTTCTTGATATGGTCTTAGGTTAGATGTTCTCCCAGATGAGGCATAAGTAGTTCAGGTTCTTTCTGCAAGCCAAAATGGTCAGCACTAATAACTATGAGTGAGACAATATTACAAGGACATACATATGATTCATGTACAACAAAAGATAAATCAAAGAAGTTCTTAAATGTTCCTCAAATAATACATTTTACGAAATCACTAGATTTTACTAACTCTCAACTGAGTGCTAAACCATAATTTTACCTGCTTTAGTCAAAGTATATTTTCATCTTTTTGACAGGGTGCAGTGCATTTACTGTTTTTAAGCAGGGTTGCATGTAATTTTCAAATATACAACAGGGTGCAACACCTGGTTGTTTTAATGCAGGTGAGTTCACTGTTATACTTGACTTACCCCCTTTATGATATTTAAAACAAGAAGTCTTAAGAATGTGTCACAGGGTGCAGCACCTCGTTGTTTTGATGCAGGTTGGTTCACAGTTATACTTGACATCTTTCGTTGGTTCACCCTTATAATATTTCCTTAACAAGAAGTCTTTAGAATGTTTCACAGGGTGCTGCACCTGGTTGTTTTATGCAGGTGGGTTTACTACAGTAAACCCACCTGCATAAAACAATATAACATTATACTTGACATTTGTCATTGGTTCTCCCTCTTTATAATATTTCCTAAACAAGAAGTCTTTAAAAAGGTGTCACTGAGGTGCATGACAGGATGTATGTTAGTATGGGAATGGTATAAATAAAGGGTTATGACAGACAGACGAGAGCACACCAAGCACAAGACAACATCCGCTAGGGTGTTATTATCACTGATACTGTGCTTTCATTAACGCCGTCCCATAATGGAGAGGACCCTGTTTTTATTATAGGGACCCCAAACAATGAAAATGAGGGGTCACTTGGACGCAGTGCAGGTCATATCAAAAAATCATCTCTGGATGAATGGATTGATAAAGATCTTACCTTCAGTCTTTTATTTGGTCAAAATCCGCTAAATAAACGAAGGATATTCTATTTCTAAAAGAAATAAAATTATCTTTTGGACTTTCTTTCCCGGAAGTTGATTTCCGATCAATATAGTATGAGGTATGTGATAGGACAATCACTAGTAGTTGATTTCCGAGCGGTAATCGGTACGAGTCCTATGATTGGCCGTGATTATTAATCGCGCATGCGTCTTGATAATTTTGACTAATCAAATTGCTGGATTTGTTGCGCATGCGCAAAAAACTGAACCAAAGAATTGAACCTCACGGAGATTGCTCCTAATCAAACTTTCTGAGCGATCAAAATCAATAGCAAATTGCTTTGAAATACGCGAAGAAAAACGGTATTTAATGGTTGAATATTAGTAACCTCTTTCAAATGAAGGTATCTGCATCATTTAATGACCTACTAGACATGTGCAGAACACTGATCTGGGCCAAAAAATAACAAAACTGATGCAAACGTTTCATCAATTTTTTTTCGTTCAGTGCAAAAATGTGACATTGAATTCCCGGGAACCTTTTTTCATGCGGACGCACTTTTTTGAGGGGGGACGCAATTTTGGAAAATCAATCCGTCCCAGGGACGCACTTTTGGACAAGCCTACTGAAAGCACTGTGATATCTATATATGATTATAAGATTTTAATAAATAAATAAAAAAATAAAGAGTACAGAAGTGCAGAATAAAGCAGTTATCACAATGAACACATGCTACCATTTGGTAAAATTGATACTACATGTATTTGATTTGGCAAATTTTCTGATTTATGTTAGCTATTTAATTTATATTTAGACTTGGGGCACATTTTGTGATTTCTGCAGGGAGATAAATGTAATGTTTCAATTAACATGATTTGCCAAAATAACATGGGTGTCAAATCAAATTGAGTCGAACCCTATAGGTTTAGATACATGATGGTTGCTCATAGTGATATCAGCTGAAACCTGCTGGAATCTTATGAACCTTACCTAGAGTATAATTGAGATCAGTCAAGATGAGGGTCACCCATATCCTCCAGCTTTATAAACCGAGACATCATGAATGCCAGCACAATACAACACATTATTGTGACAAAAACAAAGATATAAAATGTCTCTTCATCAAATAAGTCGGTGAAGGCAGGGATGTAGCTATTGATGTGTCTGATGATTTTCTGTTGTGTCTCGTCTTTTGGAAACATTATACTTTTCCTAGTCTTGTAATTTGACCGCCTTAGTTGGCTAGTTGCTACTCAAAAACTTGTGGCAAATCTGCAAAGTATACATAAATAAATGTATGTTAGCTGTACCTTCAAGGTGAGGAATTCTCACTCAAGATTATTGGAGCTGCTGGATATAGTTGCTCTTGACTGACACGCTTCTCAGTAATCGGGTGTTATATTTACAGAGGGAATATTATTTGGATACGAAATGACCCCCTTCTTGATGAAAATAATGAAAATAAAAATTTCGTCAAACAGAAGTTCATCAACTTTGGTATAGGATGTAACATCTTTATAACCAGTTTGGGACCAGTGTCCAGTGAGACCTAACAGAGTCGATGCAGAGGTTACATACAGGGTGTCAAATAAGTCTGTTCTCCCCCCTTAACTTTTTTATCCTTAAATTTATCATACTTTCCCATATATCATTTTGAAGCTCATGGAAATGTTGATCACCCTCAAAAAATCAATCATAAACTCCTTCTAATAAAATTGCTACAATGTTTCTTGTAAGGTTGTAGTTGACCTTTGATTACGACAAAACAAGTCAAATTACCAGGTATAGTGATTGAAAAGTGAAAATGATACTGCAGTGACAATGCCAACATTGGGTGATTTCGATGTTTCTCAATATCGCTACAGAGTAAAATGTGTTACATTCAGGGGAGCTTTTGAAGCAGGGTCATCTTTCATCACAAAATAGTTGATAACAGCCAAATTTAAACGTTCTGAATGATTTATATGGGATCATATCCTCGTAGAATTGAGGCCATCCGGGCTGCAGGGGGAGGTATATACAGGGTGTCCGGAAAGTAAAGATACAAATGCTCTAATTTCAAGAGATTTGCCTGTTATGAGATGAAATTGTTCCAGAATGTAGAATGACATTATAATAATATATCCTGCAACTGTCATGACTTTCAATTTCAAAATGAAAAAGTTATGGTTGCTATGGTAACGGGGTTCGGGGGTAAGTGGAGCAACGTCAAAACTGTGTTCTACAAATCTCTTTCCTGCTCATATGATCTTGGCACTCCACAATCTATTCCTATATCATATCAAATTATGTACCACAACAGCATAGGGATTAGTAATTTAACATTATTTGATCATTTCATATTACATGTATTACTACATTTGTACTACTATCATTGAATATTCAGTATTTTCCCCATTATTCTATACATTCTTGGTGCATCTTGATCGGCGATTCAAAGACCTGACAAAACCGCCGCTGTCCATCTCTCAGATTGCTGATAACATTGGCTTCCAGCTGAGTCTCATTTGTATGTTGAACTTTTTACAAATATTGCTTTCAAATGGACATTAAGGTAGAAGTCTAAAGAGGCTCCATCAGGTGAATATGGGGCATTTTATAAAAAGGTTTAATGTCAAGACACTTAATTGTAGGATTTGTTTTTTGCTTTGTGAATTGGTGCATTGTGGAGATGCAATATTGACTTACCTACTAATGGCCAGGGACCATTCTTCTAGGCACTTGTATAATATTTCTTTCATTATGTATACTGGATAATGACATAACATAGTTCTGATATGTAGCAATGGCATCATTATATAAAAGAAAACACTATGGTAGCAATAATACAATGATGAACAAAACAAAACATAGATAGAAAAAAGGAACAGAAAAAGCTGTTTCAAATGGTTGTCTTTTAGCAATTTTTCACTTTTTAGCGTTGTTCTGGAACTGCTCCGCATACCTCTCACATCCGTAACCATAACAACCCTATCTTGAACACATTTAGACTGTATGTGATGACAGTTGGTAGATATATTGTAATATTGTTCCTCTACAATCTGTAGCAATTTCATTTCATAAAACCCATTTTTTTAAAAATAAGAGTATTTGTATCTTTACTTTCCGGACACCCTGTACCAACCCTATGTTATTTCTGAATATCGCTACAGAGTAAAATGTGTTACATTCAGGGGAGCTTTTGAAGCAGGGTCATCTTTCATCACAAAATAGTTGATAACAGCCAAATTTAAACGTTCTGAATGATTTATATGGGATCATATCCTCGTAGAATTGAGGCCATCCGGGCTGCAGGGGGAGGTATATACAGGGTGTCCGGAAAGTAAAGATACAAATGCTCTAATTTCAAGAGATTTGCCTGTTATGAGATGAAATTGTTCCAGAATGTAGAATGACATTATAATAATATATCCTGCAACTGTCATGACTTTCAATTTCAAAATGAAAAAGTTATGGTTGCTATGGTAACGGGGTTCGGGGGTAAGTGGAGCAACGTCAAAACTGTGTTCTACAAATCTCTTTCCTGCTCATATGATCTTGGCACTCCACAATCTATTCCTATATCATATCAAATTATGTACCACAACAGCATAGGGATTAGTAATTTAACATTATTTGATCATTTCATATTACATGTATTACTACATTTGTACTACTATCATTGAATATTCAGTATTTTCCCCATTATTCTATACATTCTTGGTGCATCTTGATCGGCGATTCAAAGACCTGACAAAACCGCCGCTGTCCATCTCTCAGATTGCTGATAACATTGGCTTCCAGCTGAGTCTCATTTGTATGTTGAACTTTTTACAAATATTGCTTTCAAATGGACATTAAGGTAGAAGTCTAAAGAGGCTCCATCAGGTGAATATGGGGCATTTTATAAAAAGGTTTAATGTCAAGACACTTAATTGTAGGATTTGTTTTTTGCTTTGTGAATTGGTGCATTGTGGAGATGCAATATTGACTTACCTACTAATGGCCAGGGACCATTCTTCTAGGCACTTGTATAATATTTCTTTCATTATGTATACTGGATAATGACATAACATAGTTCTGATATGTAGCAATGGCATCATTATATAAAAGAAAACACTATGGTAGCAATAATACAATGATGAACAAAACAAAACATAGATAGAAAAAAGGAACAGAAAAAGCTGTTTCAAATGGTTGTCTTTTAGCAATTTTTCACTTTTTAGCGTTGTTCTGGAACTGCTCCGCATACCTCTCACATCCGTAACCATAACAACCCTATCTTGAACACATTTAGACTGTATGTGATGACAGTTGGTAGATATATTGTAATATTGTTCCTCTACAATCTGTAGCAATTTCATTTCATAAAACCCATTTTTTTAAAAATAAGAGTATTTGTATCTTTACTTTCCGGACACCCTGTACCAACCCTATGTTATTTCTGAATTAAAAAAGTTAAGGGGGGAGAACAGACTTATTTGACGCCCTGTATAGTTTCAAAGTAACCTCTGAACAGTTGAGAAAAAGAAAACCTGGATCAACTGAATGTGAAGTATATCTACTGTATAATAAGTACACAGTCAAGCAAAATGAAAATCATGATGATTCATACTATTTTTTTCATGGCCTGAGTTCGTCGCTAACATGCTAAATATAAGAGTTAGCTGACGTTTGGGAGTCTGACTTACCTTCTAAAGGTTAGAACCCGAATCTTAATGAATCCATATCACCTTTGTTGCGTCGATGATGATGCATAAACACAGCATTTGATAGAAATTAGTGTAAATGCTTTTCCGACTTTTTCATTTTTCATCAATGTTGACTTCCGGGAAGGCGTTGTAGTTGTCACGAAATAACGCATTGACCCTTGAACTTTACTTTGTTGACGTGTCAACCAAGCATGTCTGGTGTGAAAATTAAAAGAATATAAGCAATGTTCTACATCCGCCAAGCTAAATGAAGTAGCCAATATTTAAAATTACCAATTTCAAGTGAAGTACGCAACGAACGAAACTGCGTGATCTGCACTCCCACTATTGGTCTGAACGAAATGCTACGTAGAAATATGAGCCGTCTGCTGTATTAGTCGATTAATAGAGTAAGACCTGTTGGTGATGCTTTATAATTTAGACCAAAACATCGGAGAACAAACGAACCTGTAAATCGTGAAAACAACGAACAAATATTCGGTTTTCACATATGTTCGGTAATTTTTCGTATTGAAACTTCCGGAACTTACAAGGAAATGATTCATTTTCTCGGTCCATGATTTACCTCTTGGATGTTGTGGCAAATGCTCCATGGTTGACGGAACAAAGGTGATATGGTTTCATTAAGATTCGGGTTCTAACCTTTAGAAGGTAAGTCAGACTCCCAAACGTCAGCTGACTCTTATATTTAGCATGTTAGCGACGAACTCAGGCCATGAAAAAAATAGTAAAAAAATCAAAAATCATGCAAAAATTGGTTTTAGATTTTACCTATATCTGGACGTTTCCTACAGATGAAAAGTTTAGAAACAATTCCAAATAGCAACAATTATAACTATCGCAATTATGAGGTAGATACGTTGTGAATTGCCGCATAGAAAAGCAAAGAATGTAAAAATGTAAAGAAGAAAATTACCTTGCAAAATTCCGACAGGAAGTTTACTTTTCAATTTCGTTCAGTATATTTTTACAAAACACCTAATCCCCGGGGTAACGTATAACGACTTTGATATCACTCTCATACTATAGCTACCTTGCATTTGGTGTTCAGGAGCAACCCATTTGGCTTAATTAGTAATGATTATGTATTTGTTTTTATTTGTCTGTTCCTTATTAATGGTTATCGTTTGAATGATAGATGTTACTAGCACTTTCAATACTAAACACATGTACAAGTTAGACAAACAAAGTATTTTATGCATTTCTAGGTGTTAGATAGTGTGTATCTAGGCCATCCAGGTCATGATCATAACAATTACGACATTATATATCCACCCCATGATAAGTATGATACATTCACTTCACAATCATTATGGCATATCGAACTCTAAGTCTGGGACATACTCCTTATGATCTGTACGGCCGTCCCGGGTACGGTGATATCCACCTCATAATCATCATTGCATACCTTCCTCTTGATTTTTACAGAGACTTTTATATGTCTCTGATTATTATGGCATATGCACCTCATGATCATTATGGCATATCCACCAATCATTACTGCATTTCCAACTCCTGATAAGTCTACGGTCCCTCAGGTAGATATGCATATCTCCCTCTGGATAAACCCCATATCCAAAACCTCCCAGTACATAACCCTTATATATCCACTCAAAATGATTGGCAATGTGGCATATCTATCTCATGATATTATAGCATTTTTCATGTTGATTCACCGTATTGTGCTGCCATCTTTCAATGGGTTTCTTATAGGTTTTGTAGGGTAAGAAATTGCCTTTCATTTCCTATAACTTGGGGGTATTTAAGAGAAATTTTGGGCTTCATTCAGTAGAGAGTTAGATCGGGGGGAACATCACACATCATTTCTTTTCATCTTATTAATCTCATTTTCATTCTTTCTTTATCTTTGAACAGTTTTATTTTGTACTGAAGAGTGTAATTGTACATGTTTAGTCTTTTACTTGGAATAAAGTATAGTTTTATGAGTATACTAATTCTGTGTTAATCTTGTCTTTTTTACATTACAAGACCAATCCATATTATTTTATGAAGAACCCACAGAGCTATTTAAACAACAAAGCTCGAAGCTTCAATATGTACGGTACGCCCAACTCTTTAAATAGGCATATCACTACCTTTGGACCTTGTTTCCAAAGCTTTATTTGGAAAAACGTCTGGTGTCAATAAGTCTCTTTGCATTTACATATATTTTTTATTGTAATCATGTAGAGACTTGTGTGCGCACTGTGTATATTTTCTGTAACATCTTTGTGAAACAGTTGTTTCACCTGCCCCGTACCACACTACTCCCTTGGACTTTTTTAACACAAATATAATTTATTTGAAACCTAAATGCATCTAATTTCCTTCTTCAAACAAGCCCGAAATATGCAAACTAATTCAAAGGTTAACAACTGACTTTCTTTCAGAACTATCCTATTTTTTAATTTTCTCTACCCTTTGCATTCGTTTGACTTCACTTCTTAAAAAAGAGCTTCGTCTTGTAGTTTAACTAGACTCTACACGCAGGGTAAATTTTCTCAACCTTCATTGGTTAATAAGATCTGCATTGTTAAGTACCATGGGTAGCATTATTTTTGAAACACTTAGTAAAAAATAAAATATCACAAGAAGTGTTATAAAAGTTAAATTTTCAAACATGTTCACAATTTCATAGTATACATTTTCTGTACACAGTCTTCAGAGGGCATGAATTGCACAATGGTCCATCGTCTCATGACCTGAGCTAATCAGTATTTCCTATTGTTTCTGAGCATAGACATGATATCACCCCATAGCAGACAGATCGCCATGAATTACATTCGTATGATGCGAATCAGAAAATGATTCTTAGATAGATGGACTTGAAAATGAGAATTGTTCATTATAGAAACATTTTGTAACCAATGAAGCAAATTAATTGTTTACGGCTTAATAAATGATCAATGACAGTCATATTAAGTTCTATAAGTATGAGAATAGTCTCGCATCATACGAATGTAATTTTAGGCGATCTGTCTGCACGGGGTGGATGTTCATCTCGTTAAAATCCTGTTTTTCTATTCATGTATACAGATCTAAATGATCTTTCAAAAACAATAGAATCATGAATGTGTTCACGAATTGTGTTTGACAGTATTTAAATACAATAGAATAATAAAAATTTAATGTCAAAATACTATCTGTAGGCGTAATAGGTAAAATTTAACTAGGCTCAATCCCTGTCTGTATATCGTTCAGTTTAGTTCTTTCTTTTTGTTAGTCATTAGGACATATAGTAAACTAAACGCGAGACTGACGCCTAACCCTGGGAACAAACGTTGTGAATGAGGGCGAGGCGGTTTTTATAAAGTCATCTTTAAAATCGATTCGACCGGAGTAAGGGAGGGAGAACATAAAGACAAAGATGAAGTTGGAAGAAATGATGGAAGCAGCCGGAGGCTGTGGTAGATTCCAATGGATTCACATTTCCATATTAACCATGGCAACATGGTTGATTGCAATACTCAGGATGACGCTTTTGTATTACACAGCGATACCAGAGCATACGTGCTCCCAACCTCAATATAACTGGGGTAACTTTACAGAGTCGGAACGTATGAACCTGACAATTCCAAGGGAGATGAGGGATGGAAGACTCCAGTACAGCCAATGTAAAATCCACCAATTTAACAGGACAGAACTATTGCATGGAGAATCGTCCATGTTCCTAAATCGAAGCGACAGACCAGAAGTTCAATGCAGTAGCTGGAGTTATGATCGCTCCTATTATGAAGCTACGGTCGTTACTCAGGTAAGGGAGACATGTACAGGTAAACGCCAAGAGCGACAAGGCAATATAAATGATGAGGCACTTTTAACGGCTGAGTCAATGTTAATCCAATCTTTGCAATTTATCTATAGGCCTAGATGTAATTTCTTTAGTTTCCACTATTCCCCAAAACTGCCAAGTGAATGTTATGGTTCAATAGTTCGATGTACATGGCTTCAAGGAAGTTGATGACGGCAACTATAGTTGTAGAAATGAAAAATACTGAAACATTTATTTTCCATTGCAGTATCCTACACTTTCCTAGACAAGAACAAACGCCTAAAATCACCGAAATAGAGGATAATACAATTATATATACATATACAATTACCAACCTTTCTTAAACGTAACACTTCTAGTCCCACGGCGTATCCAGAAGTAACGAGGGTGGGGCCCAGATTTAAAATAAGGGAAAAATTTCAGCACTTGCGCAGAAAAAATGTTCCCCAAACTCCTAAAATTGGGCCCATTCACAATTTGTCCTAAAAAGGCCCAAAAAGGCCAAATAATGAGGTTTTTCATCCTCCTAAGCAGTTGTCCAGAATCCATACCTCCTCCTCCCTTGGAAAAATAAAACGCTGTCTTGAATTTAGAAATCTGTGCACGGAGGATAGTAGTTCTTTGTAATTAACAAACCACGTTCATCCCAAATCTTTTTCTTCCAAGTGGGATTTAGTATGTGACAGGCGCTGGATGGTGGCAACCTCTCAGAGTGTTTACATGGCAGGACTTCTGGTTGGTGTTTTTGTGTTTGGTCAACTGAGCGACAGGTGAGAATTTTTCATGTCTATAGACGGGAGACGGTTTTGTTATAAACTAGATCTTGCCCGTAGCCAGCTTTTACCAGGAGGGGGAGCTTTTTTCCAGGGGGGAGCTTTTTCACAATTTTGGCTTAAAATCATGCGACAAATTCTCAGAATGGTGAAAAACTGCATGATTTTGAAAGAATTTCTGGCCGGGGGGGGGGAGCCCCCAGCTCCCCCTCTGGCTACGGGCCTGTAGATGAAATGGAAATACTCTTAATTATATGTCATTAAAACGAATTCAAAGTCCATATTTTATTTGAATTCTACGTGCAAAATTACATCAAGAGATGTACTGGTTTTAAAAAGTGACCGAGTTAATTCAAAATGTGACATCTACATGTAGGTCGGGGAGGTTCACCATGTGAAATATCTTTTCTTCTATAGTCTAATTGGACAGATAATATTTTTACTGGATATATTTTTAATTGTATTAAATTAAGGGTAATATAAAAATTGATGAATATTCAAGTTTAAGGGAATTTCCTAATACCCGGCCTGTCATGTTATCTGGCCCGAATTAGACACCTACTGCTGAAGCTGGTAATTACCTACTCGCATCTGGGCTTTTATATTTACTGGATTGATCAATACCACGGTGCCCATGTCAAGCTGCGCGCCTACTTAGGCGCGCAGTTTGTTTCGATCACAAACTGCGTGCCTAAGAACATTGGATCATTTAAGTTGGAGTCTGTATTTTGAAAGGTTATTTAAAGACATTTATCCTGCATTGTTTTCTTGTTTAATGCGTTCATTCTGTGGCGAATATACGAATCTTGCAAATACTAGCAAAAACTGTGGGCAAATGAATCTTAGTTTTAAAACATAAGCAGATTAACGGCATTTTCGTCACTGATTTAATGGGAATTTATACGTAAATCGACCTAGCACTTTAAACATAAATGACAAATACTTTAGACTCGTTTTATATTTAATTCCTTACACATTTATCATGTTTAATTCAAAATATTTCGAAATAAAACAGATAATCAGGAGATTAAAAAGAAATAAACCACAAACTGCGGGCCTATTTTAGCCAGAAATTACAATCTGTGCGCATACACTATTAAAACTACATATTATCATTGGAATTTCTACAGAGATACGTGTAGGTGTTTTCGATGTAGCTTTGGAAATTTTGCTTTATCGTCAGATTTTATGAGATTTTCATATTGAAATTCAAAATGTATAATAGAAGTGACAATTAAGTTGGGAACGAAAAAAACATTTATTTTCAGATCACCATCTTGGTGGATGGACTCTCATAGTGTTTCAATTATGGGGTTCTACTATTAGACACATATCTGCCTTGTATGGCGCTTATGTTTTCTAATAATACAAAACAAGCTTGGATAGGCAAGCAGTTTTGAAATATTAGGCACGCAGTTTGGGAAATACATGTGAATATAGGCGCGCAGTTTGACAAGAAAAATGTTTAAATCACGTTTATGGCGTATTATCGTTTTGAACACAAACTTTGCTGTTTTAATCAGATGTGATCCTATATATTCTAGCATACACAGACACAATGGCTGAATAAACGGCAAATGACGATAAAAAGACATAGATATAACTTTACACTGTAAATTTTTAACACAGAAGTTACTTAAGACCCTTATATTGAGATAACTAGGTTTACATCGGGAAAAACATTGAGTACTATGAGTAAATTAAGTTCATCTTCACAGAATGGTACTATCTTTAGAACGAGACTAACCTTCTATTTTTCGTATTTTGGCTCTTTTTGGGAGTCGTGTCCTCCCCGTCTCACATTTTGAAATATGCGCGCAGTTTGTCTGAGTTTCAAACTGCGTGCCTAGTTGGCACGCTGCTTGACATGGGCATCGTGAATACGTTCCGAAAAAGTCCCTTAAATTAAGAGTTTAATGTCTTTCTAATTTTATAAAGGATATGTAAAATTACTTATCCTATGCCAAGTAGAGTTCTAGGCACATAAGTTGGTAATATATATCCCGCATCCTGATTTTGAGGTTTCCATATCCAGAACTTCCATATCTCCCGTCATATCTCCCACTTCGGTGCATATCTTCCCACTTCCGGTGCATATCTTCCCGATTCCGGTAATGCAATAAAATGACTTTGCATATGAATGATTTGTTTATTTTTATTATACCTTGTACTATTGAAATGGCCATCTGCCCCTGAAAACTCTACTTGGTATAGGATAAAGCAGTTATGTACGGTCGGTTTGATATTAGGTTCATCCCTCGGTGCCTACGGTTTCTCAGGTAGATATGTATATCTCCCTCTGGATAAACCCCATATCCAAAACCTCCCAGTACATAACCCTTATATATCAATATTCCAATTGTCTATTAAGTACTCCATCTTTTCAATTTTTTTTTCAATTCAATTTCAAAATAATTTATTTCAGTTTTCATTACAAAATTTACAACATTATACGGGCTATGACACCTTTATCCATCTTTTGGAGAAACATATGGATGGTAACTTTTTGGGGTAGGCGGGGCAGTATCATTAATGCTAATCTGATGAATCAATGTTTTCCCGTCAAAAGAAGCATGTTCGATTTTAAAAGTATATATTTTTATGATAAATGGTGAGATAGATAGGTTGAGGAAGTAGGATAGGTATTCAACATTAACGTTCCAAATTTCAAAAACATCTTTCCATGAAGATGAGTTCTTTTTTGATGGGACTCGAGCCACACATAGGAAGCCGTCAGAGTTAAATGTAGTCTGTCGTGTTTCATAGCTGGTATGTCTGATGCCCTATAGTTTATCTTCCATTTATTGAAATATGGCATTTCAAAAAGGACACTACTCTATCATGAAACAAGAGTTGTTCGGACATTTGGAAGTTTAAGCTTGCATTAAAAATCGAAACACCAACCTATCCGTGTGACCAATCGCCCATACAAATGCATCGCTTAAATAACTTACGTTCGCGTTAAGGTTGTGAAAAACAGTGGTAGCTTAAAGGGTGACGCATATCGTTTAGCAAATCGAACGCTCGTTTCTGGTGTTGCTCACCGTTTAGTATAAAAGGCCCGATCCCGGAATAATACTCAAGGGTTCTCAGGTTCGAGGTCGTTGTGTCAACACCTCTAACTGTTATATAGCATAAGTATATTATAGATCGTCACACATTTATAAAAGGGTGATTTTTATTTTGACAAATCAATTCCACATTTATGGGTGAAGTTTCAGGATCTTCTATTTGTGTATAATAAGGAAAAATTGGCATCTAAATTTCCCCATAACGTAATAGCACACAGCTTGGCATATGAAATATCCTACAAATGAAACAAAGCAAGACAAACCGGTTTCTAATACAAGGATTTATATTGGCTGTTGTACATGTATTCTTTGAACGCAATCACTCTTTGGATTACGTTTTCAAAATCATTATAAATGGATTACTCTTTCTCAAAGACAATTTCAATAAACTGGATTTTACAGAACTCCCCTTATTTCTTAAAAATGGACTGATCCAGTTGATTCGCCTGGAGCCGCCATATTGTTTTTATACGGGATGCTATTCGGAACCCTACTCTATTGTTCCCAGTCATTACCCCGGGGATATATACTTACAGGTTTGGACGGCGAAAGTTGGTTATTCTGACGGGTATTGCGTGTAATATTCTGACGTATGCAGTCACGTTCTCGCCAAACTACATCACGTGGCTTATAATCAGATTTGCTATAGCCTCTACTGAGATTGCTTTTGGAACAATAAGCTATGTATTGGGTAAGTATAATTAGTATAGACATGCAAAGGGAAAAATCCTTGGCTCGATCTTTGTCAAGTATGTGAAGCCCCATGTAAAGTTTGAAAATATGTTTTTATCATGCATTTACTCTTTTGTTATTTTAAAGATTTGAAAAAAAATTCGGACAAAAAAGTTGTCCTACCAACTTTTTTTCTTCTCAAAAACTCAAATTCAAATAAAAATTGATTGAAATTCTTCATGGTCAAATTTTTAACTATACAGAGTAAAACTTATTTTTTAACACCATTGAGAAGAAATGACAAACTGTTTCAACAATAAAATATTACATCTATTATGTGCCCCTTTAAATGTCGAATTTTTTTCTCTGTCAATCTTTTCTCAATATGTTAAACTTTCAAAATAAACCAACGTTGATTGTCCAACTTGGTTACAAAGAAAAATATATTATGTTTTAAATGTTACTGTACCATTGGTTTCTATGGGAACTAAAATTTTAAAATTCATTTTTCGCTGAACAATTCTCATGCATGGATGAGTTCATTTCTCGTTTATTAATCAACCAATTTTTATTTTTTTCTACAAAAGACACGTGCCGATGAATGCTATATGCATTGGTGTATATTATCACTTGTTAAATAAAATGTGTGAGCTAAAAAATCGCACATATCACATTTTAATAACATTAGGTAAGACTATACTTTAAACCAAAGTGGTTTAAACTTTATATGGGGCTATTAAAGGCTGGCGCCAATAAACTTATATTTCACATATATCACTGGTAAACTATAAGTCGGGCGACGGTTGGCGTCTGTAACAAATGGCAGGTGGTGACATTTTGCATGTTTACGCCTTGTTTTTCTCATATAGCGCAAGAGCTTGTGGGGAAAGACTGGCGACTTATTGTGACTGTTTGCTGTGCGATGCTTTGGTGCCTGGGGTACATGACCATAACTGGACTCGCTTACTTTCTACGAGACTGGCGAAACCTCAATTTAGCCATCGCGGCTGTCAACACTCCTTTTGTGATCTATGCAGTATTGTAAGCTTACACATCAGGACTTCGTTCGATTGCTTATGTTGTTTAGATTATAATTATGTCGGAACAACTAAAACCCTCTTGAAAATATATTCCATCCTGGGGGGGGGGGGGGGTTCTCAGTGTATACAAAATTTGGCGGGAGTCTTCAAAATCTTAGTCTTCAAACTTTGAAATGAAAAGAACGCGGCTCATTCATAGTACTTCGCTTTGACCCGGACATGCAAAATGAAAGATGCCACTCATCATTGTCTGTCTTTATTCTAGTGCCATGCCATCGTCTCCCAGATGGCTACACAGTCAAGACAGGGGGGAAGACTCCATTAAAATGATCCAAACGATAGCTAAAACCAACAGAAGAACCATTCCTGAAAAAGCAGAAATAACTGAGGTAATTTACTGTAGCCTATCATTTTCATTTTCACGACAACATACGCTTTTTTCACTGGATGTGAAATGTGAGGGACGATCGAAAATACGCAATCCTGCTATTAACTAATTTTGATTTGCATCGAAGTTGAATTTATACTTCATTTTACTAAAATACGTAGTGTCCCCGATTAGAATTCTAGGCCATATGTTTCCTTAAGAAATGTAACAATATAAAATGCAGAATACCAACACGACCAAAAAATTATTATTCTTTAATATATTTAATACTGTTGAAATTAATCACACCACTTACTCGCATTTCAGACGACTGTTGCAAAGAGAGCAAACGTCATTGATTTGATGAGAACTCCAAAAATGCGCAAAAGATCGTGTGCGCAGTTATTTATCTGGTCTGTTATTTCTCTTTTTTGTGTAACGTATTTGATTATTTGTAAAGTGACACTATAAAACACTTCACTTATATTCATCGTACAAAATAGTTAAACATCATCCAAAAAATCCGTTTAAAGTAAAAAGAATTAATTCAACACACAATAAAATTCAAAACCACAAACAAGTATTCTATTTCGCAAACGTTTCACGTTATGGTACCATTCCGTTGTTTATAGGTGTGTTACTAGTGCTGTTTACTACGGGCTATCATTTGGTGCAGGAACCTTGATCGGTAGCCCTTATCTGAACAATTTTTTAAATGCCGCAATAGAGGTACCCGCGAGTATTGTGATTTGGCCTCTTGCCACTAAACTTGGGAGAATACTACCCCTTGGTGTGTCTTTAATACTTGGTGGAGCTGCCCTGCTATCGACATTGGCTGTCCCAGAAGGTACAGGGTGACCCAAAATGAATGCAAGCCATAGATGTGCTTGTCCAAGTAATTGACCAATTGATCAACTCCGATCCGCTTAAAATGAGTGGGAAAACAAGCACATTTATGGGTTGCATTAATTTTGGGTCACCCTGTAGTACTAATGTATAAATTGTTGCCGATCTTCATAGGATTTTCTTATTTTAAGATATTGAGCTTTTCACACGGGTATTTTTTAATTATATCAAGTATACAATGTTTTTAAAATCTAAATCTAAATCCGCAACGCAACAGATTTCGGACAGGTCATATGTTGGATTTTGGCTATTTTCTGAGTATTTGAACAGGTGCATACATTGTATGTTAGGCCAATGCATTACCTCCAGGAAAAGTACTCATACATGTCATGGGTAAAATAATTCGGACTTTGAGACAGGGGAGGTGCAAACAGCCCACCCACATGTTTTTCGGAAATGTTGTCCTGCTTTTCAACCCCTTCTATCCCTGCTTTTAATGTTTTTTGTTGCATCAATAATATGTTGCGTTTCGTGACACAGACACCCTTTCACATGAATAATGCATTGGGGGTCTTAATTTTATAAATACAGTAAAACCTGCGAACAGGGAATGCTCTTCGGACTGGAGTAAAGTTTCCTTGTTCAGAGGTTTTCCCTATAGACCGACCGGCCGCACTTTCAGCAAACTCAGAATTGCCGAAGAAGCATTTTTTGTTTATATACTTGGGTATTAATTGATTTTACCAATGCCGACTCCATACTCGGTTGCTAGACTTTGTTGTGACATCTTGGAAGATTTATGAAGGTCTCCAACCTCCCTCCTTTAGCTGAGGGTAAGGAGCATTCTCCCGATGTTGATTTTAGCCGATGATGCTGGTGTATGATGATGTCTAGTTGTTGTAATTATTGATAGATTTGGCTCAACATGACACATGTACTTATCTGTTATCTCCATTAACAATTGTGTCAATCCCTAGATTATCTCAACTGATTAGATGTAATTAGGTTTGTTGAAAGGAAGAATAAGTGTCATGATAATAAGTAACAAACAGATTAGTATTAGTTTTAAAATATATCAGGGTAATTAACAGTGGGTGGGATGCTTCATCATGTAAACAATTGGCTTATCTTAATCTCAATCATATTAATTCAAGCTTTTTAGGATCAGATATTGGCTTAGGACGTTCACACCTCTGAAAAATAATGGAATATACAGTGTCACCAATATTCCATATTCCTTGTTCACAGGTGAATATTTATAATTTGCCCCAAAATAGTGTTCCTTGTTCCCTGTTCACAGGTTTTCCCTACAGAGAGGGTCCATTAACATGTAAGTCAATGGAAAAATATTCGGTTCTTTTGAAAAGCCTTCCTTGTTCATAGGTTTTCCCTACAGAGAGGTATTCCATCGGACAGGTTTTACTGTATATCAATTATGGTTGACCAAAATTAAGCTGAAAGCAATGGATATGGGAAAATAACATGGAAAATGTTGTTTTCCACTTTATCTTAAATAATGCATTATATTCATTGTGAGGCTGAGGGGTTAGGCTAGTTAACTGTGTCTAAAAACGCAACATATTGATGCAACAAAAATTGAAAAAGCAGAGGTGGAAGGGGTTGAAAATCAGGAAAACATTTCCGAAAAACATGGGGATGGGTTGTTTGCACCTTCCCTGTCTCTGAGTCCAAATTATTTATCAGCTCGAGAGTACTTTTCCTGTAGATAATGCATTGGTCTAACATGGCAATGTATGCACCTGTTTAAATCATCAGAAAACAGACAAAATCCAACATGACTGTTTGAAATCTGTTGCGATGCTTTCCGTGCTCCTTTCATGACTTCTTCATTTCAGATCTTGGTATAGTAGTTCTGGTGCTTTCACTAGTGGGGAAATGCGCCATCTCAATTGCATTCATATTAATTTACATCCTGGCAGTAGAAGTGAGTCCCACTGTGGTACGAAACATTGCTCTCGGCTCATATTCGATGTCAGCCAGAGTTGGGGGAGTTTGTGCACCATTTCTTATGTATCTGGTAAGTGAAATACACAAACTGTTTAAGGTGATATGTAATAATTTAGCCTTGCTACAAGACTTTGGACCCCCGTTTCTATATACTTCACCAGCACAACACTGGCAACATGTAGGGGGGGGGGGGGTAAACAGTTGGGGGGGGGGTCACGAGGACTTGTAGCGAGACTAGCAAAACGCCAGCGTATATTAAAGAATAAACTCCCACCACCTCTTTTCATAAATTATAAATTGTTGATTGAAACAGTTTAAGAGTGTCGATCATAATCACGATGCCCATGTCAAGCAGCGTGCCTACTAGGCACGCAGTTTGAAACTCTGACAAACTGCGCGCATATTTCAAAATCGAAGACGGGGAGGACACGACTCCCAAAAAGAGCCAGAATACTTAAAATACAAGGTTAGTCTCGTTCTAAAGACAGTACCATTATGTGAAGATGAACTTAATTTACTCATAGTACTCAATGTTGTTCCCGATGTAAACCTAGTTATCTCAATATAAGGGTCTTAAGTAGCTTCTGTGTTCAAATTCACAGTGTAAAGTTATATCTATGTCTTTTTATCGTCATTTTTTGCCGTTTATTCAGCCATTGTGTCTGTGTATGCTAGGATATATAGGATCACTCGATCTGATTAAAGCAGCATAGTTTCAAAACGAGAATACGCCATAAACGTGATTTAAACATTTTTCTTGTCAAACTGCGCGCCTATATTCACATGTATTTCCCAAACTGCGTGCCTACCCAAGCTTGTTTTGTATTATTAGAAAACGTAAGCGCCATATGTAAGGCACATATGTGTCTAATAGTAGAACCCCATAAGTGAAACACTATGAGAGTCCATCCACCAAGATGGTGATCTGAAAAAAGTTTTTCGTTCCCAACTTAATTGTCACTTCTATTATACATTTTGACTTTCAATATGAAAATCTCATAAAATCTGACGATAAAGCAAAATTGTCAAAGCTATATGAAAAACACCTACACGTGCCTCTGTAGAAATTCCAATGATAATATGAATTCTTAATAGTGTATGCGCACAGTTTGTAATTTCTGGCTAAAATAGGCGCGCAGTTTGTGCTTTATTTCTTTTTAATCTCCTGATTATCTGTTTTATCTCGAAATATTTTGAATTATACATGATAAATGCGTAAAGAATTAAATATAAAACGAGTCTAAAGTATTTGTCATTTATGTTTAAAGTACTAGATCGATTTACGTATAAATTTCCCGTTAAATCAGTGACGAAAATGCCATTAATCTGCTTATGTTTTAAAACTTAGATTCATTTGCACATAGTTTTTGCTAGTATTTGCAAGATTCGTATATTCGCCACAGAATGAACGCATTGAACAAGAAAACAATGCAGGATAAATTTCTTTAAATTACGTTTCAAAATACAGACTCCAATTTAAATGATGCAATGTTGCTAGGCACGCAGTTTGTGATCGAAACAAACTGCGCGCCTAAGTAGGCGCGCAGCTTGACATGGGCACCGTGATAATCACAATGTTTTATCCACGATAGAAATAATTTTTTAATTAAATAAAGATGGCATTGTAATCGATCTGTGTTTCTCTATAAATATTCACAAAATTTGATAGGACCACCTACCCTTTTACACCTGCTTTTGATTGCCATTTTTTATGGATAACTCCCATAATTATATTTAAATGAGTTGTCCCTGCGTTAATCAAATTGTCAGCTGGCAGCCAGCAGTTGATACCAGCGTATGGTACCTTAATATACCAGTTTCTTCTCAAATATTTATGTATTTAGAATGTCTTCCATGGCAACCTATCAAATATCATCCTTGGAGCACTCGCAGTCCTTGCCGGCCTTCTAGTATTTATCTTACCAGAAACTCGTGGCAAGCCCCTCCCAGAAACAATAGACGACGCGGAGAATTTCAGGTAGGAACCTAAAATGTAATCGCCATAACAAGACGGTCAAACATCCAAAACGTTAACTGTTTTTATTGTAATTTTATTTGATTTCAGGAGAAAGCATCCCAAAAATGATAAAGACAAGCCAGAACTTGATAATAAGACGTACTCACAGCCCAATGGCCGAAACAATGTCGAGGATACAAGTCGACCTGCCAGACAAGTGAATGGACAGAGCAATGTTGCATTCGAATTAGAAATAGACACAGATATTCCTCATTTGGATGGTAGTTGTGCATCAGAAACTGTTAAACATTGATGACGAACATGAAAATGACCATAGGTTAAGGGCGATAGAAATCATTTTTAAATAAAGATGGCATGGTAATCGATCTGTGTTTATCTAGAGAAAAAGATAATACTGGATTCTGTTGGTGCTGCCATCTTTATATCGGCCCAGAACCTATGAAAATGACAATGCGGGTACCCGGGGCGGGTACATATAAGTGAATGGTCCAGTGCTCATAATTAAGATATGATTGACCCATTGCATGCTTGGTCTACTGGGAGAAGACTTTGAAATATTGTATTTTTAGTAAGAACAAGTAGGATGGGGAAGACTGTTTGAAATTTTAATTATCTAATTAACCAATGTCTATTACCCGGTGGGGACAGTGGGGCAAGACGGGCCCCCTAAGAAGACCAGTATTTTTAACGACTCGTGAAGTTTTTTATCGCTAGGGTTAATAGTCTGCTAAGCCCATGTTTATTGAAACAAGGTACATTGGTTCTCTGATATACAATGATTTTAACTTTGAAATATATTTCTGAATGACAAATGTAAGCTTACATCTTACTAAATAATTGGTTTTGTGTGGTCATGGGGCAAGAAGGGTTACCGTGGGGCCCTTCTTACCCCGCTCTCCCGGCCCTACTTTGTAGTTTAGGGTCCTTCATTATTGGATGATGTGTTGACAGGGGCCTATGTTTCGAAAAGCTGAATTCTGTTTGCTGATCCTTCTTCAGAAGATTGACATAGGGCCAACTTTTTTTTATCATGAACATTTTTTTCTGACTGTCTGAAGGCCATTTTTTGCCATTTGCCAATGGCATTGGTCCCCCACGCCAGCAGGGGCGTAGGAAGAAGGTGTAAATTCAACACTACGCCAAAAAATAAAACAATTGTCAAATCTTCTATATCAAAACGCCTATTTTATGCTTGTAAAATGTCATTTTATGGCAATACCTTTCTAATGTACTTAAAATGTTCGAATCTTTTTTATCATATAAAATCACCATGGAAAGCCGATCTTTTAAATCTCGACACAACTCATTCTCACTTTTCTAATATTAATGTTATTTTTCTCGAAAGATAAAGCCGACTTTCCAGATAACAATGAGAGATTTTCTGAATAATTGAATTTAGATTCATATTATTGTCTGATTCCATTGTGTATCGTGCAGTACGACAATACAGATTAAAGAAACTAGTATGATCAATCGATTTAGAGAAACGTATTCGTGATCAATGATCACAATTTACGCTAATATAATGTCTGCAAACTTTTCATAACACGAATTCACAAGACCAAATACCCCCCCCCCCCTCTACAAAGGTCAACGTGACTTAGGGGGTGCCAAAAATCCTATATTTCCCAAAATAAAAATCTATTATAAAAATCCAAATTATAGCTTTTCCTGAAATTGTACTTTAAGTACTTTCAAAGATAGCAGGTATCGCCAAAACTCATTGAAATCAATAGAACGCGTAATTGAATAATCAACAATTTCAAGTTGTTTTTGTCTTTTCAAGAAGTACTACCAAAAACAATTAGTCACTGTTAGTCATTTAGTGAGAAAATAGATAAATGCTGCATTACGGAACATGCACAAAAACTGCAAAGGTATTCATCGAGTAGTAGAAAAAAACTGTTTTTATCTCAAATTCGTAAAGAGAACGCGATTCACAAATGTTTGGCGATATTCAGTAGCTTTAAATGCATAAGATAGTCAATAGTGGATCGATTTCTTTAAAATCTGTTCAATCATTTTTTACCAAAAAGAGCAATAATGATTACTATATGTATTTTCTACAGTATTCGAAACAAGGTGCATAACTTTCAATATTTTAAAACTAATTCAATATTTCATGAATTTAATTTTTCAAAAAGTGTCATTTATCTGCGGCCAAGGTTAGAAAATAACAGAGGCACAACAACCTTGCAAAAGAGTACTATTGAAAAATCGAGCATATGATCATATGGTATCAAAAAACATTTCTTTAGGTTGGTGTGCTCGAGATTACTTTTGCAATTTATGCACATTGAGAAAATATGGCTAAAGAACAAAAGAAAATTAATGAGCCTTTTTTATTCTCACTTTTCAACACTAGGCTACGCACTGACGTTTTGGCGTACATTGTTTCCTACGCCACTGGCCAGGGTTACCTTCTTCTAAGAAATTGGCTAGAGACTCGAGTAACCCCATTGAAGGGGCCATTTTTGACAAATGTGTATCCGCGGGGTCTATCAACCTTCGCGAACACCGATGATGAAATTTGAAATTGCCGCCCTGGTAAGCCGCTCCATATAAACCAATAAAATGAAGCGAGAGATAAGCGCGATAGCAATAGAGATACGAAATAATAAGCCAATCAAAACATCGCTTTCAAAGCCCGTCGTGACAGCTAATCCGAGAAGTGAGTTTGTTGCACAACAGCCGCAAGATTGTACAAAAGTGAAGGTAAGGAGTTTAATTGCGAACTCTTACAGTGTTTTAATTGTTGTAAGGTAATATGGTTTCATTTGAAATCAATTAAATAGCTCACAGAGCTCAACTTGAGTAGCCTAATTAGATTAGTTCAACTTCAATTTTTAAAACTTGCTTTTCATTTTCAAGTTTCAACTTTTCAAGTTTTGGTTTTCAATTTCACAGTTCCAGTTTCTTTTGTACCCTTTGCACTCGTTCGGCTTTGCTTCTCAAAAGATAGCTTCGTTTTCACTCTTTCAGTTTCCAATAGATCTCTGAATTCACCGCGCTAATCAGAGTTTGTCCTACCCTGCGTGCAGAGTCTAGTTAAACTACACTCTGCCTAGTAGAGACCATATTACAGTTTAGTGGCCCCGCCCCCACGACGGGTACCGGTGACAGTTTGGGTAATAAATCACTTTTGACTTACGCGCTGACCTTTCTTCCACCAATCGGCGAGCTTGAAGAAACATACGCCAAATGCGTTCTAATTAAATATGCGCATGTCATTGGTCAATTTCGGGCTCAACGATGACGTCAGAAGGAATAACCATATATAGAACGTCGGTCAAATTTGGCCGACGAACACTGATTGGCGCGGTGAGTTCACAGGTTTATTTTAGTTTGAAAGAGTGAAGACGAAGCTCTCTTTTAAGAAGTGAAGTCAAACGAATGCAAAGGGTAAGTTTGTCCTCAAAATAAGGATGATTTTCTGTCTTTCTATATGGTCATTATCCCAATGAACGAAGTTCGGTAGGGATATAGTGAAGCCCTCCGTCAGTCCGTCCGTCTGTCCGTCCGGAAGATAACTCAAATACTAGTAGACGGATTTTCTTCATATTCAGCGAAAAGATGTTTATTGGTGAATAGTTTTACGCAAAAAAAAATTTTTCAAGATGACCGCCGCTTTAAAAATGATGGGACTTTTTCGCAAAAATCATAAATTTTTCATTCTAAACCAAAGTAATTAATATTATTGTTTGAAATTTTGGTAGTATATTCACAACATTTATCTATTTCACATGTATTTCGTGTTTTTCATCCTGACCCCCAGGGGCCCTGTATTTTTTTTCTTTTTTTTTTCTACTTTACGTATGGGGGGTCAGGAAAACAGAGATTTTTGCTAATTTTTAGATCTTTCTGAAGTATAGCTTTATTATACTCAAATGAAAGGCAATTAAGAGTAGATTGCAAATATTATATCTTTTTTCTGATTCGAGCCTCGTAAAATTCAAAATGGCCGTCTAATGTTCAAAGTATGTCTATATTATACTCATATTGAAGGAATTTTGGAGTAGATCACAATTATGGTATTATTTTTCAGATTTGTACCTCAGAAAATTCAAAATGGCTGCTTTGCAGGAATTCGCAATTCTAAAATCTAATTTTTTCAATTTTAACCAAAATAATGAGTATAATTGATTGGAATTCAGTAATTGATATTTTGTTCGTTGGGATTTGCTACTCCGCTGTAATATAGTCTATTGCCACAGGAAGATGTATATTATTAAGTCCTTTTTTGGCCCTAACGAAGCCTTTTGCCCTTCCCCAATCTCAGAACAGATTAATTCCCACATCTCTTCTGATAGGTGGGGGGGGGGGGCAAAAGCCCATAAAAGCCCAAAAAGGTCTGGATACAACTTCCTGTGGACTTTGCGCGTAGGGTATTTCTTTTCCTATGTAAATCAAATTACCTCAAGTGGATTTTCGAAAGTTTTATGCACCATTCAAAACTTTGTCTGAGATCCCCCCACTGGCATGGCAATTTGACAAAAAATTTTGGCCTGCTTAGGCTATCCTGGGGTCAAATAACCGCTTAAAGGCAGAATCAGATCTATAGGGGGTGACAAAATTACCAGCAACTTGTTTAATTATATCTCCCAAAAGATTCACAATATGTTATAAATTGGTGAAGTTATTAATAATTCAAAGTGCAAAAATGGGTGAAAAATGTTTAAATTCTCCCAAATAATGAGAATGGAAAAATGATACATTACTGTAAAAATCTTTAGTTTTCTTTTGTGATTTTTAGAAAATAGACATGACAAGGAAGGCCAAAAATATTCTAAAATTGAAACAATGTTTTGTTGAGCCTGCTCGCTATATCTGATTCTCTCTTTAAACGAAGGACTTTAAAGTACAATGAAGCAATGTACTGACAGAAAGGCATTTTTATTTTGAAAAACAGTGCAGTGTGAGACTCACAGTATGTTAATTGCCCCACCCCGGGGGCAATAAATCTGGTCAAATATTCCCGACTATCGGGCCCTTCCCCAAAATCTGTTCCTTGTTAGTAGGCAACCTAATGCCCATGAATGTTGAGGCTACGTGTGGTAGCCTAATTTGTTTATGTCAATTTTTTAATGAGGGATACCACATATGGTAATAAGATTCTTTGCGGACTTCTTGTGCTAATCTGTATATGTAATACGATTATGTCCCTGTCATTGAATATATGCCTTCGATTTGTTGTTATATAGCCCGAGCTTGTGAAGGGCTAATTGATGGCATACCTCCGACCTACATTATTTTTGATTTGTGGTTCGGCTATCATATATGTGTGGCCTTTTATATTATGATGCTTCTCTGCCATGTTTCTTTTTGAAAATATTAACATGGCTGACACTCCCTAAATTACAAAAGGCCACAGCTTTTATGATCATTATACATAACTATCTGAAATATTCAAAAGTTAGGTCTTGTACAAAACAAAATTAAAACAAATTAGACTCATTGCATGGAGTAGTTAATTTAATTTAATTTCCTTTCGAATAACGAAACATGAGTTAAAAACTAATTTGTTAAGTTTTCTTAGTGTTTTTATGATAGCATCAGACCCGTAGCCAGGATTTGCCAAGCGGGGGATTCAGTTTTCAAAAATTTCCAGGGGGGGGGTTCACATTTGACACTTTTGGACCAAATATGGCTAAAATCACTTGAGAAAAGCTCAAAATGGTGAAAGACTGCATGATTTTGAAAGAATTTTTTGAGGGGGGGGGGGATTCGCCGAACCCTGTGAACCCCTGTTGGCTACGGGCCTGAGCATGCTCCATCAGGCTGGATAAATTTTTTGTTGACAGCCCATGAGATTGCACCATTTAATCTAAAAAGCAATTGTCTCAATTATCTATAGATTAAACTTGAGGTATTTTTAGTTTTCAAACTTCAGAGGGCTAGAATCAACGATTAATGATTTTGAATCATATAAACATGATAAATGTTGTTTTCAACTTTTCAATTGGTTCCAGGTATGCTAGTAATTTCTCAAAGTGTGAAAACTGAACACATTCCTTAATCCCTAGAATAAATCTCTTAGAGGATTTTCCCAAAGAAATTCAATGGTATAGTTCCAAGCAGATTTTGAGATAACAAGAGAGAAAACCTTTAATACACACTTTATTGAGTTGTTTTGTTTATATTTAATTTAATTTCATGTGATTAAATTGTGAAATAAATGCATTACATCGGGAGCATTGGTGGTTGATTTAGTGAAATTAGACTGGTAATCATATTTCTGAAATTCAAATTGTTTAGAATTTTTGAAGAAGAATTACTTTTAATTAACACAAAATATTTGTTCATGAGGTCTAATAGATATTTTAATTATTTTATCCATTTTATTCATGTTATTTTTTCGAAAGGATTTTATTACTAGAAAATATATTGCTTGAACATGTGAACAGTAAACAGCTGCAGCAGTAAACAAATACTCTGCTTGCAGAGTCTAGTTAAACTACACTCTGCCTAGTAGAGACCATATTACAGTTTAGTAGCCCCACCCCCATGACAGGTACCCACGGGGTACCATCGAATAATTTTGGCAACGTACCGGAGAACGACATTTTACTAAGAAATGGCAATAATTTAGCACAATATATTTTTTAACTAGAGTTCTATTTTGATTTTGACAAAAGTAAGTATTCCATGCAATAACTATTTCATTCATGAGTTTGTAGGAATTCTGTTGGAACCCAGTTCTGTTCAAGTACTAAGTTATTGAAATCGGCGCAGACGGACTTTACTCCAAAAGATGGTTTTTCGATTATAACTTTTCACAACATTTAAGTATAGACTTTTGAAAAAAGTACAGAATAGTCCTTATACTTTTGAATAATTCTGTTATTTCTGATTCACACGACTCTGATTTGTTTAATTAAAAAAAAAGTTTTAAAAATATTACTTAGGAACGTAACCGGAGCTGGGAACGTAACCGGAGCAGATCAGTTGAATTATTTAATCAAAAAATTAAAATATATGATTTAAAGCACATTTACTTATTTAAAAACATACGGGATTGTTCGAATGCGTATTCATTAATATATATTCAAAAGTCTATACTTAAATGTTGTAAAAAGTTATAATCGAAAAACCATCTTTCGGAGTAAAGTCCGTCTGCGCCGATTTCAATAACTTCGTACTTGATCAGAACTGGGTTCCAACAGAATTCCTACAAACTCATGAATGAAATAGCCATTGCATGGAATACTTACCTTTGTCAAAATCAAAGTAGAACTCTAGTTAAAAAATATATTGTGCTAAATTATTGCCATTTCTTAGTAAAATGTCGTTCTCCGGTACGTTGCCAAAATTATTCGATGGTACCACGGGTACCGGTGACAGTTTGGGTAATAAATCACTTTTGACCTACGCGCTGACCTTTCTTCCACCAATCAGCGAGCTTGAAGACACATACGCCAAATGCGTTCTATTAAATATGCACATGTCATTGGTCAATTCCAGGCTCAACAATGACGTCAGAAGGAATGACCATATATAGAATGTCGGTCAAATTTGACCAACGAACACTGATTGGTGTGTTGAGTTCACAGGTTTATTTTAGTTTGAAAGAGTGAGAGCGAAGCTCTCTTTTAATAAGTGAAGTCAAACGCATGGAAAGGGTAGTAAACAAAGGATTTGTTCTCATAAAGCCGTTTGATCTCCTTAAATATTATGTAATATCCTGGATTTAAAATGGTTCACTTTGATCCTTAGCAAAGGACAACCCACACCTATAACTGTTTATATCTGTTTATAACCATTGTAAATTTGAACATATTTGTCATATTTGTTGTAAGTAAATTTACTATAAATATTGTACAAATGTAAGTAAAGAATCTCATATAATATAACGCAAAGTAGTACATGAATTCACAAAGCCGTTCTGTCAACATGTCAATTTGCCAGTTCAGTTGCAATGAAGCAGACAAAAGATTAGTAATGCCTGGGTCACATTTGCACCAGTTAATAGGCCAGCGCACAGCCAAGTGAATATATTCGAAACTGAATACAATTTGAACTAAATACTCAATCGACTGGGTGAAAGCTGTTGAATCTGTGCAAGTGTGACCCAGACATTAGACAATAGTGGTAAGTGCTTTTGTAAGTTGATTTGCTAAGTTCGAGGACATATATTGAGAATATTAGTAGACACTATTGGGAGAAATGACATAGTATGGTATGGTATAGTATGGTATGGTGTGGTGTGGTGTGGTATGGTATGGTGTGGTATGGTATGGTATGGTATTAAACAAATACTGGATGACCATGAGGTGGATATGCCAGAATACCTATCCGAGGAAAAAATACTGGGCGAGGCGAAGCCGAGCCTAGTATTTCTTTTCGAGGATAGGTATTCTGGCATATCCACCTCATGGTCATCCAGTATTTATTTTATTATGCACCTCCCTTGAGAAATACTTTATTTTAAAGAATGGGTCTACTTAAACAGAAGCCGAGCCTATCTCTAAAAAACCCTGGTGACAATCAAAAATTCCATTTATTCTCTCATTTGGCCTTATAATTCTTAAGTATTCCCTCCATATATAATACGTTTGGCCGATGCCTTATCTAGCGCCACCTACCTTTTGTCAGTTAAGGTACAGCTGGAAAGTAACATTTTGGTAAAAATTGCTATACCTGCACATGTTATTTTCTGGTACAAAATAAAGTATGAAGGCATGTGTCAATTTCCTTGCTTTTTTCAGGAAAGTATCATTACATTGTCTTCTTTTAGAATATCTGGTAGGGGTTCAATGGAAACTCCAGGAAATTCTGATATTTCACACTTTCTATTTTTCCAAATTTTCTTTCAAAATTTCCAGACAACACAGGAGCTACCATTGACCTGTTTCCAGATATTATAAAAGTAAACAGTGTAATGATACTTTCCTGAAAAAAGCAAGGAAATACACACATGACTTCATACTTAATTCTGTACCAGAAAATAACATGTGCAGGTATAGCAATTTTTTGCCAAAATGTCACTTTCCAGCTGAACCTTAATCACAGGAAATTGAATAGAAATCTCATTCTCTCATATCACGCAAATCATTTCTCCCTCGCATTCGTCTCAAATTCAACATGGAGGAGATTCTAAGAAAATGACGTCATCGACAAATAGACTCGTCGAAAGTATTTTTTTCGAGGATAGGTATTCTGGCATACGGGATGGTTGGAGATCTCGTTGCTTCAATACTGGATAGAACGAGATCTTGCTGCCACGTATGGCAATAGACACTGCAGCTCTTAACCAATCAGATTTGAGTATTTTAATGAGGTGCATTATAAAGTATAGTATGGTATGGTATGGTATGGTATGGTATGGTATGGTATGGTATGGTATGGTATAGTATAGTATAGAGGGTGCATTCGCTGTAAGATAACTCAAGTTTGTTCTTTTGAAATTTTTATGCAGTCTCCATTGGTACCACATGTTATTTTCAGGCACTCAACACAATTCCATATATGGTCACATTTTCAGTTTTGTAAAAAGAGTGCAATAAGGAACCAAGAAACAGAATGAAGAGAACAATATGTTTATAGAAAAAAGAGAGAGTTCAGTGACAATATTTTGACATATTAAAAAACTTGTACAAGATAAGAAGATCACTGAATTTTCTCATTTTTTTAAACAATTTAAAGAAATTATTCTCTATTGTACTCTTGTGCGAATAGCTGAGAGTTACAGTAGTAATAGTAGTAATCAACAACTGTATGTAGGCCATACATGGAATGAGTTATGTGTTCCTGAAAATAACCTACTATGAGATTCCAATGTAGAGTTGTGTAAAAAATTCTAAAAGTAGGATGGAAAGCAGTATGAGATCAGATCAGCAGTGTCATAAATACTATCTTAACTCATAAATACTATCTTAACTCATAAATACTATCTTAAACCAACATCCTTTATTGATGAGTTTTAGTGTATCTCCCTCATTTTAAGAGTTTCGATCATCGATAAAAGCAAGCCTGTAGGGCCCTTTAGACTGTGATTTTTAGAGGGATATTGGCTACATACATATACCAGTGATCTCCCCAGGATTTTTTCTCAGGTGGGTGCAAAATTCTCATTTTCGAAATTCAGACCAAAATTGGTCAAAATATGCCAATCTTTAATGATTTTTCTCATTTTCAAGTGGGTGCAAATGGATTTTCAGGTGAGTGCAAGCCTATTTTCAAAATCTCAGGTGGGTGCTGCACCCACTTGCTTTAATGCTGGGGAGATCACTGTATACTATATCTGGCTTAATGAATGCTGAGTTGCTAATAATATAAGTAAGTTAACCTCCAAAGCCTCCACATATCTGTGCTGAAGATATTTGATACTAAAAAAAACAAGAACTATAAATAGAATCAAATGGAATGTTTATATTATGCTATGCTCATCTCCAAATATTGGATGTTCTAACAAGTTACAGAGTGATTTGTTCAAGTAAGTCAGGTAAGGATTTCTTACATTAGAAGTTTTCTTATCAACTGGGAATTTTATATAATAATTTGATGATATCTTGATATTATGCATATCCGTATATATCACAGTTGGACTTTGATCACAGCAAAGGGTTTCACCAAATACATCTTTGTACTACTTATGGTTTAAAGTTAAGGTTTTTGATTAAGGATCTAGATAGTTTTTAGGATTTACAGTGAGTACAACAAAACAGAGTCAGTAAGTTTATGACTGAATTGTATAAAGAGGTAAAAAACAAACGGTTAGCAGCTTCAGCTGAATCTTAGTTTTTGGCTAACAAAATCTCCATTAATACAGGAGAGAATTCATGATAAGTTTACTTTCATTAATAAGGAAAGGACCCTACTAAACAAGATGGATGTCTTTAATTAGGCATCATAAAACAAAAATATTGACTAACATAATCAGTTTCTGAACAGACAAATCAAGTTTGATTTATTGAGGATTTCCAGAGGTGTAGTTGATTTTGTCATGAGGATAAATATCAAAATAAGCATGATAGATGTATCACAGGAACCTGTATCAACAGCTGACATCGATTGGTGACCGAACCTGGAAGAATATTTACATCCTAAGTTACTCTATATATTATACACTTATAGTAACTTCAGGATGTGAATATTCCCTAGGTTTGGTCACCAGTCGATGTCAGCAGTTGATACAGGTTCCTGTGAGATGTATGTAATGAAGAAAACTTGACTTTATGATTGCAACAAAGCCAACCAACATATGCCAGTTTCTCTGAGTGTCATATCTCCTGATAAGATACATTTAATGTTCCATTACAGTAAATACATTACAGATCCAGCTTTAATGTGAATACAATACAAAGTTGAATAAAAAGTTTACTAGAGGATATTGATGGTCATAACTGCATGGCTATAATGATGATGTAGACAATAACTGTTAGTATCAAAGTTTACAACAAGAAAAACAGTTTCATATTTTTCAAACTGATAGTCTTGTTCTATGAAAGTATGATATTTTCGGCTTGAGGTTTTACCTATTTGAGTTTGCCTCAACTTTTTTTTATCCTAGCTATGGGTCTGATGGTCTATTTCTCATTTTGGGGTGGGGTAGCACCTTAAGTAGTTCATTAAAAAAATGTCAATAGTAGCGTTAAAATTGGCAAATAACTTATATTTTTCTGTATTTGTATGTTATAGGTCGTAATTGCTGAGTTTATTTGAACTGAAGAATAATAACAGAGCTTAAAGATAACGGCAGAGCTTAAAGATAACATCTGAGCTTAAAGATAACAACCAAGCTTAAAGATAACAGAGCTTAAAGATCACATCCTGATTAAAGCACAGATATGGGAAAGAAGGGACGTGGTAGATCAAGAGGTAGGGCAAGGGCAGATGTTGATCTAGACGCTCCAGTGAGACGCCCTGGGGAGCCAGTTGTAGAGGAGGATTTTCCCACTTTATCTGCACCACCCCCTGCAGCCAATGCCTGGGGGAGGGGGGCAATACCAAAAATCCCAGGAGGTCAGAATGGTGCTAGGAATAATTCATCTCCCCCTAATGGAGATGGTCACCCTAATAGGCCTCATCCTGATGGAGCTACTCATCCTAATGCTCCAATGAGACACCCTGGGGAGCCAGTTGCGAAGGAGGATTTTCCCACTTTATCTGGACCACCCCCTACAGCTAATGCCTGGGGGAGGGGGGCGATACCAAAGATCCCAGGAGGTCAGAATGGTGCTAGGAACAATGCACCTCACCCTATTGGAGATGGTTACCCTCATGTTCACCCCAATGGAGCTACACAACCTAATGGATCAGCTCGGGGCCGGGGACGAGGAGCTAGAAAAGAAAGTCCACCAGGGGTGGGTCTCCACTCTGATTTACCCTTAGCTAGCTCTGGAGCAGGCTTGGAAACTCAAGTAAAAAATGTAAGGAATCTTTTTTGCTTTTTAGAAAAGACATTAACAAATTGCGAATATTTAAAAATAAAATGGGCACATTGCTCTGTGTTAATCTTCTCAAATGGATACACCTATTGGTGCAGATCTCTTGCATATATTTATTTAGTTTTGGATGATAATTGACCATAAATAACATTTGTATATGCTCTTCTTCATGTGTTTTATGGCTGTTATTTATAGGTCACCTATTTAACTGATAAACCAGGCCAGGGTATATGTTATGCAGTAGTAAGCTGAATATCTATAAATAAACCTTGGCTTACTAGTACTACTGCTTTTCCAAGGCCTATGATAAAAAGAATGATATATTTCAGAAGCTTTGGTAACCATTAGCTACCAGTAATTTAGATGCTAGTTACCCACATCCAATGTACATTAAAACCTGTGTAAGTGGAACACCTTTGGTTGCTCAAAGTAGCATTCCACTTGGGAGGTGCTGAATTGTATTTTGTAGTCTTGGTTCAAGAACCTGGACTACTTTACCAAGAGTGTTGTTTAGATAGAGGTCATATCCTTGAAGCAAGACTATGTATCTTTGTTATTGCCATGTTTTGGTAATCAATCACTCCATTTGTATCTTCATTATTTACGTGTTCCCCTTATTGAAGAGGCTAAATTAATGTTAAAGGCAGAATCAGATCTATGGGGGTGACAAAATTACAGGCAACATGTACAATTGACTTTCAATTGAGCTTCATCTTCATAAACATTTTTTTTTCTTAATCAGAGCCTTATATACTACAGACTCTGAAACTAAGGGTAAGCTTCCAATAATTGTGTCTGTTGTTTTCATTTTTTCCAAATTTTTCATGAAACCCCTTCTAACACATTTGCCAATTTCAGTGGGACTCTGAAAATTAAACGAATCTTAAGCCTAAGTCACATTTGCTCTACCGTGGGTGTACAGCGACCTTAGCTTCACAAAATCGATATAGAAAATCTATTATCGTATTTCTTAAATCCCTATATTTAATGCTGCATATTTTTCTTGATCTTGAAGTTATGGCTGCCGTAAGGTTGCTATAGATCAAATGTGACTGAAGAATTACTAAATTTTGATTTTTCCTTATAGCTGGTGATCAATCAAGCCCCGTTACCAGGACAACAACAACAACAGGAGCAAGGGGGTGGTGCCATGGGTGGTGACGAGGCTGCATTGAATGTAAACAATGATGCAGCAGAACAAGGCAATGCACAAGCATTGATGAGATACCAGCCACAAATCATAAGACCCGATCATATCAAAGAGGGAGCTCAAGGTAATGAGCAATTAAATGCAGATTTGATAATGCAGACAATTAAATTAAACATGTTGAGGTGCAATGAAAGTCTGCAGTGATCCATTTATGTACTGTATATGGACCATATTGGTTACATGGAGTCCTCCAAAATATATCAAAATGATCAATCATTTTTTCTCATAATATATCACTTTCCCCCATCCTATATCACCATAGAATGATCTGAATTTTTTTCAATTTGGTTTATATTTTGACTATTGCATGATGATTCAATCTAAACAATCACATTTTTTTCCGCAGGAACATTGGGTGAAGCTGTTGTATTATCAACAAATTATTATAAATTTCTACAAGTGCCAAACCATGTGGTTTACAAGTACCATGTGGACATGGATCCCCAGGTTGATTCTCTAAAGCGGAGGAAGCAAATCCTGAATAGATTTGCATTCGCTGAACAGCTCGGGGATGTCGTAGAGTTCGATGGCTGCGGTCTCTACCTGCCGAGGAGGCTTATTGATTTGGTAAGTACAAGATTTTGGAACTAACTGGTCTTAGGTTTTGCATGTCGCCACTTTGTGATGGCATTTGGCATTCTGAATTCGGCTTCTGTAACAATTTGCAATAACTTACAAACTGGTCACATGACATTTTGTCATGTTATTTAGTGTTAATGTCTTAGAAGTTTCTGAAGTTCAGTCCTATAATGCCAATTGATGATGCAGTCATTTATGTTATAATTCTGATATGTGTGTAATATGTTTTGTCCCAAGCACATTGCACTGTATCAAGGTTATTTGACCTTAGTTATATAAAACATAATTTTATAAAATGATCGCTGAGATTTTAGTAGATGGCAATACTGTGTTCAGAAACTCATACAATTACTCCACATAGCTAGGCAAAGTGTGTCCAATTCCAGCCAATCAGAACACATTATTTCAAATAGTTGCATTGTATCATACTACTATACATCTCATGCATTGTTTTCTAGAATAATGCATTTCAGTTGTGCAGACATGCAAAGATCTGGAAACAACCCCTGGTGGAATGAATCAGTCCACAGCTTCAATCCTTTAATAATACATGCTAAAAATATTAAACTTGCTTTCAGCCTCTTGAGCTTTACAGGGAGCAACGTGATGGGACTCGCATACGGATTACAATCCGGGACATCCACGAAGTCCAACCTGGATCACCAGATTTTCTACATCTCCTTAACATTGTCTTGAGAAAGTAAGTTTCTTAGAAAGAGTTATTGTCAGAGGGCGTTTTGATCAAACACTCGTTAGATATTATCTGGTTGTATTTTGATTAAGTAATTGGTTATTGTTCTTTCTTAGAATAAGATAATCAGATCAAATTAATGGAAACTACCAGAAGCCGTTCATTTGTAAAAACCCAAGTTATAGTCTTCTTTCTGTATGGATGTAAATATTTGCAGCAAAATTCTTTTTATGGAATGATTTTATGAATTATTTGTCAAGAGTTTGTAGAAGTTGCAAGAATTTCAGACTGTATTGTATGTAAAGAGACTTTATAGACACTCTGCACTATATGGTCTATATACTACATGTACTAATGTTAATATTCTTTGTAGAAATGTTTAATTGTTTGTTATTTCAGTGTAATGAAGCATGACCTGGGAATGCAGTTAATTAAACGAGACTTCTTCGATCCAGAGCAGAAAGTCAGGATAGAGCGTCATGGGTAAGTAGACAATAGAAAGTGTCCCACTATAAAATTTGTGTATGGAATACCCTGGATTGAAAAGTGTTCTGCTTAAGCTTGCTGTACAATTGCCTGACAAATTTTTTGAGCAGTAGGCTAATGGCCATGATACAAGTAATTATCCATCGTCAACTAAAAGCATTGAAGTAAAATAACCAAATCGCTAAATCGGCCTGAAAGATTGTCTATCATTCTTCCCTTCTTCTGAAAAAAGTATGGAAAATGCAGAAAATGCAAATTTTACAGTTGTCAATTCAGTTTTACATTTTCCAAAATACGGGTACCACTGAGGTTAAGTACGTTATTGTCTTATGTTAGTTGTATCATTTAAGGTCAGACTGCACTTTCCACCATTTTGATGACCATGTACTTTTTTCAGATGAACATAACTCATTCCAAACACAGCCTAAATCTTTCATGTTTTTCATAAAAGGTGCTTTAGTGTACCCAGATTATTAATTGAGTGTTAATTTTTCTTTAGAATGTATAAATAACGAGAGAAAAATTGCAAAAATTTCTCTTCATTCTGATCTGCCTTAATGTAAACATGTTTAAACACATTGTGTCAAAAATTCAGTTAGATTAAAAAGAAAACCAATAAAACACAGCATCATTCCTGAAACATATGGAACACCCTGTACAATAATAGTTTAACACTATGACACTAATTTTCATTCACTCATTAGGTTTGAAGTTTGGCCAGGTATAGAAACAGCCATCATGTCATACCAAGGTAACGTGCTCATGATGTCAGCTGACATTTTGCACAAGATCGTGCGAACCTGTACTGTTCTGGGAAGAATGCATGAGCTAGCTGTGGACCATAGAACTGGTAGATGTCTCGATAGAGATCGAGCATATGAGGCATTCGCCAGGGAACTTGTTGGATCATCCATTCTTACAAAGTAAGTATTAGTGTGTTAGGATCTAAATGTTATTTAAAAATTTCAATTTTTTGCTGCACATCTTGGGAATATGTTTCAGTTTAGGCATCTTGGGCTATAAAAGATACTCTTATACAGCCATACATGTATTTTATATTTTCAGGTACAACAATAAGCAGAGACAAATCATTGACATCGACATGGACAGCTCACCTCTGTCCAAGTTCACGTGGAGAGGGCAGGACACAACATTCAAAGAGTACTACATGAAGGTACATTGTATGAATTGAACATCTCAAATTATGCAGTTTTGCAGTCAGAATTTTTAACTTGGAGAAATATACAAATATTTGTTTTTTTATGGAGGATTACTCGTGCATTACTTTCTGTAAATTATGGGTATACTGTGTTTGTGCAAAATCCCCGAAATATTGATTGAACGCAAAATCCCCTTGAACTATTTAAAAACTAAAATTTGGTTCTGTTATTTTTGATTTTATCTTGATCTTTATTTAAGATCATTTTTAGTAAAATTTTGGTACTATAATTACTGCAGTGCTCTTGTGTTATAGTCTCCAACTTTTTTTGTGCATGATGTTAGGTGGTTGGTGATCATTGTTCAGTGTTTGGCGTTTAGTTTTTCAATGTTTGGCGGTAGGGATCTGTTACAAATGGTAGGTGGTGACATTGTGCCTGTTAATGGCTTGTTTAAGTCTTCTTTTATCTTAAATCTTCAATGGATTATTGCTATGATTTACAGCAATACAACATTCAGCTTCTCGATGATGATCAGCCGTTGATCTTGGTAAAACCAAAGGACGCAGAGAGACGTCGCGGAATCAACCAGGTTCTGCTTGTTCCTGAACTCTGTCTCATGACAGGTTTGACGGAGGCTGTAAGATCAGATTATCGGGTGATGCAAGACATAGCCGTCCACACTCGCTTGTCGGCTGCAGAACGGGTTAAAAGACTAGAAGGATTCAACAACAGATTCAGGAAGTAAGTTGAGATGGGGGATTAACAGAAAACAGTTCAATCTCTGTAAATGGATGTGTAACTAAGTGACTAAAATTTTACTTTTCATCTCAATTGACTGTAAGTTGTTCATTGATTAATTTTACTATTTTCAAGGTTTTATAACATTACATTTGGCAATCGGTCACCTATAGTCTTGAGTCTGAATGTTTACAAAAATGCCAATTTTTAAGAAAAACAGAACTATAGGATATAGTGTTAAACTAACTGCAGACTTCAGAAAAGCCAGAAAGTTTCAGATCAAAAGACAAACTATGAAAAAAATTACCTTGATCTACCCCCCCTAACTGTTTTGAATTTTGATTTCAGCACTGAAAATGCAGCGCGTAGGTTAGATACGTGGGGTATCAAGTTTGATGACAAAATGGTCTCACTGCAAGGTCGACTTCAGTCTGCTGAAAAAATTTATATGGGAATTTACATGGGAAAAAAGCATAATGTAAGTAGAGTAAATTGTATGAACTGAATGTCACTGTTAAAACAATGTATCACTCTGTGACAGAATTTAATGAATGGACATCCTCCTATCACAGGGCTTCAAATCCAGAATATATTCTTTCTTTTACCCCCTGCGATAAGCAGTTAGCAATTTCCCGATTAAGAACTCGCAATCTGATTGGCTGTCGCAACACTGCGACAGAAATCATGTATAAGTCATTGCGTATAATTAGTTCACGTTTTCACGTTCCAAAATTAGAGCTCATAAAAATTTACTTCACCAACACCTTAAGTGCAACCATTTAGTTAAACATATTTTCCATTTCAGTTTAAGGTAGGCCCGAATGCTGATTGGTCGAGAGAAATGCGGGACGTGCCTATGCTGGTACCAGTCTCACTGAAATCTTGGTTGTTTGTGTACACACAGAGAGATGAGAGGATTGCGCAGAACTTACTAAGGACTCTTAAAAAAGTGGGACCACCTATGGGAATGGTCATAGAGGATCCAGAGACGTAGGTTCAATTTATTTAAGCCATACAGTAAAACCTATCTTAATGAGCACATCTCTAGTTAACACCTTGCTCTTATGTACACCATTCCTCCAAATATACTCTACTGACTTCTGTATAAATGTAATTATCCTCTCTGTAGTGAACATCTACTAACACTTTACCTTTTTTCAATGCAAAAAATGTTTCATATACACAGGTTTTACTTAATTTGATATACACTGCATCTACAGTTTGATATATCATATACAGTTTTTTGGAATTGTACCAAAATAATACTATTTTACATAATTTTAAAATAGAACTTGATAAAAGAAACATCGCATTGTAATTGTAAAATTTTAAAATGATATGAAAATAAATTTTAAATATAAAAAATATACAGTGAAACCTGTATATCTGAACACTGCCCTAATACAAACACCTGTCAATGTGAACACTTTTTATTAGTCACAAATTAATTATTTACATTGACTCTCACGTTTCAGTCAATATGGTACAACGAAAATGGGACTTCTGCGCATGTTAAAATTTTTCGTCAAAACTCAACTTTTGTTCAAGTTGATACGATTGTCTTTCGAACTAGAGACTTACATCATTCGAAAGATCATAAAAGACTTTATCTATACTGAAAATCTTAGATCCCTGCATAGTAGAATAAGCCGTCAGTCCGCATTTGATTGTTTGAAGTGAGATTCGTAGATCGTCAGATTTTTCCGACTGATATCGGGTTATCTCAAATTGGTTCGTTTATAAATATGAATTTCTTACCCTTGTAAGGCGCATGCGCAAAATTGATTTATCAACGTTATTGGTTGATGGTTTTCTCCTGAGCATGCGTGAAGTCTTATAAACACTAATGACGAAGACCAGAGCAAACATTACTAGCTCTCGAACGAAACTCCAAGATCCAGATCATTTCGCCGTGTTTGCTAAGCGTGTATATGTGAATGACAAGCTGTTTTGAGTAGATCAGGTACCTGTTTTAGACACACCATTGATTTAGCTTGACATTGATGTGCACATTGGCACTTTTGAGCATGTTAATACAAGTTTTTACACTCTTAGCAGGAGACCGGTTTTTCGAAAAATCTGTTATCTAATTCACTCGATTATCGTATGAATGTTTATTTCTGCTGACATTTTAACACCACATCACATAGAATTACGATGCAGAATGATAATTAAACACAAAACAACTCCTAAATTCTACTTGTTATTTCACAGGAGGTAAACATGCACACTGCCTAGATTCTTTGTAAGGGTCGTCAGGCATCGGATTGGCCGCCATATTTGAAATGAAAATATCACTAAATAGAGCTTTGCGCATGTCATAACATATCGACTGGTTTAAAAGATCTTGAAATGTAAACACCTGCTAATCAGAACACTTTTACATGGAAGCAAGAATACCAACTGATCTTTAATAACTCGATTTCCACTTTTGGCTTGTCCTAATGGCATTTGGATTTGACTGGTTACCCTGTATATGTCAAAACAGTAAAACATGTGTATGTGTATATTAAGGGTGTTCATTTAGATTGATTGTTTGCTCCCTCCTGCAGCCTGGGGGGGGGGTGATTGGGTAATTTGTTGGGTTCTTACCATGAAGTCGTATGAGGAAATGAAAGTTACTCACTTTGTTCTAAGGATGATAATCCCACTTAATAAAAAAAATCATTTTAATTTTTTAGTGTGGTGATATACCAGAACAGGATCGGTGATTGGGTGAGAAGTATAACGGACAACATTCGGCACAAGGAGACACAAATTGTCATGCCTCTACTGCCAACCAAGAATGTACCTCTCTACAATGCTATCAAGAAAACTGTCTGTCTTGATGTTCCAAGTAAGCAATACTCATTTCCTTATATGTATTACTTTAATTGTTTTTAAGCAATGCATACTGTACATATAGTGAATACCTAGCACTATGAAACCCAACTATACAAATGTATGCATGTAGTTCAAAGTGCATTATAGGATTGCACTTTTGAATATGAGCATTTAAAGGAAGAATTTTAAAAACAAAAATTCTCAAAATAAAGATTTGTGGCTCATCATGAATTGAATCTCTCAAAGAATATGTGTTAAATAAGGATGTTTTTTATAAGCATCCTCCGAATGCAGGGTTCCAGACATCATCCACTAAGTTCATTCCTTCTTGGAAGAAGGAGGTATTATCTTTGCAGATGATAAAAATATATGTTAGTATTGATGAAATATCCAAACTTGAATATATTTTGACACTGGTCCATGATTGTTGAATGGCCCCCTGTACTAATTGTTGCACCTTTAAAGTATTATCACCCATTGTACAGGATGCCCATAAAGTCTCTTTAGACTCTACACTGTCTTAGTATTGTAATTTTAAAGATTTAATGGAAACCCTATACATTTTACATTATTTACTTGTTTATTCTAAATTTGTTTAATAATTTGACAGTGATTTTAATGTGGCGTATTTAGTAGATTGATAAAAACCACAAAATTTAGTCCCTGCCAATTTTCGGAAAATTCCTGGGGATTGTATGTCAACTAAAATTAAATAGTGCCATATGAAACAAATTTACAGTTTTAAAATGTTATGTTATATATTGCAGTGTACAGTCAGTGTGTAGTGGCCAATACAGTGAGGGATGAGAGAAAAGTCATGTCAATTGCAACAAAGATAGCAATACAGATGACATGCAAGCTTGGTGGCGCCCCCTGGATGACATCCTCTATCCCTGAACAGGTAATAAATCCTATTGATCTGTTCAAACTTTGCATTTTTTGTAAATATGATAATCATATCACCCCTTGTACTGTTGTAGGGTAAGATATATTTTCCAAATTACAAACTGAATTACTTAACTGTATTCACAAACATTTTTTTATTCATATACATACAGTGTAATATTATTCCTAAGTGAGGTTCACTGGATCACTTCACCGTTGAACTGGATATACAGTTCTTTTTGGACATAAGTACATTGGCTTTTATGTCACCACCAGAAGTGGTGGTATATTGTGCACGATGTTCAGAGTTTGGTGATCGACATAACAAACTAATTTATAAGGTTTTGTTATGTTGTTTAATCTAGATTTCATGTTGTAATCTTTGTCACATTGAATTTGAATGTTACTTTCAGTTGCTTGGCATTATGGTTGTTGGTATAGATGTGAACCATGACACGACAACTAGCCGTTCTGTTTGTGGATTTGTGGCGACTATGAACAACACATTCACCAAATATCACACTCAGAGCTACTTGGAGCCTAAATTTGCGGAGATTCAGAGCAATCTTGAGACGCGATTTGCAAGTAAGCAATTTTTTGTTTTTGTGACTACCAGACTTCAAAATACCTTGAGTTTTCCTGGTGGTATCATAGCCACGTGTGTAATAGTAGTATGGGACTATGTGTCCAAAGGATGTTCAGATTAGACAGGTTTTACTGTTTCTCAAAATATGCATGTGAAACATTATGAAAATGCGTCTGCCTCCAAGATAGAGTACATGTAAGGAAGCTGATATAAATAGGGAGTTTTAAGCTTGCATGTAAAATCGAAATGCCAACCTATATGTTTGACCAATCGCCCATACAAATGTATAGCTTAAATATTTTCCGTTCATGTTAATGATTACTCTTTTACTTATGAATTCAATGTATTTCAGTAAGTTACAATCGCTACAGGGAGCAGAATGGAGGTGAACTTCCAAAACACATATACGTGTATCGTGACGGGGTTGGCGACGGCCAGATTAATATTGTTCTAGAAGAGGAGGTCAGGGCCATAAACCATTCTCTGGACAAATGTTACACTGCTAATGGACACAAGAAGTGAGTTTTGAAAATCAGAAGTTGGTGTATGATTCACAATGCATCAAGGCATAATAAAGTGAATTACAGAAGATGAAGAAATGTGTTTTTTTTTGTAATTTTCGAGATCCTAAGAGAGTATCAAAGTTCCAGATCAGTTTAGTCTTGTTGTCAAATATTCAGGTAAAATTGAATATAATAAATCAAAATGTCAAATAAAATTGCAAATATTGATCGCACCAATATTTAAAACTCCATTTCTAGATGCAATCATGTGTGTAATTTTCAAGTTGGATACTACTTTCCCTGAAGTTTGTATATTAAATTATGAAAATCTATTTGTACTCGCATCACATCTTATCCGTTTTTAAATCAAATTGTATCAATCCATTAATATTTGTAAATTGTAGACCTGGATTGACAGTGGTCATCATCAAGAAGAAGATATCAACAAGATTCTTCTTACGTGATGGACGTGGCACCATGAACCCACCACCAGGGACTATTGTTGACTCCCAGATTACACGACCTGAATGGTAAGTGTTTTTGTGTTTGTCTGGGAGGTTTTGTCTTGGAATGTTGGGGCAGGTATTAAAGACAGTTTAAGATTTCAAATATGCTTTTCATTACTTTCCATTATGTTCTGCATACACGGCCATTAGGGCTAGTTACCTTTTTATTGTTTACTTTTTTTAAGCTTTTTTTATTCAGATGAAATGTAGAATATGTTTATTATAAAGTGTCTCTCAAATTATATAATGATGCTGCGATTAATGTGTATGTAACACTATAACTCTCTCATTGTATTATTTAATGGTACAATGAATGTGTTATATGTAGCAATCTATGCCTCTTTGATATAATTCTACCAAAATGGGCGAAACCTTTAACGCAGTTTCTTTTCTCTCTAGGTTTGACTTCTTTATGGTGTCGCAATCTGTAAGGCAGGGAACGGTTACCCCCACTCATTTCAACGTAATATATGATACCAATAGGTGGCAGCCAAATTATCACGAGAAGTTGGCATACAAAATGTGTCATCTTTATTACAACTGGCAGGTAAGAAACTGGAGAATTTATCATTAAAATAAAATGAATTATACCAACAGCATGCAGATCTTAGATTCTTATTGGTTCAGTATGAGATAGTATAATATGGTAAGAAGAAGAATTAGTTCCTAAATCTGAACATTTTGCTAAAAAATTCCCACATCCAATCCTTGAATTGAGAATGATAGGGAAGTCAGTTGTTTGCTTTTCTGATTGATTGCTTATCATCATTTAACTAATTTGTGTGATATTAAGGAATGTTATCTCATTCACTGTACATACAGTTTGGTTTAACATCTTTTAGATCCTGATGAATATTTCATATTTGTTATTGTTGTAAGTGGTATTTGTTGTTGTTGCAGGGGACTGTACGTGTGCCAGCACCATGCCTGTATGCCCACAAGGCGGCGTTCCTGGTGGGAACTGCCCTGGGAGGCAAGTCCATTCACAAGGACCTTGAGGGAACACTAGCTTATCTTTAACAGTGGTGAATGATATTGCTAGTTGGCAATGAGTCTGTGAACTACTCATTGTTCCAGAAGGCTAACCCTAGTTCATCATAAATCACCAAATTGTGTATTTTTACAGTGACTGTCTGTGGAGCATATAATATACGGGGAGGTTTGAAGTGAAGTGTTTTCATACATATGATTTTGTTCAACTTAGTCATATAGAAAATAGTTATATGTATTTTAGTGTCATATAATAGTACTATATAATGTATTCTTGTTTCACATATTTTTCACACATTTATATTGTGTATTTTAACAAGTGAATTCCCCCTTGCTCTATTTGAAAGCGACACATCATTTCAGAGATTAATATGGAGCCCTCTCATTCAGTGAAAAGGAAAATTATGTGATTTTTAAGAAATTTCTTTGACCAAATAAGGTTATTTCTCATAGCAACCTGTGAATGCTTTAGATCTGAAGCATTCAACTATTTGTATACTATAAATATTTCATACTCCTAAATTCATTGTGATGCATTCTGTTTTATAATTCATATTCCCCACTTTCAGGTCAAACTTCACCCCCCTCCATTAACCGTTTACTACTACTCCTCCAACATATTTTAGCTCATCTTAAATGTTCAGAACTGCCTCTCCCAAACTTTAGATGGTATAACAAAAGGGTTTTAAACAATAACCTTATTATTCAGTCTTAAGTATACTAATGTAAATGTACAGAATGAGTTGGATCCATGTTAAGCTTTTGTATTTGATAATTATATGGCCGAGTCGTGAGTATAAATAGCAGGGTGTGACATCCACTGTGATGTCACAATTCACTTTGTCGTCACACTTTTGTGTTACTATTTCTTGTAAATATTCATAGTGGTAAAGAGGCCAACGCTACTTTGTGTCACTTAAACAATGCACATGCTGTAAATTAATCTAAGGCACTTTGAATTTATCATTATTTTTGTGGGATAGAGGAAGAATTGAATTTTCTTTTATTATCCACTTTAAGTAATTTATGGACACAATAAAGTAACATCTACTATTATTAGTAAACAATTCACTGAATTGTGCTAGCATCAGTTTAATTTTAGTTAATGTAAAACCTCACTGTGATGTCACAGTTCATTATTACACTTTTATTTTGTCAACCTGTAGATATTCAATATAGTTTTCAGTGCCTAGTAACCATGTATTCTATTCTGGTGTTTTTTATTTTAATCTTAACCAGTCTTTTAAAAGTTTGCCAGAAATGTTCTTTTTAAATTATGAGGATATTTTGCCAGACATGTATTTTATATCAAATGAAATCTTGTATTAGTGCTTATCTCTTTTGTACGATATACAGTAAAGACTGTGTCCATATTGGAACACATTTTGTACCTCAATAGTGTTTCACCTTGGAGGTGTTCCACTTACAAAGGTTCAATTTACATTAACTCAACACAAGGAGGATTGGTTCCCAGAATGCAATTCAGATATTCCGCATCATTGTAATCTCCAAAATCCAAAACTTAAACACTCGCCATGTCTAAACTCAATGGGTAAATCAAATACTTAATTTAAACTCTCTATTGTAGTCTCCAAAGCCTGGCGGCTACTTGATTTTAAATATTGTAATCACGTCATGAGATATGGCAGAATATTGAGTTGGAAATCTGGGCGCCAATCCTCCTTTGCCTGTGGAGCTACATTTGATTAGAGGACAGAATAATTTGTTCAATATATGGCTAAAAGTACTCATGGTAAAGCGAGGTCTAGTTTAAGCATTACATGAGCTAATAAAGGATATAGCACACTGCATACAGTAAAACCTGTCTATGTGGAACACCTTTTTTATGTGGGACAGCATGTCTATGTGGAACATCTTGTCTATGTGGAACATCGTGTCTATGTGAAACACCTTGTCTATGTGGAACACCTTGTCTATGTGGAACATCTTGTCTATGTGGAACATCTTGTCTATGTGGAACACCTTGTCTATGTGGAACACCTTGTCTATGTGGAACACCTTGTCTATATGGAACATCTTGTCTATGTGGAACACCTTGTCTATGTGGAACACCTTGTCTATGTGGAACACCTTGTCTATGTGGAACACCTTGTCTATGTGGAAAACCTTGCAGGGGTTTCACTAGAATTTCTCACAACAGGCTAAATAAATTAAAACAACAGGCAAAATTAATGGAAATCATAAACTTAACATAGAAGTCACTTGGTCTTGGGAGTGCTCCAAAAGTGTTCCAATAACAGAGGTGTTCTACTTCTGGAGGTGTTCTATTTCTGGAGGTGTTCTATTTCTGGAGGTGTTCTATTTACAGGTTTCACTGTATTTCAAAAATTTAATGTTTTAGTGAATAGTTAAGGAATTTTCCCCAAGTTTTCACTTTTATGCTTTTATGTTCAAACAATTTATATTATATTTTTGATGTGAGGAAATGTGTCAATGTCAGTGAAATATGGAATGAAACAGTGAATGCAGTGTGACATAGCATTATTATGATGTAGCAATTTATTATTATTATGTAGCAAACGAATTAGAATTGACTTAATTTTGAGTGACAACTGACGTTAAAGGCAGAATCAGATCTATGGGGTTGAAAAATGTTTAAATTCTCCCATATAATAAGAATGGTAATAGAAACATAATACATTATTGTAAAAATCTTGAGTTTTCCTGAAATAAAGTGTGTACTTTTGTAATCATTAGAAAATAGACATGACAAGGAATGACACAAGCCAGAAATATTCTAAAATTGAAACAATTTTTTGTTTGACTGCTCACTATATCTGATTCTGTCTTTAAGCATTACAATGAGCTAATATAAGATAACATTTACACATTGTATTTTTCAATAGTTCAATATTTTAGTGAATAATTAATGAGTAAAATCTTTTATTTTTTATTATTATTTAATTATACAATTATGTTCAATCGATTTATATAATGTTATTTATGGATGGTCAGTGTAATGATTTCTAATCAAAACGAACAAACGTAACAGTAAGTACAGTATTATATAGCATTATTATGTATGCACTGTTTACATGATGAATTATGACACTATCTGACACTTAACAATTTGCTGATCTCGAAAAAGTTAGATCCTATTGTTTTTAAGATAACTCAGGTACTGGGGCTCAATAAGGGCCATACCTGACACGTAACTATAGTCTTGATTGTATCGCATAATGATAAAAAGATGAATACATATTTAGAAACAAATATAATTTCTTATTTATTTATTTTAGAGCGCGTTTTCCTTTTAAAATGTTTTCAAGTTTTTTATGAATTTTAAAATGTTTTGAATCGAAGTAGAGAAATTACGCATCCCTGATCCCACCCCCTTCAAGGGCACCTCTAGGGCTGATAAACGAACACGCATTTCCGTTTTAATTGCATCACTGTAAACTGAAGATGTCCAACAATTGTGCGTTCCTGATTCTCGTTGCAGTTACAGGTATGTGTAAACTATAAGTCATTATTGTCACGCATTTCAGAATTTTTCTCATTTGACTTAAGGAATAAAAACCGAGATTTTATGCTTTATGGCGTAATATATGACCGAAAATTTTATTCTGTTCATTGTTAAAAGACCGAAATCGCGTAGCAATTGAGGTCTTTGGCAATGGCCATAATAAGATTTGAGGTCATATATTTGACATAAATCATGAAATCGAGGTCTTTGTTACGATATTTTAGTGGTCATACATACTCCAATATAGACCAATAAATCAATTGTTCTAGCCAGTGTGGCGTCACGTATCATATTAGAATCGGTATTATGCCATATTTTCAAAGTATGAAAAAAGACGGAGTGAAAAATAGCTTCAAATTAATGGAACTTCATCTGTTGCTTTGAAAATCTCATGTTGCACGTGTGACTTTTAAACTTTAGGATGGAAGATGGTAATATCTTGCATTGGGTATAGATGACTATCTTTGTCAGTCATATGAGAAACAGAATATCACGTTTTGAATGTTGGGTGTCGTGCATACGACACAAATATCAAAATATTCTTGCGCGTAACACACTCAATGACACCACATTTTTGATGATGTACAAGCATAAGATCTTTTATAAAGCAGTATTACTAGCCGATGACATCTTATCTCCCATGATTGATAGCACTCATTTCTAAATAACACGAATTAGGTGTCCATCTGGTGTATGGGCAATGTGACTGTGCCAACCGGCCAGATGGCTACGTCTGCTCTGTCGGCTGTAAGGAACTACGAAGATGCTTCAACCGTGAACAAGTGGTATTGATCTGTGGTGAATATGAAGTTATTGACTTTGAAAGTGCAAGATGTGTGCCGTGAGTAAAATCCCTTATTTGATTAATTTATTTATCACCAACATCAGCGCCACTGTGAACCGAATACTAGATTAATAGCAGACACAAACTTTTCCCCCAAACTTCCTATTACATCACTTAATTAAAACACATGTCGATCTGGGGCAAGGGCCTCGCTAGGATTTGCCAAGAAAAGAATTTGGCCCAAAAACGTTTAGGGACCTCTTATAAGTGGGTATTAGTGGGCCTTATTTGTAATATTATGCCACATTATCAAGAAAATGGTTTTTGAATTTCAACATCTGAACCTAATTTTTGGTATTCGGGGCCCAATGATTTTTCCAGACTTGAAATGTGCCACTAAGCCTCTATCTAGTTATTCTTAACCACATAACTTGTTTAAAGGCAAGAAGATGCTTCCCCGCCATGTGGAACTGGGTCAGACAAGAATTGTACAGGGAGAGCAGATGGTCCCTACCCCGATATAGAGACAGGGTGTATGACATACTACACGTGCTCTAGTGGCCAGTTTGCACACAGACAATTCTGCCCTGATGGTAGGTAATTCAAATTCACAGGGAATGATGTACATACAGTCAGTGGAAATGACACATACAGCATGACACCTTAAAAGGACTTTTTGCATTGTCTAACAATTTTCGGCCAAAATTTCCATTGGAATTGCCATTTCAATTGCATGTTTTTATTTATATATTGAAAGACAATCTCTTGAACACTTAGATATTTTTAATGATTATTAAGAATTGTAATGTCATTGCGTTAGAATCAGAACAAAATCAGTGTTTTTCTATGGTCACTTTCCTGTTACACATGTTCCATCGTGCCGTATTTGTAGCTCGTTTTTTGTGTGAAGAGTGTCTCGTGTAACGTTTTAAAGGTCTTGTGTTCAATATCATCAACGAAGTGTGTGACTGGCCATATAATGTCTGCCCTCCATGTGGTACAGGGGAAAATGTAGTTATTTGCCCAACGGACCCCGACCCCTGTAACTGTACAAACACAACACCTGGAACTGTGTGTTACTCAGATTGTCAGGTACTTAGGCTAAAATGTAACACTCATATTTACAGACACTCAGCGAAATAAGAGATTCATTATATGAAAAATTCGACATTTTAATTTTTTCTCTGTTTTTCCTTTTTGATATTTTTTCCTGGTAAGTGAATGCAATGACCATATATCTTTAACCATTTAGGTGTTAAGCGTCTGTGACGAGAATGGAGAAAGTAATACGTTGGTGTGTGAACCTGGCACAGTGGTGGATTTAACAACCAGAACATGCAGGCCGTGAGTTCATTTATACAAGTCGGTATGCAGTTATGCAGCAATCTAGGGGGTCGGGGGGCATGGCCCAAATTAAATTATAAATTTACAATATGTGAATATATTAAAAATTGTCCGAAGCAGTCTACTGCGCTAATAATATTTTTATGAAAAATATAGAAATATGCCTAAAACCCAAATTAAAATATGGATATTCAAAGGAGGACATTTAAATCTACAATATTCAAAATTGTCCAAAGCAGGTGTAACGTAAGAAAGAAGTATTCTGGATTTTGAAGCCTTGTGATCGGAGGATGCGTGCAGTAGACTGATGAACTTCGTTCTCCAAACCGAGACTAGTCTTTTCTATGCCTTAATCATACCGTATGCATGTTACACAAACATTTCATTAGTCCCAACGTTTTTTTTTTATTTTTGGCCCTACCTGCAAAACTGAATAGACTGATTGAGGAGGAAGGGCTCTGCACATTTTCAACCTGATTATTATTCATTGGGAAAATAAGTCGCAATACAACTTGAAATACTGAAAAATAACCCGCCTGCTTTTGTAGGAGAGCTGAGGTACTTCCTCCATGTGGAACTGCCGGTCTTTCAACAGCGATGCCTGCCACTACTGCGCTACCTTCATTGTGCGATGACTGTCCCAATGCACCAAGTGGAACTAAATGTTTAATAAATTGTAATGAGTATCATGAATGTTTGGAAGGCGTACCTGTCAGAGTGACATGCGACGCCGATTTGGTAGTAGATCCAGTCCTGCTGGAATGTGCAATGTGAGTATTCTTAAAAAATAATATAAACAAGTAAACCAGAGTGTTTGGAGTCGTAGAAATGTATTGCATCATAAAAATATACCATTACATTATAAACATTACACATTACATTACATCACCCATTTAAATGAATCCTAACGTGTTGTGCAATGTAGTGTAGTGCAACATTTGCTCACAACTAATTCAAAACATTGATCGAGATAGATAGAACTAGATATAAAACCTGTTAAACAGGAAAGATTCAGAAGCTAAAGCTACGTTCATACCAACGGCGCTTCGATGGCGCTTTAAAGCGGCTTGTAAAGCGGCACACACAGCTTGATTAAAGCGTCGGGGTCGTAATAGGTCGTAGAAAAGCTCAGAGTGAAAGCGGGATATTCGGCAAGAGTGCCAAAAAATTTTAAACTGTTCGGCGATCTCGACATTTTCCAATGCGCGACAGAGCGTAACAATGCACAACAGAGCTTGGCTATCGTATCAGAGCCTGATTTAAAGCTTCATAATCGCACCAAAGCGTAATAATGCTTATCAAAGCGTGATTTAAAGCGTAACAAAGCCTGGTCGAAGCGGGATCAAAGCGTGAGGAACCGTAACAAGTCGGGAAATCAGAGCGTATCAGAGCTTATCAGAGCGTAACATTACTTAGGAGATCGTGATATTTTTGGAAAAGTAAACAAAAATGACGGCGCTTTGCTCGCCGATTTAAAGCGTGCCGTTGGTGTGAACATAGCTTTAGGTACACTGAAACTGAGCTTTTGGTAATTTGTAGCCAACGTTGTAAAACGTTAAAGGCCCTGTGTAATATATAGCGAATTCTCGAAATTTCAGAATCAGATCTCACTGAAGTATAGCTTTATTATATTCAAACGAAAAAGGAATTTAGAGGATATTGCAAAAATGTATCGTTTTACTGATTCTGAAAAATCAAAAATATTCGAAACCATCGAATATCACTTCAAACCATAGAATACCACTTATCAGAGAATACAATGGGCCTCTTCATATGCATTGGGTTTTTACTGTTGTAGGATATCAGATGTCTGTCCACCATGTGGTACGAAAGAAGACTGTGCAACACAAAACCAAGCAGATGGCGAACTCGTCTTGGGATAATGGCAAAGGCGTCGGGCAAACCTTCCATTTGATTGGACTCATGGTGTTTTGATGGAGAAAATGAAGGATCTTAGAGAATGGATTTTAAACACTTGTGATTTTTTATAATCTGTTTTATTTCCTTATATCATAGTTTACAATGTGATCAATCGCTAAGAGGGTAGCATTTTAGGTTCACTCTTTTAAAAAGATCATAGAATATGTGAAAACATGTATTTTTCTGACAAAATGGGTTTGCTGGAAAATGGGCAATGCAGCTCTGTTAACCAACAAGATGGCTGTTCTGTTGTCTATGGAGATCAAAATATGTTTGAACCGGCAGCCCGGGTCAATATTCGGAAGCGATCACCATATCAATTTTGAGAATAGAATGCAAAATGTCCAGTAACAAAAGTTTTATGATCAGAATGGTGGTTACAAATTTATTCCATTAATAGCAGCTTCTCCATTTTTGACTCCATTTTCAATTTGTTATTTTCCCCTTTACTTCTTTAAAATGGAAATCAACTCACTTTCAAGTTCGTAACTCAGTACAACTCAAAGCAACTGATATGGTTTTATAGTTTAACATGAACAGTATTAGTGCACAATTCAATGTACTGAAATATCTAAATGCATTTTTACTAAGTCTGAACGATCTAACCAAGTTAAGGAAGGATTTAATAAACATGCTAGTGTACATATATTTGTAGACATTAAAGAACGGAATTAATTAAAAAAACGTTTTTGATATATGTTCATCTTTGTTATTTATTATGTCTTCACACACAGATGCAAGACATTTAAAACATGACAAAATGCTACCACCTTGGAAAGTTTCTGACACAATCAGTCACAAAAATGATGTATATAACTATGTCAATATTTTTGGTTTGTGACATAAAACTCAAACAAGGCATAAACATTCAAAATTTCACTACCTGCCATTTGTTACAGACGCTGAACGTGGAACACATTCAACAAAAAACAACATGTCAATATAATAACAATATGTGATCACTTTCTGGTGGTGACGTAATAAAAAAAACTGTCTGCAGATAATGTTCATATTCAGTAAATCCAAAGATTCAATCGATTGTAGAAAATATATGTGCACCTCATGGTCTGTCTATTCCTTTAATGTCCTCAAATTGCACCATATTTCAATACTTAGCATGATAGGTACAATATCTGAATATTGGATAAAGTTTTCACTAAAAATCTTGTTTGCTTCCTCTCACAGTTGATTATCCTCCTTCTCTCAAGTTGAAATACATGATTAGAAATGGCACCAGCCAAAATCACCAGCTGAAGTTTTTAATAACTCTCAGCACCATCTTTAGGTTCAATGTTGCAATGTTCAAACAATCATTCATAACTGACCTAAGCATTTGAAAAATAAATATTATTTGACTATTTGTCTCTTAGTTGCTATTTACTGGTGGTTTTTGATTGTCCAGGGGTAGAATTGTTTACTATAGAGAATGACTTGGCTTCAGTCCCGGCAGCAGCTCCAACGATCTCCTTATGTACCTTCGCATTGATCAGCTTTGACACCTCCTGTAACATACAATACAAATAAAGTACATTGTAAAATTGTTTTTTTCCCAAATTTTTTTTAAATTAAAAAAAGATTTTTTGAAATCTTTTCACATTTTTTCAATTTTAAGATATTTTTCAAAGTTTAAATTTTTTTTCAAAAGTAGTGGTCAACAGTACCTAGTAGCTAATCAACCAATCAAATTTAAGTATTTCAATTGAGGAACTAACAATACAGATTGTAGCACTGCCACAATCACATGCAATTGCAGAATGTCACAAATCAATACAGCATTTTAAAATACACAGCGTGTAACACTATCACAGAGTATATGACATACAATTAGAGTGTAACACATAATCATGGAGTGTAACACACAATTTCAGAGTGTAACATACAATCTCAAAGTGTAACGCACAATCACAGAATTTTACGGAAGATTACAATAAATATCATACAATTAAATAAAATGTCGGATTAGTCATAATTATAGAATGCTTTTTTTATTTATCTTTTATTCATCAAGTGACCTTTATGTGCCTCATCTTATCGCCATAAGACGGCTTGCTTACCTTGCAAGATCTGAGTGTTTCAATGTGACGTGCCTTCTTGGGTTTAATGATTTTTCCTGGAAATAAACATACAAGATTACCTTAAAAAATAATTCACAATCAATAGACTCAGTGATCTCCACAGGATTTTTTCTCAAGCGGGTGCAAAATTCTCATTTTCACAATTCAGACCAAAATATTTTCATAATTGCAAGCCTATTTTCAAAATCTCAGGTGGGTGCTGCGCCCACTTGCTTTAATGCTGGGGAGATCACTGAGACTCAACGCCACCTTCTTTTCCTGAAAATATCATGTAAGAAACACCAGTCTTCAAGTAACAATTCTAACCTCTACAAAGAGCAAATCCTTGTCCAAAGATTGTACTGCACATGAATTTAGAAGATGCTCAAACAACTTTAACTACAGTACTGGAATTTTAGAATCTATCTTTGATTCTCCAAAATGCAGAGATCCAAACACGGAAACTTGTTGATGAGTCCTGTAAGCTATGGCCCTAAGTTCAGAAAATGGTCTGTTTTAAAACTAATATCTCTTCAATTGCCGCTAATGTTATTAATTAATTTATGGATTTATGGCAATTTTATGTGATGTTATTATTATCATTATTTATTTCATTGATAAAGTTTAAAATACAATTACAATAGCATCCCTAAATCGCCAGAGGTGTGATGTGATGTGCGTATGTGATGTATTTACCTAATGATTGTTTGAAGAAACTCGAGCATGTGAAACAAACTAACCTCCTTTCCTTGGTCCAAGCTTTTTCTTGTCGTGGCTTCCTCTTTGTTTTGCTCCCTGTGGGAGTTTAACTTTCTGTTTCATTTTACCCTGAGCCATTTTAGAGTAACCTGGAACATAATTGAATACAGTTTTTATATGTTCTGGCCTCCTATCAGGACTTGTCTTTTTTTCTGAGTAGACATTTTCTAGCGAGAAATCAACATGGCCTTTGTGCCGTAAATTTAAGAAGTAGCATTCAGAGATTTCCGAATGAACTTTACTATAGTAGATCTACATTTTGTGGATTTGAGTTATGGCCTATTAAGGAAGTGACAAAACATGCTGCATTTTAGACATTTTTTGAACAAAGATAACAGAGGTCTGTTTTGACCCCATTTTCTGAAAAATTTCCCTTGCTGATGCTAGAGTAAAGTGGGGGACAAAAATAAAACTCAAAGTTCACAAGTTGTCACAATGAGCTTATTTCCAAGTTTCATGTCTCAAACTCTCCCAAGCGGTAGAAAAATAATTCCCGTTCACTAAAGTAGCACAATAAATGAATCCAAAGCTTCATACCTGCAAATAATGGATAAATCCCTACCAAATCGAATGAATGTTTTCATGAATCGCCATGTTTGTTATCCAAGGATGGTTGACTCCCAGAATGCAACATCAGTTAAGGTACAGCTGGAAAGTAACATTTTGGTAAAAAATTGCTATACCAGCACATGTTATTTTCTGGTACAAAATAAAGTATGAAGACATGTGTCAATTGCCTTGCTTTTTTCAGGAAAGTATCATTACATTGTCTTCTTTAAGAATATCTAGTAGGAGTTCAATGGGAACTACAGGAAATTCTGATATTTCACACTTTCTATTTTTCCAAATTTTCTTTCAAAGTTTCCAGACAACACAAGAGCTACCATTGACCTGTTTCCAGGTTTACTTAAAGAAGACAGTGTAATGATACTTTCCTGAAAAAAGCAAGGAAATACACACATGCCTTCATACAAAATTTTGTACCAGAAAATAACATGTGCAGGTATAGCAATTTTTTACCAAAATGTTACTTTCCAGCTGAACCTTAACCGTTTTTTACTCATGACAGGTTTCAAAATGGCGGAACAGCATTTGAAAGCTGGCACGTGTCATGTTGCATTCTGGGAGCCAATCCTCCGTTCCAGCGCAATCGGGCGACAAAATCACCTCAACATTTGAAGAATATCCAATTCAACTTTTGAAGTTCTTATTTGTCATTAGGGACACAAATTCCACTATATTTGGACTTACTAAGACGGAGGAAATAGAGCACTGAATACACTAAGGTTAGAATTTATTACATGTGCGACAGCATGTAATTTTCATGGAATGTACTAAAAACCCTTCGACCTTTCGACCCTGCGACCTACGACTTACAGCGTGTCAAGAATTTTTGAAATATATTTTTATAAAAACCCTTCGACCTTCTAGATATTTCTCAGTCCATATGAAGTTGCTGGAAATATTACTTTGTGTATAGAACTTAAGAATCTGTCCCAAGAGAGTTAAAGATATTTAAAGCTGGACTTCGATCGGAGCCGGCGATATGATTTTGGAGAGGTTTCTAAATGAAGAACGTGACGTCACTTCCGAATCGTAGCATTCAAAATAAGTAGCATTAATTACTTTCATCATTTATAAAATCACGGTGGTCCAGCGGAAGAATGCTCCCATAGCACGCGGGAGGCCCGGGTTCGAATCCCAAATTCGCCTTTTTATTTTTTTTAACTAAACGATTGTTCTTTGACATTATGCAGATAATTTTTTTATTTACATAAACTTTATAATAGAGCTTGAAAATGTAAAAACAATATATGTCAACATATTGCGTTTTGGAGCGATGTGCAGGTTTAATGTATTCAAGCACATTCGAATGTGAACGTTTCTTACCTCAGGGGCGTAGCCAGTTTTCAGTCAGGGGGGGGGGTGCGATCGCTGAAAAAATTTCAGTTTTCGGTCGGGGGGGGGGGTGCGATTTTGGCATAAGCAACACAAAAAATTAAGATTTCTTTTGAATTTTACAAAAAACTTCCTTCAAAATTGAGCTAGAAGCTTCAAATAAAAAGCATTTTAAAGCTCTGTTCTTCCTCTATCCAATGGTCATATTTTCAAAGGTTATGGGGGGGGGTGCGATCGCACCCATCGCACCCCCCCTGGCTACGCCCATGTACCTCCTCAGTAAAAATATTTGTGCTTTTCACTAAATAAGTAGATTCTTTGTTTTGCATCCTACAAAATCCAAAGCATGCAAGGGTACAAGGAAAATAAACACAAACCGTCAAGAAAAAGCTTGCAAGCTAGGTCATATCAGGTTCATATAACCAGCTTTTGCCAATTTAAGTTTTTCAAAAGGATCAAGGGGTGAACATTTGACAATTTTCAAGTGGCCCAGAAATCTTGAAAATGCTCAAAATCGTGAAACATTGTACTGATTTTGAGAGAATATTTGGCCAATGGAGTGGTCCACTTGAACCCACGAATGTCCCCCCCCCCCTGAATATATACATTTTAAGGGCATAAAGGTTATTACAAACACATCTATACAACTATATTTATTAGACATAAATATGAAACATTTCAGAACTAGATAACAGCAACGCGAGGTGGAGCAAATCCCATCGAACTTTTGATCTCAAAATCGTTCAACTACTTTTCAAGTTTTAGTAAAAAAGTAAAATAAGACGAAAAATTTCGAACGCAATGCGTGACATATACGTAATTCGCGTGAAAAGTCCGAACGAAATGCGTACGTTTTTTTTCGGCGTTCGTATTTTTGCTGTGTAGACGAACTTTTTTAGAAATTTTTCTACTGAAACATTTTTGCTTGACAATTACCAGGTAAAATGCGTATTTGCGTGCACAGGGAGCTCAAGTTGGAATAAAATATATTCCAAAAATTCTTGACACCTAGTAAGTCGTAGGGTCGAAGGGTCGTAGGTCGAAGGGTTTTTAGTACATTCCAATTTTCATAGCTTTTGCAATTCTTTATGATCCCCACTGTATTTTTCTGAAAAAACTAAAAAAATCCTATGGCTAATAAAACAAGCTACGATTGTACTTTACCGAACATATTGTCATTATATTCAAATATACGCAAAGTCTACTCCACTTACCTTGCTAAATCTGCCAAAGTCTGTAAAAAAACCAGAAGAGCATGGAAAATTGAGCAACTTCCGGTTTTGTTCCCTAAATTTACGAACGACAATAAGTCGCACGTTCGGTATTTATGGACTAGCATACCTTATGGACTAGGTATGCTGAATAGAAATAATTTTTTTAATAAAGATGGCATGGTAATTAATCTGTGCTTTATTTACTAATTCTGTCAGGGGATTAGATGGTGCTGCCATCGTTATATCGGCCCAAAACCTATGGTGCTACATTTTTTCAATCTTATTTTTATTTTCTGAATCTGTTCACATGGCCCCGGGGATCGAAAAAATGATTTTCACTAATTAATCTGAATAGTGTTTTCATAACTTGAGCCACTTTAATCCGACTGACTCAGTACTTTTTGTTTAACAAAGGAATCTAAAAATAGTGTACAAAACCTGAGTAATCACTTTCCTCACGAACAAGAAAATGAAATTTTTGCTTTGCTTAGTAGCCTTACGTTAACACATTTTATTCAATATCAAACTGATCGATTGTTAAGTCTTTTGACTAAAAGTCAGGCTAAACTTCATCTGAGACTAACATAAAATTTTTATGTTAGTCTCAGACTTCATTGATATAATCATGATAATATTAAAAACTTTAAAATTTGCATTGATTGATTACAATTTAAACTTAATATTGCGATCCACACGTAACCAAATCATCTGGTTGTATGATCATGGAGTTTTACATTAATTAATTTAAAAAAAATCAATTATACAAATATTTCAGATTTTCTAATGTTGTAAATGTTATATCTCACTGTATCTAGCCTTTCAAATCGCGTGCTGCCATCTATTTGTAGGCGAGGTAAACCCTTAAAACCGTCAGAATAAATGTACGTATAATTTGGTGTGGCAATTTTTGCTTCATCTGATCTCATACGGCGTATCTAGACCTCGTATCTACGCCAATGAAATGATAAAAACTTGTTTGTAAAAATCGCTCGATTAAAGTTGAGCCTTTTTAAATTTCTTCATTGCCTAGAACAAATGGTAGTTCATCTCGGCAAAATGAGGATAATTACAATGCTTACGCGAAAAAATAAGAACATACCATTACTAATTGGTATGATCATATTTTTTTTATATATCTTGTCACGGAAATAAACAAATAATAGTATCGTTACAGGAACGGGTCTGGCATCACTGAGTAAAAAGACACAAAATGCTAATTATAAATCGAAATGCGAAAATGTTTTGAATATATTTTCAATAAACACTGTTCCATTACTTGTCAATGTAACAAAATGGATGAACTCCCTGGTTTCGAGTATTTTTGTTTTCTCGATTTAAACCTACTACATGTACCTTATAAGTCAAGTTGCACAAAGATAGAAAATATAGTCTGGTTTAAATAACTTTCTTCGATTTGGAATTTGTTTTGTAAATGAACTTGCAATTCATATAAAAATCGAATTTCATTCCGAGAGTATTTCTAAAAGCAAGACTATATTGTTTAACTTTGTGCCAAATGATAACATGACGTACACGTACGTTTAATCGAGAAAAAATTCGCATCCAGGAAGTTTCATCCATTTTGTTACATTGACGTTCCGTCGAAGTAACTAGTTGTGGAACAGTGATAAAGTGACTATTGCAATGAAATCGAATATTCTTAATGAAAGCGATCATTCAAAAACATTGACAAGTCAACAGAGTCACATAGATTTTTTCCCCAAGAAAACCGATTGTCCGGAAATGAACCAGAATCGTTCATTGGAAAATTGAAACTACTTGAAATGCTAAGCCATGAATGAGCGTATTAAATACCACATTTCAAAGAAAAGGAAGGAAATGAATTCGTTTAATTGTGACTAGACTTATAATGAACGATAATAATACGAAATCAATTAATATCAATGTACTCAGAATAAAACGATTTTTTGGGTTTATAAATCTCTTTATTATATTGTTCTGCACGAAACTAGTGTTGGGATCGGGCGTGTAAAGTGGGAAAATGTAGCCTTGGCCTTGTAGCCTCGAATTGGGTCTCGATTTTTGGACCGTAACCGAAAATGGCCGAATAAGCTTGAAGCACCTTCGGCAATCTTCGTGATATAAACATTTTTGTTGCGGTCGTTGCCATCCCTTTTTGATTTGCGATCACATCTGAAATTTATGTGGAATACGTAAGAACAGAGACTTCTCTGGTTAGAAACTGGACCAGGCGTTATACAGTATGTTATGTACAAAGACAAAAAAGATGGAATAGTGGGTATGCTGAAGCCGGCCCTCGAGGGCTTGTTAAGGTAGACTGTAATGGGATTATACTTACTAGATTTAGCACGCGGATATAACAGGACATGATTGTATGATTTACTTGTACACAATAGTAAGTATTTACTTATCTAGCAAATCCAATTTAATTGATCGAGGTACCGATTTTTGAATATGTTCAATTCGAGATGTTTTTTAATATTGCCCCTTGTGCTTTGTCATCGTTTTTATGTAACCACATATAGTAAGTCTCAAATTTTATTTTCTGGACGGTGTTCGTTGGATGGTGCCCGGCGGCATTCGACGTCTGAAACAAATGGAAGATAGTGACATTTTGCGTGTCATGCCGTACTTTAATATTGTCCATGATTTCGATATCCGCTCTGGATTTAGACTGGAACGGATGTCGCATCAAATTTGCCAGGCAATCATTGGCAAGACAGACAAGAAGCAGAAATATATTTTCAGACATTGTTTTCAACTAAAATATTGTGGAATGAAGTCCAAATGTAGAAATCGCCTCTTTAAAAACAATGTTAAATTTAGAACCACAATGCCAAGTCTAAATTGTACGGTGGACATACACATCTTGAAGACTCACGTTGGCAATATCTGTACCGCGCGCCTAGTGAACTTCGCTAAAATTGATTCCTTTCAAACTGAATATAAAATATTTTTCCTTCATTTAATTGTCCCTAATTTTTCATTAGAATCAATTTCACTGCTGGAGCCCAATTACTTACGTCACGAAAACATTAAACCATTGAAAGTAATGTTAGATAGTTTACTAATTCGATTACTTAATTTTTTTACAGTGTTGCGGGCCTTAAAAATAAGAGAGTTCAAAAAGCGCTTTAACTGCTCCTTTCAACGTTCGACGTCAAATCGATTAAAAAATAAAAAAAGGAATGGACCCGACACCAGCTCGAGAGACACTCGTTGTGACATGATCCCGATGTGGCTCAGAGGGAAAACAAAATTGGAATTTGCATGCATAGACGTTATTATTCTGATGATGGTGGTAATGATGAATAGGTTCATTCCTCTCGTAAAAGGTAAGTCAAAACATCCCACATTCATACAAAAATGAGACGATGATCTTAAGTAAAATACGAAAATATGAAAGAGAATAACGTTATTCAATCAGCACCATCTAAAATTAATTTGATTAAAAATGAAACATAATCAAAAATCCAATAACTAATTATCAACGGACCAATCAAATATCCAATAACCAGTCACGTATAGGATTTGCCAAGGGGGTTCACGCTTTAAAAAAATCCAGGGGTTCACTTATATGGCCCAAGAATGGCTAAAATCACACGAGAAGTGCTCAGAATGGTGAAAAACTGCATGATTTTGAAAGAAATTTTGAAAGAATTTTGGGCCAGGGGGAGAGTGACCCTCGGCTACGGGCCTGAATAACTAATTATAAACGAACCAGAACAACAAACAAAACAATGTGAAAAGTATAGATTCTTGTGTTCTCTGTTGGGTCTGGGTTTTAAGTGTTTCCAAATCTTGCTCTTTATGATTTTGCACTAGGTAGTGACATCCAGTGCCCCACAGACTATGTGTTTTCTTATATGACGTCATGCTATCTCATAGCACCGGGGGATAATTCTAAGAGTAGCAGCGGATCAGATTGCAGCTCGAGAAGTTTCGGGACTCTACTTTGGATTGGGTCTGAAGATGAGAAAAACTTCATAGTAAGGTGTGTTCTGATATGTTGTCATTGGTAGGGTCAGATCTGGAGATTTCAATGAGGGGATGGAACAATATTTTGAAAATCTCTTCTCACGATTTTTGAGCCGTTCTTAGAATGGGCCTATTAGTAAAAAATTGGGCTTAACTTTCCAAATACTAGAAGCCCATAAAAAACGACCTTTTGAAAATGAGGCCATTTTAGATCCATTTATAGAATATTTATCCCCGATTTCTTTTTATTTCTTTTTATTCCTTTTTATGTACTATTACTCTGTTGTACATTTGTTAAATGATTAGCTCTAGACAAATATATAAGATGGCATTTCCTAAATAATACGTTTTGTAGACACACGAATAGACTAGTATGGATTCTAAGATCATTTAAATAGTTAAAATAGATTTATATAATGCATACACAAAGCATAGAAAATATAAATATTGATGTAATTAATTGCTATTTCTTTAAATGTCTATAGTATTTTGGAGCCCTCTATCGAATATTGGATTAGCTTATACGATGGTGGATCTGGCTGGGAGTGGGATAATGGCGAGCCCACAAACTACACTAACTGGGCAAGTGGGTATCCATTAGGAAACCAAAACTGCGCAGTTATGAAGACTGATGGAACATGGGAGAATACTAACTGTGGAAGTCAAAGGAAATACGTGTGCAAGGTCACAGGAGGTAAGGATCAAATATATTATTATCCCACCGAACGAAGTTCGAGGGGGATATAGAGAAGCCGTCCGTCCGTCCTCTGTTACCCCTCACGAGATCCAAATACCCCATTCTGAAAAATGGACGGACAAAAAGTACAAAATACCCCATCCACGCGCCAGATACCCCATGTCCACGCGCCTAATACCCCATTATGGGGTAAAAGGCGCGTGGCACGCGCCAGATACCCCATGTTATTTCCTTCCGTCCGTCCGTTTGTCCGTCCGTCCGTGTGTCCGGGCAATAACTCCAATACCGGTTGACGGATTTGGTTCAAATTTTATAGGCTTATGCCTTATGAGTGTAGGACCTCTGCTCGAGAAGGAATTTCCAAAATGGCCGCTCAATTCAAAATGGCCGCCATTTTTCGTAAAAAATGTAATCTTTGATAACTCAAATACAAGTTGATGGATTTAGTTCAAATTGTATATGCTGATGCCTAGGGACAATGGAGTTTCGCACAAAAAGAGATTTTCAAGATTGCCGCTTAATTTCAAAATGGCGGCCATTTTTCGTAAAAAATATGTAATCTTTGATAACTCAAATACCAGTGAACGGATTTGGTTCAAATTTTATATGATGATGCTTAGGGACAGAGTAGCTATGTTCGACAAAAAATTTTCAAGATGGCCGCTTAATTTCAAAATGGCGGCAATTTTTTTGTAAAAAACGTAATCTTTGATAACTCAAATACCAGTGAACAGATTTGGTTGAAATTTTATATGATTATGCCTAGGGACACAGTTGCTCTGTTCAACAAATGATTTTCAAGGTGGCGGCCAATTTTTGTAAAAAAACGTAATCTTTGAAAACTCATATACCAGTTAAGGGATTTGGTTCAAATATTATAGGCTTGTGCCTTATGAGTGTAGGACCTCTGCTCGAGAGGGAATTTTCAATATGGCCGCTCAATTCAAAATGGCCGCCATTTTTCGTAAAAAATGTAATCGTTGATAACTCAAATACAAGTTGACGGATTTGGTTCAAATTTTATATGCTGATGCCTAGGGACAAAGGAGTTTCGCACAAAAAGAGATTTTCAAGATGGCCGCTTAATTTCAAAATGGTGGCCATTTTTCGTGAAAATATGTAATCTTTGATAACTCAAATACCAGTGAACGGATTTAGTTCAAATCTTATATGATGATGCTTAGCGACACAGTAGCTATGTTCGACAAAAATTTTTCAAGATGGCCGCTTAATTTCAAAATGGCGGCAATTTTTCGTAAAAAACGTAATCTTTGATAACTCAAATACCAGTGAACAGATTTGGTTGAAATTTTATATGATTATGCCTAGTTCAAGAAATAATTTTCAAGATGGCGGCTGAATTTCAAGATGGCGGCCAATTTTCGTAAAAAACGTAATCTTTGATAACTCATATACCAGTGAACAGATTTGGTTCAAATTTTATATGATGATGCCTAGTTCACAATTGTATAAACTAACTTTGTGCCAAATTTCATGCTTCTATCACAAAGTGCACAAACATTTCAACATTTACACTAGCTATAATAAGCATAATATGTTTTGTTCGGTGGGATTTGCTACTCCGTGGAGTTGCTGTTTTTCTAGTTTCCATCGAGTATGTCAGCGTTTTTTTATTTGCACTACATGTTCATGGATAGTTTAATATTTATCATACCTTTATTTTTAGTACACTTTCAACACAGTCACTGACTTGTACCATACAGAGTGGGCCAAAAAACAACACATAAGTTTAAGATGAAAATTGTATGATATATGTTAAACCATTTACCATGTGCTTTTATATGATTTTAAAGACAATATGCCACCATTCCATGGAAACCTTTGTTTTCCTGTGGGGTAGAGGCTAAAATTGACACCAGGGTTGTAATGATCGACCAAAAATCAAAAAGTGAAAATTCCCAAATGTCCCTCCATATTGCAGTCACAGCTGCACTCAATATGCTTGGCTGAATCAATATAAAATTTAAGAGTAATACACAATTGATAATTAATTAAAAAGATATATAATAAGTATTATGAGTGAATTTTTACTAAACTAGTTTAACTCATGACACCGCTGGTTTCTTTTCAGAATCGATTTCATCATTTCTTCTGAATACACCAACAATTATATTAGCGTCTTCGGTAATGTCACTTGGTGCGTCAACTTCAATGTTAGCATCGCCTTCCATCTCGCTCGCTGTGTCAGCTTCGATATTAGACGCTCCCACTATATCACTCGATGCGTCACCTCCAATGTTAGCGTCACCTACTATATCACTCGATGCGTCATATTTAATGTCAGCATCTCCAACTATATCACTTGATGCGTCAGATTCGATGTCAGCGTCTCCAAATTTACCGCTCGATGTGTTTACTTCAATATCAGCGTCTTCAGCTTTAGCACTCGATGCACCAACTTCAATGTTAGTGTCTCCCACTATATCATTCGTTGCGTCAAATTCGATGTTAACGTCTTTTACTATACCACCCGATGTGTTTACTTCAACATTAGCGTCTTCAACTGGATCACTCGATGGGTTAACTTCAATGAAAACGTCTGCAACTGTCAAACTAGATGCGTCAACTTCGATATTAGCTACAGCACCGCTCGCCGCATCATCTTCAATATCACCTTCAACAGCGTTTTCGATATCGTCACCAACAACGTCATCAGTGGTCGCAACACAGTCTATGTCCACTGAAGATGCAGTAATTATATACAAAAGAGGTTTGATGTTATTTTGTGGATAAAGCTAATAATAGGATCTGTCATTTTTCTAAAATATATATTGAAGGTTTAGGCGAAAATTAATCTAAGACAAAAAAACACAGAAAACACCATCTTCCCAAAAGGACGATTCTCGGTTTGGAGAACGAAGTTCATCAATCTAAATGAGCATTATCCCTGCTTCGGACAAATTTGATATTTTTACATAATATAGATTTGAATGTTTTCTTTTGAATAGCCATAATTTAATTTGGGTAATATTTCTAGATTTTTTCGCAAAAAAATATTAGCGCAGTACACTGATGAACTTCTTTCCCCAAATCGAGACTTGTATTTTATTGAATCGGTCTAATTTAGCATTATCCCTGCTTCAGACCAATTTGTTATTTTTACATCTTGTAGATTTAAATCTCCTCTTTTGAATATTCATTTTGGGTAATATTTCTATATTTTTCATGAAAAAAATTATTAGCCCAGGAGACTGTTCTCCAAACCGAGAATCGTCCTTTTCTATTTTCAGAACTTTCTGTGTACCGCAAATCACAGCAAGATGAGCCCGCAGAGGCACCCGGAGCAGTGTACATAGGGGGCGTACAGATAAGCCTAATGGTATTTTTCATTGGTACAATCATACTCCTGGATCTCGTGGGCGTCAAAATACACATAAATAGGTTGTACAGAAACCTCAGACATTTATATCCAAAAAGGAAAATGTTTTTGGTACCATTTTCCTTACCTATGCCGTATTTTCCCGAGATTAAACCAGATAATAAGATTATTGAAAATTTTGATCTGATCTGATCGGATATGATCCAGTTGTTGAAGAGAAAAATGAATATGTATTTATTGTACTTGGAGAAGACATTGACAGCTCTAGTGATACATAAAATAGGGGCAAATATGAGCTTTATGGATTATCGAATATTAATACTACTACTGCTTAAAAGTTTGATAAATGAAGAATTGTATTCAGTAAAGGATGATTTGTAATTTATGAAATTCTATCATAATATCAGAACCTAATAAATCTAAATACTTTGTACTTTCTTAGTTTTTATCCACATGAACAAATAAACAAATTTTGATCTGAAACTGTTGAGGGGTTTATCAACGATTTCTCACATGCGTCATTTATTTCATTTCCATGGGAAGATCTTGATATATTTAGATCGTTATTGTTACAGATGAATCTATGTCTTGTATCGGAATATTCCAGCTTGCAGCTACTACATTTATACTTCTCTCTTGGAAACAATCAGTATCAGAAAGCACTCCTCTCGTTAAATATGGCGAACTGTTTTGCTGTGTTTACCGTGACTCGTGGTTTTCAACAATTATGTTCCGTTTTAGCCGAGAACTGAAATAGCTAGGAAAGAACTTTAGGCTCAAAATCTTTTTTGTTATGTTCAAGTTCAATGAATAAAAACATATTCATATTAAACTAATTAATATGAGTGGCATTTGATATACAGAACATATGTTGCGATTTGTCTCAATATATGCGTGCTTCTATACCAGTACTTTTAATCTAGATGTAAAATGTAGTCATAGTATTCCATATTGCACTAATATTTTAGTTTTATCTCATTGTCACTGGTAAGAATGAGGGTATTATCACAGTACAGTAAAACCTGTGTCAGCGGAGCACTCTCAATACATCCAAATAGTGTTCCATTTGTGAGGTGTTCACTTACAAAGGCTCATTTCACATTAAGGTGATGGGTAACTAACAATACTTTGAATAAAGGACCCACGGTCCTGTGCTCACACAGTGTAGAACATTCAGAGGAATGTATATCCTGATTTTCTAACAAAATTATTGATTTTGATTTGTAGTCTCGAACTTTGAGAAACTTAGATAGCACAGTTTGTGACCTAGTATGAGAACCTTTGACCTTGAACATTTTACTTATACAATTATTCAGAGCTCAGAAGGTCTTTTGTGATTAAGGTGACCAAAATTTACATCCAAATAATCAATTTGAAAAATCAACTTTTTTGACCTTTCGAATGTCACTGAAGGTCAAATCTCAAAACTAAGGTCAGATTTGAACTCCTGGAAACTTGTAAATGATTCCCCCCCCAAAAAAAAATTGGTCAAATTGAAGCAAGATGAAAAATAACTTATTTTTACTATTACTTATTTTAAATCTAGTAATGATGTAATTCATTGCAAGTAATGAACAAGTATAGGGACAAACTCTGAGAAACTTGTCAATCACAAAACCTGCCATCGACGATATACATGAACATGAGAAAGTTCCCTGAAATTGACTCCCTTAAGTCCTGCTTTTGGTCAAATTTTACAGAGTAAACACCAAAAACTGTAATTCCCAGAGCTTTGAAATCTTCAGAGGACATATGTTGCACATACAGCAACTACTACCACTAATTTGAAAGTTATACTTCAACAAAGTGTCTGATATTTATAGAAAATTTGACTTTTTGACGTCAAAATCAGCAATTTCTCGGAAACCGGGCGAACTTGGAGATGGCGATGATAGGTCAAACAGGCATTATGGATATGCATAAAATGAATGTGAATATGTCTAAATACGAATAGCAGTTTTAATTTGTGCAACCAATGATGATTGACTTTATACATGATAAAATTTCCTGAAAACGACAGTCCTCCTTTTTGTCAAATTTTGTAGAGTAAACACCAAAAACTGTAATTTCAAGAGCTTTAAAATCTTCAGAGAACATAAGTTGCATATACAGCAACTACTTCAAGTTATTTGAAAGTTCTACTTCAACAAAGTGTCTAGTATTTACAGGAAATTTGACTTTTTGACGTCAAAATCAGCAATTTCTCTGAAACTGGGCGAACTTGGGAAATGGCGATGATAGGTCAAATAGGCATTATGGATATGCATAACATGAATGTGGATATGACTCAATCCGAATAGCAGTTTTAATTTGTGCGGCCAATGTTGACGGACGGACCAACGGACGCCTGGTCGATCCCATAGGCTCACTGTGTGAGCCAAAAAGTGCTCGACCGTCAGAGGAGTTCCACTGTAGAGGTTTTACTGTAATATCATTTAGGAATAATTAAAACATCCCATTCATTGTAAATATTCAAAGTACAAGCTTTCACTAATGCTATAAATAGTATGGTTTGGAAAAGGTTAGAATTGTGTTTTTCCTTAATGACACTTTTAAGTATTGGAACTATACTGGTTATGAATACGAATTTAGTGAACATACCGACAATTAAATTTAACCAATTGAAATTGAGACCATTAATGAGGAGTAAACTTAATGGATCCAAATCAAACTCTGCGTTGCTTCACGGAGCAGAACAGGAGTACATTGATTGTCTGTCAGTTGGTGAATGGATCAAAAGAAGTAGACAAGATAAAGAAATGGAGAAAATGATTTTCATGCCGAGCGAGGCTGAATTGACGCTTCCAAATGGCCAATGCGGAGACAGAGAAACAGACAACATGACAGCAGGCGTTCCTCGCCGTGCACTCTGCTTCCCAACCTCTACAAAAGCATGTTGTTTTAAGAATCATTGTGAAACCATGACAATCGATCAGTGCCAATGTAAAGACTGTTTAGACCTAAGAACACGTCTTCATGTCGAAAAATACGTCTGGCAACCAAGCTCAAAAAATTGTCCTATCACATATTACGACACAACATCAGCATGTAATATGTTTGCCAAAAGAAAAGTAGAACATATAACATTAGTAGGCGATTCACTTGTTAGGCACTTCTATACTGCGCTACTGATAATTATTAGCGGTAATCTCGAATTTGGATGCATGAAACCTAACACTAATCCAGGTACAGTACTGTTTATAGGTTTACTGCTTTTTAGTAATTTTCAAATACCTATGTGTAACATTGACAATTTCTCAAATTGTCTAGATAATTCAATCATTCAAATATATCTTTTACAATTTAATACAATATCATTGTGAATATTAAGTTGATTTATTTACACTTTGGTTGCATACTGTTACAATAGATCGTTCTGATAAATTCTGCCACCTTTTGATACATTAGAAAAACTATGATATATTGACTTAATTGATGATGTCTTTGGTTGTAGGTAGAAATTTGACCATGCAAAATAAGATTAACTTATTACTAATTTTGAAAATACAACCTATGACATCATCAAGCTAGCCAATATATCAAAGCTTTTCTGATGTATCAAAATGTGGCAGGATTTATCGAAAAGATCTATTTTGTGATACCATGCAATGCAATGATACAACGTTCACTAAAACGTTAACTCTGTATGCCTATAAGTTCATTTCAAAATGTGAATGTGTAGGTCTACATGTTCATTTCAAAATGAAAATGCGATTTCGAAATAGGAATACGTCGGCCAATAATTTAATTTCAAAATGTGAATGTGCAGGCCTACATGTTCATTTCAAAATGTAAATGTGATTTCGAAATGGAAATACGTCGGCCAATGTTTTAATTTCAAAATGTGAATGTGCAGGCCTACATGTTCATTTCGAAATGGGAATGTGTAGGCGTACATATTTATTTTAAAATGTAAATATCCAGGCCTACATGTTCATTTGTTCATAGCAATGTGTAGGCCTATATGTACTATGTTCATTTAAAAAATGTCAATGTGTAGGCGTACATGTTCATTCAAAAATGTGAATGTGTAGGCCTACGTACATGGTCATTTCAAAATGTAAATGAGCAGACCTACATGTTCATTTGCAAATGGAAATATGTAGGGCAATGCTTAAATTTCAAAATGTGAATGTGCAGGCTTACATGTTCATTTCAAAATGGGAATTTGTAGGCCAGTTTTTTAATTTCAAAATGTGAATGTGCAGGCCTACATGCTCATTTCGAAATGGGAATTTGTAGGCCAGTTTCTTAATTTCAAAATGTGAATGTGCAGGCGTACATATTTAAAATGTAAATATGCAGGCCTACATGTTTATTTCAAAATGTAGATGTGCAGACCTACATGTCCATTTCGAAATGGGAATTTGTAGCCCAATATGTTCATTTTCAAAAATGTGAATGTGCAGGCGTACATGTTCATTCAGAAATATGAATGTGTAGGCCTGTATGGTCATTTCAAAATGTGATAGTGTACACCTGCATGTTCTTTTCAAAATGTGATTGAGTGTTAAAATGTACTTTTTTCCAGAAAAGAAAAAGAATTGTGGTTACTTTGCGCAGTTTGAAGATAAAACTTGTCAACACCTGATTGAACATAGTAGAAAGATTTGTAATTCAACCGTCACATTAAGTTTGAGATCTGACTCCTCATTACAAACGTTAAAGAACTCTGTCAACTTTATCAGAGAAAAGGAGGGCCAGGTTATTTTATTCTCCAATGGCCTCCATAATAATTTGAATTTACCAAAAACAAAGTTAGCAGTTCACAAATACTTAGAAGCCCTGGGAAGTAAAATCTTCAAGCGAAACAAAATGGATACTAGTAATCGCACCATACCCAGAATGGTATTCATGAGCCCACACCTTCCCGGTCTTATGAAAAGTCCCCGATATTGGAATAACCAAGGGACTAAGAGTGTGACAACGTACACAACTGAAATGCGAAAATTTCTATCAAAATACAACATTCCAACATTTAACACCCATGCATTTACTAATCATTCATTCAGCTTCGATGGCACCCATTTTGGTTATGGAGTTAACCACCAATTGGCCCAGACACTGCTGAACTATATAAGCCAACATGAATGGGGAGCTGATTAGGATAATGTCGATGGGTCAACACTTGTGATACCATTTTAGAGATTTGTTTTGGGAGCAACCTTTCATTCATTCACATTTCCGTAAACTCTCTCACTTTCAATTGGAGAGGTTCTTAAGGACAGTTGAGCAGCGTGTGTGTATGTGGGAATATATAAGCGCAAATGCCAAAGGGGAAAAAAAAGGGTAGGGTGCTTCCTCCGGTGTGTCTGAGCGTTAACATCAGAGTTATTATTATTAAAAATATTTTATTCGTCTATAAGTTTTACATACATTATATTTATACAATTTGACGAAATGGATCGGACAAGAGGCTTTCGCCTATTCTAAGTCCTCTCCTTTGGTTGTCCTAGAAAATTATTACAGTTTTATTTATTTGTGCAGGATGGGAGGCTTGGGAAGAAATGAGAGAGTGAAAGGAGGAAACTACTTGTTAGAGAATCTTTTTGTAACTCTTATGTAATTGTGAACAGCAGTGGATGTGGCTTTGTTTTCTTCATCTGTTTTCCTTGCATTTCCATGGATGAGTTCTGTCAATGTTATCCTAGGTAGAATTGTTTTGTGTCTTTGGTATAAAGTACATTCTTTGAAATAGTGTTCGGCACTTTCTATTGGGTTTCCGCATTCACATTTGGGGCTGTCCTTTACATGGTTGAGATGTAGATCTTGGTTTAAGTCGCTGCATCTAAGTCTTATCTCTGTGTGTATTATTTGAGTGTCTCTTTTCCCATAGTAATAGTAATTTGGTACCTTCTTCCTGTTTGTTATCAATTTTTTGAAGTGCTCCTCAGCTTTTGTGCTTTTTATTGATGCATCAATGTCATTCCACACTTTTATTGTGGCTGGTAACATCAGAGTTAACTAAAAAACTTTGACTTTTACTAAAATATACATTTTGCACTTATTCTTCAAAGTATTTACATACCGTATGGATACCTGAGAAACTATAACTTGTATAGAATTAAATATAATATGCGAAATGAGATCTTCTATTTATGATGTAGACAATATACTGACATAGTATCATGTCTGTCATTATAACAATTTCACTTTAATTAACTCTATAGCTTCCAATTCTAGGCTCGGTTTCAAATCTAAAAAAAATCTGGGAAAGGGGAGGGGCGGTCGCCTTCTGACGCTCCCTTCTGAACTCTGTCAACTTTATCAGGAAAAAAGAGGGTCAGGTTATTTTATACTCCAATGGCCTCCATAATAATTTGAATTTACCAAAAACAAAGTTAGCAGTTCACAAATACTTAGAAGCCTTGGGAAGTAAAATCTTCAAGCGAAACAAAACGGATACTAGTAATCGCACCATACCCAGAATGGTATTTATGAGCCCACACCTTCCCGGTATTATGAAAAGTCCCCGATATTGGAATACCCAAGGGACTAAGAGTGTGACAACGTACACAACAGAAATGCGAAAATTTCTATCAAAATACAACATTCCAACATTTAACACCCATGCATTTACTAATCATTCATTCAGCTTCGATGGCACCCATTTTGGTTATGGAGTTAACCACCAATTGGCCCAGACACTGCTGAACTATATTGGCCAACATGAATGGGGAGCTGATTAAGGATAATATCGATCTGCCAATGGTTTAAGATATAGGAGATATACATGTAGTTTTATATGGCACTTGTTTGTATTCACATTTTCGTAGATTCGCTATACCTAGCCATGTTAAGTACTATTCAAAAAGTATGTAAGCATGAGTATGTACCCTCACTTTTTATAGAAAAATGTACTTGAAATATTAAATAAAAATTAACCCATTATCTCGATGCACCTTGATTCAAGTATGATAGCATTCTTGCTTGGATACTGTAATCAATATTAGTCTAAATCTAGTCTAAACATGACTTATGCCTTAACAATTTTCCTTGCTGATTTACAGAGTGGGCCAATAAAAATTGGAACATTTTGCTATTTATTCAATTTTCTTTATCATTGCAGTCCAGTCCACAAAAATTCAGATAATGGTAAAATGATTATTTGTGAAAACATTAAAGATAGAAATATATATATGATTTTGGCTTGTCATGGTCATGATCTGTATACGGTGTGCATCATAAAAAATTCCAAATTGTCTCTGCTTGAGACATCAGTACTGAAAATACAGAATCTTATACCATACAATATATGCCCATTATTTCCACATTGTTTGGAATTGCATTTTCGCTGATATTGAGAATTCAGAGGTTGAATTTTAGGTCTTCATAACTTTTGAGTAGTAATTTTTAAAAACTAAATTTTTCATATAGGGATTGATGTGTATATGTAGGCCTTGCAGAGCAAAAATCACTGATTAACAATAAATAAAACACGTCTTTTTATGGTTTCTTGTTTTTGAAATATCAAAACAACCCTGAAAACTGAATTTTTATTCACTTCCATTTTGTTATTGTCTTGTATACCATTATTCTGCCCATCTGATGAAGCATATGACTCGTGTTCCGTTTTGACCGATAAGGTACTGGATGAGCTTGGTCCATGTTTTTGCTTACAGGATTGCATTTTTCTAATTATGTTAATTATGAGAAATATTTAATTTCTCATTGATTTTGAAAATAATAGGGTCTAGTTTTTCAGCATCTGTGAATTATTGACTGTGACCATCTTGCCACGTTACCCATGCCGTCACTTCCATTGTACGTGGCCTATGACGTCACGCCCGGTGCACCATGGTGCACAAGTACCGGTGCCGGTTGTAGGTCGAAATGGACGCCATATAAAACTGGAATCATCAGTTGTAAATATTGAACTCTCTTGTTTTATGTTCCTATCATATTTACATAATGTATGAAGGTATCTGTATACTTTAGGTAGCAACAAACTCATTATTTCTGTATTACTATATAGACATACTAGGCCCTATTCATGCATGCCACTTTTTCAAACCTGTATATAGAAACATACATTTATTTTACCATTAAGTTTGAACTTGAATATTATATGCCTACTAAGGTTAACAGTATTCAGACTCCTTTTGTGAAGTAGCAACATTCTTTTTGTATAGCTCCAGGCCAGACAGATGATCTTCCTTCATTCAAAAAGAAAATGTTGAACAAATTTGTATCTTTTAGGATTGAAAATCCTACTTAGCAATCTCGATACAGGGTGATCTAAATTTTGTGTCAGTGCCAAGGTCTGTTTTGCCCTTTGCAAGTATTATTGACAAAAATGAACTACTCGAATTAGTACCGCCACGTGATATTATTTCAAATTTCGAAAATATTAAGTGCTTTAATCCATTAGATATGAACCATACTACTGAAAATACCCCTGAATATGATGTTGAGACAAATAACCTTATAAAGAAGTGTGAATATAAAACAATATCAGCATTTAACAATAACATGAACTCTGAAACTGGTACTGAACTTTCATTACTGCATTCTAATATTAGAAGCCTGTCAAATAACAGTGGAAATTGAATAGTATGCCCAAATCCTTTGACAAAACAATTTCTGTCGTGGCACTATCTGAAACGTGGCTTTTTACAGAAGATGAATCTAAATATGAAAGCTATCTTAATTACAAAGGTTACTTTAAATCACGAAATACAATCGGAGGTGGTGTTTGTTTATATATTCACAAATCTATGAATATTAAACCAAGAATGGACTTAAAATTCAGCAACCCTGAAGACAACAACTTTTCACTAAGTGCATATTTCGTCTATGGTATCAAATTATTTTTAAAACCTCGATATATTGATAGAAACGGGGGCGAAAGGCACTACGTAAAGAAAGGTTACACAAGGTGGTATTCTAAAGACAACGTTTACTATGCTTCTGTAATAATTTGACATAAATGCATATCGTGTATGATATAATCTTCTATATTAATATAAACATGGACAACTGCCGCTTTAATGGGGTAACACAAGGTGATATTCGAAATATAACCTTTTACTCTGTTTCTGTACTTTATACCACACAAATGCATTTTGTGTTTGACATCAATCGATTTTTAGAATACATAACTACATTACCTTTCATCAATAAAAAAGATTATTGAAAACGTCAAACATTTCTTTGAAATACAACAATGCACAGTGATTTTTTTAGAGTGAAATGTATGCTTAATTGGCATTGATGAGTTTTTTTACGAAATTGAAGCTCTTTTAAGAGAAAATATATGTATGTGGCCTATACTAGTATGTATGGACAACCTTTCACTGTGCACCATATTAAGAGACCTTTATAAATTCCAAAAACCAATTGATGTCATACACAAAATGCATCTATTGTGTGGTATAAAGTACAAACACAGAGTAAACAAGGCACATGGTGAACGATATCGTACCTATAACATAGCAGTGTGGACTTGATGACCCAGAAAGCAAGATGGCCGCCGAAAAGTTCTAGAACTTCTTACCATGTAACATGTGTAAAAATTTCAAGAAAATCAGTTAAGTGGTTTTCCTGGAATAGCGATGACAAGATTTGAAGCAAATCTGTTGAGTGGTTTTTTCTGACCATGGAATCGCGATGACAAGATTTATCTAAAAACTTCCAACATTGCTGCCAGAATGCAAGATGGCTACCGGAAAGTTGATCAGCTCTATATATAACTTCTTACCATGTAACATTTCAAGTAAAACTGTTAAGTGGTTTTCCTGGAATCACGATGACAAGATTTATCTATCCAAAATTGTTCATTGGTTAGGTGTATGATTAAATATATTAAAATTCCTCAATTCACTAACCTTTTATAGCATTACTATCTAGCTTTCGACAACTCCTGTTGCCTTTCTCAAGATGTCTGAATTTGGCGGGAAACTGGTAGATTTGACCTTGACTTGATCTTTGACCTAGCAACCTCAAGTAGACTCGGGGAAACCTTATATCCTAAGTCTAAATACTTTGATCGAAAGATAAAGGAAGCGATACATATTCATAAATATAAACCTGAACTTAACAGAGACTTAGGATATAAGGTTTCCCCGAGTCTACTTGAGGTTGCTAGGTCAAAGATCAAGTCAAGGTCAAATCTACCAGTTTCCCGCCAAATCCAGACATCTTGAGAAAGGCAACAGGAGTTGTCGAAAGCTAGATAGTAATGCTATAAAAGGTTAGTGAATTGAGGAATTTTAATCTATTTAAGATTTATCTAATAACAACTCCCAGGTTGGCCGACAGAATGCAAGATGGCCACCGAAAAGTTAATCAGCTCTAGAACTCCATACCATGTAACATGTGTGAAAGTTTGAAGTAAATCTGTTATGGGGTTTTCCTGGAATCACGATGAGAAGATATATCCAAAAACTTCCAAAATGGCCGCTAGAATACAATATGGCTACCAAAAAGTTAATCACCTCTAGACTTTCTTACCATCTAACATGTGTAGAAATTTGAAGTAAAACTATTAAGTGGTTTTCCTGGAATCATGATGACAAGATTTATCTAATAAAAACTTCCAAGATGGCCTACAGAATGCAAGATGGCAACCGAAAAGTTAATCTGCTCTAGAATTCATACCATGTAACATGTGTGAAAATTTGAAGTAAAACTGTTAAGTGGTTCTCTTGGAATCGCAATGACAAGATTTATCTAAAGACTTCCAAGATGGCCACCAGAATGAAAGGTGGAAACCGAAAACTTAATCAGCTCTAGAACTTCATACCATGTAACATGTGTGAAAATTTGAAGTAAATCTGTTAAGGGGTTTTCCTGGAATCACAATGACAAGATTTATCCAAAAACGTCCAAGATGGCCGCCAGAATGCAAGGTGGCTACCAAAAAGTTAATCACCTTTAGACTTTCTTACCATCTAACTTGTGTGGAAATTTGAAGTAAATCTGTTTGGTTTTCCTGAAATCGTGATGACAAGGTTTATCTTAAAACTTCCAAAATTGCCACCAGAATGCAAGTTGGCCACTGAAAAACCATTGAGGTCTAGGTCGTTTTACCATATAACATGTGTGAAAATTTGAAGTGGATCTGTTAAGTGGTTTTTCTGGAATCGCGATGCCCATTTTGGTGCCTTTTGCCCCTGTTTCTATCAATATAAGAGGTGTTTTATTTATGAGGGAAGTCTGTTCTTTCAAACGGTACAATCATTTTATGTGGGAAAGTACCAGACAACAAAACCCCTTTTCTAGAGCCCTTTTGGAAATCAGATCAGGGACTACAATTACTAGAAGTCACTTCACTATGAAAGTGAGGGGTGTTAGCAAATGTGTATTAGCAGACAATAAATTACCTTTTGTTCAATCATTTACTGTGTTAACTTAGTAACCCTTGCATATCGTGCTCACTCAAGTATTGAATGATTTTCTTTATAATCTAAATGTTTGTGGTTTATAAAAAAATTTGATATATTTTAGTTAGAAATACATTCATAAATATATTCATCCAAATAGCACTAGAATGCGGGAAGAAAGAGCAATGGTGACAAAATGTAGACAGAATTTTCCGTAAGGGTTTCAAACATTTCTGGGCACTATCATGCATGTACTTCATGCGTACTGTTATTTTTAGTGCTGTATTTATAGATATACTGAATTTCACGTATTAAAATCATGTTTTCCAGCAATGACTTCAAATTCGGAACCACCCCCATATCACATTTTCTTCAATAACTCGAAACATGTGTAAACACTTACCATGTGCATGTAAATTCTGATTTTACGAGCTCTTTCCCACTCGAGTACCTCATACACCCCTGCATGGACCCGGAGTTGGATTCGCCTTTTATACGTGAGCCGATTCGCATCGCAAACGCTGATTGGATAAAGATTGCGCGAATCTTTAAATAGATCATTTCCCTTTTGAAACGTTTTGATTTTCTGAGTCACTCTGTACACCGTGCTGTATATAAAAAGTTTAAATTAGAAGTCAATAACTTCAGCATCATTGTTTTAATAAGAATCATTAAGTGTCAACATTCGAGGTACAAACATACATTGGTACTAAAAGTATGGTATGGAAACGGTTAGAAATATGTATTTCCTTTATGACACTATTGAGTTTTGGAACCATACTGTTAATGAATACGAACTTATTGAAGGTACCAACAACTAATTTTAACCGATTGAGTTGGAGACAGCTTACAAGGAATACAATTGGATCCAAATCGAACTCTGCTTCGCTTCACATGACAGAACAGGAGTACATTGATTGTCTGTCAATTGGTGAATGGGTCAAAGGAGCAAGAGAGGATACGGAAATGGAGAAAATGATTTTCATGCCTAGTGAGGGTGAATTGACGCTAGCAAATGGCCAATGTGGAGACAGAGAAACGACCAACAGGACCGCAACTGTTCCCCGTCGTGCACTTTGCTACCCTACCTCTAAAAAAGCATGTTGTTCTAAGAATCATTGTGAAACCATGACAATCGACCAGTGTCAATGTAAAGGATGTTTTGACCTAAGAACATATCTTCATGTCGAGAAATACGTCTGGCAACCAGGCTCGAAACAGTGTCCTATAACATATTTCGACACAACGTCAGCATGTAATATGTTTGCCAAAAGAAAATTAAAACATATAATATGTGTTGGGGATTCACTTGTTAGGCACTTCCATACTGCGCTTCTAATAGTTCTAAGCGGTAATCTAGAATCTGGAGGCATGCATCCTACCACTAATCCAGGTACAGTACTGTCATAAATTTTCTGCTTCCTTTTTTAGTAATTTTCAAATTTTTATGTGGAAGTAACAAATATATTCATTAAACTAACATTTGTATTCGTGCTTGTATTATCCTGTTTGTAAAATGAGGGTTTATGAACCGTCGTGAGTTTGTAAGTTCTACGGAGCCCATGGCAAACCATGGTTTATTCGTGTGTATGCATTTAGGTGAATTCTAGAAATGGAATCAGCCATTTTGATAATAATATCGGCTCGGCGCTTACCATTTTTGTGAAAAAGAAAAAATGTTTAACCTTGGCTGTAATATTATCGACAAGGCCTTTCTTTTGATGGCTAACATACTAATAGTAAGCCTTGCCTGTAATATTATCGACATGGCAGTTCTTTGACAGTTAAAACATTTAAAGTAAGCCATGCCTGTGATATTATCTGTTATATTGTCTTTAATATTATCGACAAGGTCGTTCTTTTGATGGTTGAACCATTTATAGCAAGCCGTGTCTGTAATATTATTGATAGTCCATTTGTCAATTTCTGAACGTATGAATATTTAAAAGTATGATGTTTTTCTGTGTAAATACTATCATTAGGGATTATTGGAGTGATTTAGCTGGGTTGCCAAAAAATAACTTTGGGGAAAAATTTTGTATCTGTTACGGTAACATACCAGGTATATGGTGGTATCCCAACGCTAAGTCAATAGTCAACGCCATGTTAAGCGATTACACCCCTCCCTAATCAGCCTATATAATTTTTTCCCCAAACAAACTTTTTGGGCAACCCAGTTAAATCACTTCAGAAAACCCTTATTATCATAAATCGACCATAAAACATCGTACTTTTAACAATTTCTAGGTTCACTATTGGAAGTATAGGGGTGACAAATGGACTATGACTTGGTTGTTTCACATGTGGTTCAAGAATATACGTTTAGCCTTGGTGGTTAAGACGAGAGTACATCAGATACATATACTATATAATTGCTGGTCAACAAGTTACTATCAAACCAGACGTCGGTTTCCACGGTATCGACCATCTTGGATTTCCAAGGTACAGGGTGACCGGAAAAAAAGGAGACCATTGAAATAGGCAATATCTCCTAAAATAGACTAGTGACATCAATGAAATTTTGCATACATCAGGACAGTTCTATGGAAATTTGTTCCTGAAAGTGTCAATACAAGCAGTCAACTGGTTCAGGAGCTATGATCATTTACATAACATGCTCCAAATAGGCGCAATTGAGACCAACGCAGAGCTGGATACATTTGGCAAATACCCTTACATATTCCGACCTTGTTATGGCATTACATTTAGCATTTATTGCCACCTTTAGGTCAGCAATTGTCTCAGGATTGTTTTGGTACACATTGTCTTTCAAATTGCCCCACAAAAAGAAATCAAGTGGATTCAAATTTGAGGTGTATGGAGACGAAGCTTATCTGACCTATGGCTTCTGACTCAGTGGTCCCACTCAGTTACAGTATCATCCTAAGGAGGTTTTGGGCAGCCCTTGGTTTCCATATGGGATTTAATTGTGCCATATAGTGGTTTTAGTAACATGGCACTATGCCCAATACCTAAAGTGACTCTTAAGATTGGGTAAATCAGCACTTTGGCAACAGGATGATGAACCACATGTCAGATAACCCTTCATTGCCATTACAGCCTAGACTTGAATCCTGCTGATTTCTTTTTGTATGGATATTTGAAAGACAATCTATACCAAAACAATCCTCAGACTATTGTTGACCTAAAGAAGGCAATCACTGCTATATGTAATGCCATAATAATGCCATAGAGGGCAGAACATGTAAGGGTAGTTTGCCATATGAATCCAACTCTGCGTTGGTCTCAATTGTGCCTATTTGGAGCATGTTATGTAAATGATCATAGCTCCTGAACCAGTTGAATGCTTGTATTGAAACCTTCAGTAACAAATTTCCATATAACTGTTCCAGTGTATGCAAAATTTCATTGATGGCACTTGTCTAGTTTAGGAGAAATTGATTACTTCAATGGTCTCCTTTTTTTCCGGTCACCCTGTACGATGTTTTCATATGATTGAAAATCAAACTGGGAAACGAGTATGGGTATCAACGGGAATTCTCAATTTAAAAACAGTTGAAATATAAACGTTTACATTAAGCCAGTCAGTCTATTTTTATCCTATTAATACCGCAACCACCAGAGCAGAAATACCCAGTTCATGGATTTCGTCATTTGTATTACTAGAATCACTGAAGCGAGGGAGACACTGCAAGTAGAACCTATTTAACATAGTAATCACTACTGGACATTCACATGGAGTTGAGAGGGAACTTATCAATTATAAATCACAAAGAATACCATGAATTTGTAATGGTTTATACTAAACTGACATTCCAGTTTTCAATAAGATGAGATCGCTCATCTGTGAACCTAAGTAAAATCAGTTTCTTAATGAGTTTCATTGATCATTGATTTCGGTTTTCAGATTTTCTAGGAAGCTGGATTTGGAAGTATTGCTTCAATTTTTTCAAAAATCATACCATTTAGATCGTAGAAATATAAGCATTACAAAGACGATGGTTTGTTTAGAAATAAAGCTATTACAAAAGATTAGTATTTTTACTAGATTGTTACATCATCTTTCATTACATTGCCTAGATTCGCTTATTGAAGTTTACAACGCAGGTCAGGTACTACTTGATTGGGACTAACTTTCCGATGAAAGTTAGTCCCTTCAGGCTTCGTGTGGAATATCACTTGTGAAAGATGTACAGGTATTCACCTCAATAGAGTGAAATATTTGTTCAATATCACAAGGAGGAGTGATTGACCTATTCGTAACAATGTTGTATTTTGATGTAAGAAGACATGCGTGTCTAATTTGTACATTCATTTTGTCGATCGACGAATTGACTTGGCATATTATATATGTAGCTTAGAAAACAAGATCTTGAAATTAATTATCTTTAGGGAAACTCAAAACAATGTATTTCAATGATTATCTTAATAAAATTCTCTTGTTAAGATAAACAACAACTATTGCAATTTATTTTTGTGATTAAATAATTCAAACTCAATACATTAGTTTATCTTTAAACTCAAAATTAATTTTGAAACATGAATCAATGTAAGCCTATGTATGCACCATCATCGACACCAGCAATTTAAGAGTATATTTACGTTTTAATGCACAAGGTAATAAAAATATTTTGAGAAACGCTTCTTAAACCCCATGGCTAATGGTATATGCATTTATATCTCAATCTAAAGTTTCATTTTTCAACTTTTACATTGATCAAATGTGAAAGAGATTCGTGGCTTGACTGTTAGTGACTAAATTGAAGAATAATTAATAGCAAATATTTTCGAAGAATGAAATATTTATTTAATCATGGCGTACATAAAAGTCTTTATAGCTACCTGTACGTGAATACTCTTTGACGATAGAAGTGGCAGTTGATAATTCGTTTTGTCAAACTAAACAAATTGAAATAACACGATATCTATTGTACTCCGTAGGCTCTAAGATTAAACCTCTTTTTATATTGCAAGGCCTTACAACAAAAGACACCTACTATAGTGCTGAAAATACCCAATTGTTCTTTCTTTGAATTGAAAATATAAAATATAAAATTCAAAATTCAAATTCAAGTCCAAGTACAGGTGACCCTAAAAACGTCACCCCTTAATTTGGGAATAACTATATCTCCGTTTTAAGGACTTTTCATAACTTTTGTGTAGATAGAGTTAAATGCATAAATCATTGGAATTTACCTAATAAGTAGTCAGTGCATCATATTTGACGAGATTGTTGAATTGTTTGAAGGGTAGATTTTACACACTATTCATAATATGTATGAAAGCAATCCAGAAATGGCTCAAATAATGGCTAAGACAGAAATCTCAATTTCAGAATATTGCATTTTCAACATTTTTGGACAATATCACTAGACCATACCTGGATGGAAAATGTGATCATGTGAAAACTTTGAATTTAAACAGTCTATATACGCAGATAAATTAAAAAATCATGTTTGAGTTTATACTAAAATGAGAGGGTAATTTTTCTGGGTCAACCTGTATATGGAGGTGTACGCGCGCGTTACAAATGTCCATTGAAATTCAGCAAAAGTAGAACTCTTTTGAAAAATCTTGGCTATGGCTTAAGTATAGCAGTCACATCACAAAAGAAATCGAAGTGATGGATAATAAATGCTAGACCCATTCAAATGCTTGTGTTTATTGTGTGCTTTTCATACTACCTCATTTCAAAAAGTTTCTATTATTTGATATTTGCTCCCGGGGACTAAACAGCTCCAGGCAAGATTTTTTTGTTTGAAATAAAACAAAACGAGGGCGCACATATTTGAAAGAAAATGTGTTTTCATCAGTAGTAACAAAATAAGTAGTAACTGTTGTTTTTATGTTAAATTCGAACATGACTGTATTCACGCCTTCTATAAACTGTAAACAAAGTCAATGCTTCAGCTGGGTTATATTCGAGATCAATAACCCAGTTAATACATGTAATGTGTGACGTCATAACAATGGGTCGTAGTAATGGCGGACCATGATGAATATTCGAAACAATTTGGCGAGTTTTCATGTTCGAATCGTATTATAGACCTCGCCCCAAGGGGTGTATTCGACGATATAACCCCTGCTTTTCGGTCTATATTTCTTAATTCTAATATGATATGTGACGTCACACTAGCTAGAACAATTGATTTTCTGGTCTATATTTGAGTATGTATGACTGATAAAATTCATGAATGCAAATAGTCGTGTTTCTTGTCTGTTTATCATATTAGAATCATAACAAAGAATTTATGTCAAATATGTGACCTCAAATTTTATTCTGGCCATTGCCAAAGACCTCAATCGCTACGCGATTTCGGTCTTTTAACAATAAACAGAATGAAATTTTCGGTCATATATCACGCCATAAATCATAAAATCTCGGTCTTTATTTATAAAAAATAACAACTTTTATGTTAAATTGATTGAACAAATTCATTTATAATTATGGGAAAAATTTTCAGTTGCTTGAAAAAGATTTAAAGAGTAAATCGAAATATTGCAAAACTAAATCAATCTGTTAGTATTAAGACATTTGGTTTATTTCACCGGATATGAAGCAGCTTTTAAGTTGTGCGAAATTATTGTTATTTCTTTGCATAATGTCATGATGATCCGGGGTCTTCTTAAAATTAGACAATCCCAACCCTTGCCTAAGGTTGCCTTAATATTAAGTTATAGTTATACCTAGAATTACTACTTATACCTAGTATTACTAGTTATACCTAGTATTACTAGTTATACCTAGTATTACTACTTATACCTAGCATTACTAGTTATACCTAGTATTACATTTGCTACTACTTACCTAGTATTATCATTTAGTATTGGCCCTCGATTGATTGAACATTAAAGTAGTTGACTTGAGAATTGCAACGGTTTGGTTAAGGCGGTATCAGAGGACACTAAAGCCTAGTATCATCAAATGGCGTTGATTCTTTAGGAACTAACTTTAGTGAAATAAGGATTCGTGAATGTGTTACAGATCGGTTGTAAGAATATAAACCTGTAAAGCAGGCCCATGCGTTACATGTATGTATTTGTACTTAACTAAGCCGTTCTAAAAATGCCCTTAACAATAAAAGTAGTTTGAATATGTACTTGTTCATCTTAAAAATTTGATCAAGTCTTAAAATGTTCTTTTTTCAGAGAAAAAAAAGTCGTGCGGTAACTATGCGCAGTTTGAAGAAAAAACTTGTCGACAACTGATTCAACATGGAAGAAAGATTTGTAATTCAACGGTCACATTAACTTTAAGATATGACTACTCATTGCCAACTTTACAGAATTCTGTCAATTTCATCAGAGAAAAGGAGGGGCAGGTTATTCTTTTCTCTAACGGCCTTCACAACAATTTTGATATACCAAAAACAAAGTTAGCTTTGCACAAATACTTAGAAACATTGGGTAGTAAAATCTTTAAGCGAAACAAAATGGATAATCATACCACACCAAGAATGGTATTTATGAGCCCACACCTTCCTGGTCTTATGAAAAGTCCCCGATATTGGAATACCCAAGGGACTAAGAATGTGACAACGTACACATCTGAAATGCGAACATTTCTATCAAAATACAATATTCCAACATTTAATACCCATGTATTGACTAACCATTCATTCAGCTTCGATGGCACCCACTTTGGTTATGGACTTAACCACCAATTGGCCCAGACGCTGCTGAACTATATAAGCCAACATGAATGGGGAGCTGATTAGGATAATGTCGATGGGCCAACATTTTTAGAAGTGATACCATTTTAGAGATTTGTTTTGGCAGCAACTCACTAAAATTCACATTTAAGTAAACTCTCTTTACTAAGTCATTTTAATAACTGCTTAAAAAATCTAGGCCATGGGTATATTTTTTCTCACTTAAAAATAGAAAAATGAAAAATATACCCATCATCTTCACTGGTAGGTATCAAGATGCGGTAACGGCTGTTATCCTCTCATCTAAGATGACAGACGATAAGACTTGATTTCGATATTTTTTGTTTTCATCGAATTAAACTACTTTATAATTTACGCAATGCTTTGATATTCGAACTTGATAAGCCGTATATATCATGCAAACTTTGGAGTATGTTCTTAAATCATACGTGGACGCCACAATTCAAAAATATGTTACACCGCTTAAGGGAAGGTAATTGGAAGTGCATGATGCAATAACTGACACGTCGGTTTCCAAGATGATGCGGTTACTGTATGAAGTTAATAAACCGATTGTATAAATACTGTAAAACTATAAGGCCGGCGAATATGTTTAAAATTTAGCTAGGTCGAACAGTGGAAAGAGGAGTGTTAATTACTTAAAAGGGTACATTGGGTCTGCTAAAGTCGATGGGACGATGTTGATTAAATAATTGAAATTGAGATCTTGGGAATGAAGATAATGTGAGCCCTCATTTGTCATATAGTAGGTTTCGCATTGTGAATTGGCTCTCCCTTGTAAACTCTCATAACGTTACCGCTTCACCACAGATCAGTTACCGTAGCATTTCCAAAATCTGAATCTAAGTTACCTTCCCTTAAGCGGTGTAACATATAGTCGAATAATGGCTCCCACGTATGATTTAAGAACAAATGGTCATACCCCAAAGTTTTCATGATATATAAGGCTTATCAAGTTCAATTATCAACGCACTACGTCAATTATAAACTAGTTTAATTCGATGAAAACAAAAATATCGAAATCGACACTTTTCGTCCGCCATCTTAGATGAGAAGGTAACGGCCGTTATCGCACCTTGATATCTACCAGTGATCTTGATACAGTTTTGATGGGCCTGTTGCTAACATACTGTACTAAATACGTGTAAACACATGCAACGTACTAAAGAAGAGAACAGTGAAATTGGTTTCATCTGTTTATTTCATTCATAATTTATACATCAAATCCTGATAATTTGTATATTGATATTCTGTATACATTTACAAGGGTGCTCATCGAGATGTTCATGCCTGGCCAGTATTATCTTGCTGTATTTTTTTTAATTTTCAAATTTTGAATAATTGTCTCGTAAATTGCATTTTAAGCAAAAATATGTTGTGGCTTATTTAAAGAGATATTAGAACATCACAAATGTGATGGAGGTATTTTAACCCAACCTGTTATAACAAATTTATTTGAATGCTTTGTATGAATAGATCTAACAGATTGTCATATATTGTCTAAAATATTCCAAGAATATATTGGTGCATGGCGGCGGTGTGGTTGAAGATGAACAACGATATTTTACAAAAGGCCAAAGATTTGTTAAAGGTAAAAGTTGCTTGGAATTTTAGTACAAGATTCAATAATTTTTTTCCAATTTCCAAAACTTACAGATGAAATCTGATTGAATGCAGTAATCGACTCATATTGCGCAAAATTATGCGTTTATACAGGCGCCAGGAGTTTTACAATGTCCGATTACAATGGAGGGTATGTCCTGGCGATCCACGTCGGTGTGGTCGTAACCCAACAGTTGTCGCAGAAATACATATACAATTTGTCAGCGCAGCTATTCCATATGAATATCTGAAACGTGTAATTAAAGCTGCACTATACTTAATTTAGAAGAAAAAAGTAATCATTGAAACGTGTTACCCACACACTAGCTCAATTATGACACAAAGTTTGATTTGCTTTAATATTGGACCAAGGGAAAAGTAACTCACATAGAAAAAAGCATTTGTAGTTCAGGGATCATTAGACATGCATGCACATGTTAAACAAAGTGCATGTTTTAAATTATTATTGGTTTAAAAGATGGCGACACTTCTATAAAAATGAATGTATCATGTAATACAAACAACTCTGCCATCTTTCAATGACATTGATAAAAATTTAATATATAAAGCTTGACAGATCGAAAATATTTTTTGATAATTTATTGTAAGCTTTGATGTGGTCCATTTGAGCTGTTGTTGGTGTCAAATCAAAGATAAGGTTTTATCAACACATTGGACATACTATGAAATTTAAATGTAAGTCTTTATTTGCCCAAAAATGTTGAAAATCCCCAAAGTGCGCCTTTAAGTTTGTCAGCGCAGCTATTCAAAAGGAATATCTGAAACGTACAAATAAGTTTGTCAGCGCAGCTATTCCAGATGAATATCTGAAACGTGCAACTAAGTTTGTCAGCGCAGCTATTCCATATGAATGTCTGAAACGTGCAACTAAGTTTGTCAGCGCAGCTATTCCATATGAATGTCTGTTATACTGTTACGCCATGCACTGTGCTTTGAGTTTCCCATTGGCGTAGCTAGTCATGAGACAGGCGAGGCAATTGGCTCAAATTGCTTAACATATTTTTGCAGACGTTTTTTTTATAAAACAGTAGAATTGAAGTCATAGGGGAGAAATGTGCCTGGTTCAGCCTTTGACTTTGCCTAATTGTGTATGCTAGCTGCGCCAATGTATTGGCATCAGTGTAGAATTTAACGCATGTACGCATGTACTTACATTCTTCACTTGCCAAGGATCAGAACCTGATGATGTTTGCTTTATATACAAATAATCCGCAGGTAGGCCAGTTGAAATGTACGGCCCATACAAGTCCCATCTAAAAAACAATCCAATGGGCATGTCAGTCATATTAATAAGATATATACATTTATTCCATGATGGAGAAATTCCCTGCAATCTGATTGGTCCACGTGACTTAAGTATATCCTGTATTTACACGCACATTCCACTAAGCGTTGAATACATAGTGAAAATGGCGTGCCAGCGTGGGGATACGGTCAAGTATCCCAACGCCCCAGATTTGATTTGAACGTCTGTATTTCACTCTGCTAGCGCATCGTGAAATACGACCTCATCGGAAGAATATTTTCTGTATTTCACTCGAATCATTGAATAACTTATATATAGTATGCCGTTTATACATGTGTCAAATAAATTTGCTCTCACCCTTAACTTTAACATCCACATTATTTTGCATAACTTTTTGTCTGCATGATATCTGATGAATTGTTCTTATTAGCACATTTAAACTAGGCTTAATGGGGCAACTCTACAAGAGGTTTTAGATGACTAGCTCAAGTAGATGCACAAAATTTCATACTCTTGAAATTAAGGGGGAGAACATATTTATTTGACACCCGTGTATATTTACCTAATATGTAAATTAAATGTAATTGTTTTTTGCAATTGCTTTAACATGCTTATTCTTTGAAATAAAAAAATTATAAAAAAAAGAAAAAAAAAATTAAAAAGGTGCATGATGCTTTATCAATCATATTCTTCATTTTCTGTATTATCATATGTAATATTTAGAGGTACAATACGTTATGGAGAAAACCAATAATATTAAATATGGTTAGTAAAAAGTAATTGCATTTTTAGGAGTGTTTAAGATGATAAAAAGTTAAAAGCAGAGAAGAATTTTAGGTCAACGATGAAAGTATTGGGCCTTAATGGCGAAGAAGAAGTTTGAGGGTATAAGATAAAATACAGATAGTAAAAAACCTTAGGACTGTTACAATCTAGTTTTATTAGTTCTTTCTTGAGACCGCCGATTGTTAAGTGAAAGAAGGAAATGGAAATATTGTCAAATTTATTTGGAATGGAAATGATGAACTTAAAAGACAAGCACTTGTGAAAGAGCCAATATGTCACCATAATGTTTTGAAAACATACATGTTAAATTGAATGAAAATAATTATATAATACAATATTTTGGAGAGAATTTTATGATAAAGGTCTTCTATAAATCAATGGAGTCATTCTTAATGGCATCTAGTAAAATTATGGAACCAAGTCCAAAAAAATTGCTGGTAATGGAGTGACAAACATAATTTCATATTTAGCGGTGAACAATTATTATTGTTAGTACCTCAGTTTAAATACTCGATTTTGATTGGTCAACGAGCGGTGAATAATTTTTACTGTACACCGCGCAATGCATTGCCGGTGAATAATATTCCCAGCATTCCACTAAAATGACGTCATTATCAGACGATAAAATGGCCGCCGTTAGCACTAGCCGTTTCAAAAATGTTGAAGATGAGGATATTATTAGTCTCTTAGAGAGTAAAGACAGTCAAAATACGAAGAAAAATCTAAAACTTTGTACAAAGCTTTTAGTGGACTTCGCCCAGGAGAGTAATTTGACTCCATTGAGTGAACTGCCGATATACTGAAATACAACATGAACGTCTCGAGGGTCTGGATCCAACTTCAAGTCAACTTCAAGGGTCAGAAAAATCTAAGATATTCTTCGGACTAACAAAACAATTATAGACCTCTCCATTCGGTTTACTGTCAAAATTATATCCCTCGACTGTAAACCTCGACCTACGGTCTCGGTTTACAATCTCGGGATATAATTTTGACAGTAAACCTCTGGAGAGGTCAATAATTGTATATTGGATGCATAACAAGGGTTGATTGTGTAATGTAAATGATGACATTTCCTGAACCAGTTGATTGGTTGTACTGAAACTTTCAGGGGCAAATTTCCATAGAACTGTTCTGTTGTGCGAAAGATTTTATTGATGTCATTTGTCTAGATAAGGAGACATTGCCTACTTCAATGGTCTCCTTTTCTCCGGCCACCCCGTACAATACAGTGTAGATGTGAGATTGAGATAATAGTTATCTCGCCGTAGAGGAAGGGGTCATTTGGTATTGTTTCTTGTGTTTGATCTGACAATTCTCCCTTTTAAAAGAAATCTCTTGATTTTTAAAGCTACTCATGGACAAATGAAGATATCGTTTTGTTCTAGTACTTACTGCCCACGTTCTTTGTCATCGCCGACATTATCGAATTGAATCCAACTTGAACTGGCCCAATTGAAAGGAGCCGGTCCAACCCATCTCCAAAATTGAATCGAGAAAAGAGCATCGGTCTTTGAGTTAGCAGCGTTCTTAGAAGTGAGAGTATACATCTTGTATCCACATTTTGTTGCTTGTGCTGACGATATCAGTTTTGGGGTCGGCTCCTTCTCCTCCTTCTGATCGTCACCTTTCTCTGAAATCATATATTATAAATATTATTACCAATATCGTATTGCAAGAGCATGTAATATGTTTTGATATTTTCTCGATTTGTATTGCTGAAACATATTTTCAGGGTTAAAGGTTTTTTATTGTCCTCATAATCTAAACAATGTAAAAGTACATTACCAGGGCCAAGGCGATGCATTATTGGTCCTGTTAATAACCCAGATGCGAGCAAGGTTATCCGTTTCACCACTAGGTGGCTAATTCGGGGCAGTTAACATGGCAGGTTATTAGATAATTTCTATTTTGATCTTGCAATGAAAGTTTATGGGTCAAAACGATGACAAAAATACTAGTCATTCACTCTGTCTTGATGACTGAGTATGGACCAAATAAAGTTATAGAATGACAGTTCCCCAACTTCATCGAAAATAAACAATTGCAGAAACATTGATATTTTTACTGCATATGTGACCAATCTCAATCAACAATAAACCTGTGACCATACTGCCCTCTATTCAATAAATTAAAGTTTAAACTGACTGAAGACGGGCTTGAACGAACTACTTCAAAATTGACATTTTTATGTTTTTTCATGAACTTCATGAACGTGCTCGGACAGGAAGGTGCTCTAGAACTTCGAGCGTGTTAAAATGTTAATACACGTAGCGCCCATCCCCCTTTGGTACGTTCATTTTGTTCTAGATAAAGAACTGTATCACATCAAACTAGTTCTCAACCGTTCTTTCCAGTCCTACAACAAATTCGTAATACGGGCTAAATCTGTCTATGGTCGGGAAATATGTCTAAAACAACATAATAATAATTTGAATCACAAAGATCCCGTGATATGGACTCCCATCGATCGCGAGATCATTCACAACGACAAGTCTTTAGAGATCCCACTTTGCTTTACGTCATTTTACGTTGCTTTGGTGTACGTCAAACTTATTCTTAGAACAAAATCATTGATCATAAGAAAGTATGGCCCTAGCGTTAATTTTGAGATATAAAAGATTAGACTACATTTTCCCGGAAATACTAGTAATCAAAAGATAGTGGAACTCACCTGACGTGTCATATTTCGGTGGTCGTCTGGGTGGTAGGACGCCGGGTGGCTCTGAAAAAAGACAATTACTTTTACTGACATTCTTTAAGGAGTCGATTCACAATCGAGGCTTTAATTGAGGCTGTTTTAAAGGAAATGAACGAATTTAGTCACCCACAATTCTTTAAATTGTGAGCTTTTTATAGAATACTATCATTGTTCATTTCTTACACTGTACAATTTACACACATGCGCATATGGTAGATGAATTAAAAATTATTCTAACGTTCAAAGGCACATAAATTCAGTAATTTCGAGTTGTCATCGAAAATTTTGTTCGGCTTGGGGAGCCTGTCATTTTTTAAACTAAGAAAACTTCACGAATTATTTTTTAACCCATAGGTTTTGTATACCAAAGGAAATTAAATACACCATGCAATGGGTATATCATTTGCGGATAACTTTCTTTTCAAAATTTCATAGAAAATACGTTAAAGTTCAGTAAGAACGCTTCAAATTTTACGGCAGTAAGTCATTTTTACAGAACAGTTTTGATAATCATATTAAAATCAAGACTACTTAATCACTTATTAAACAACATTCGATGTTTGGTTAATGTTATATATCAATGGGTAGGTAGGCCTACTTACTTTTACCCTTCTTACCAGCCAACCCCGGTGTCACTGCAACAGTAAATACGACGAAACAGACGAACCAAGTCAGATATTGCATCTTCGCTCAATGTGTTCTTCGGTGATAGTGGCTACTGTACGCGCAGTCTCGGTCCTCGATGGATAAATTCCACCGGACCAAAGTATCGTTTTATACCAGGACTACATATCGTTAATTACTAAATCTATTCAATTTGATAGTGAAAGAGTCTAAATAAAACTGAATGTTTAATGACCTACCTACACATTCACGATATTTTAAAAAATGAAACATGAAAACTTCCCATTGTTTTCAATTGATACTTGTGCATGTATTTGAAACATGTAGGTTGTCTTATGGCCCATTATTATAGAACTTCATGATAATCTGCTTTAGAATCAAAAATTGAAAATATCCAGCTCTCAATAGTGTTTATTGCTTTCAATTGAAACATTGAAAAGCATTGTGAAAATATGATTTTTTATTATCATTTCATCATTGTATTGCGAACAATTGCGATTATTTCCATCATCCGAGGGCGTTTGTGTGTGAGCCATACAGAATGTTCCATGTATGCTGAGGATAACAGCCTGGTCGTGCAGCTAGAAACATACTACGTCCAACTACAACTAGACACGTATACCGATAGGGTAAAATGACATCAGTAAATCGAAATACAGCGTTTTTTAAATTGCAATATTGAAACCTGTATAGTTATATCGAACATAGATGACATATTCACAATCGTTGATTTCTTTGGATCTTCCTAAATTATGGTAGTATAAAAAGAATATTCATAAAAAGATGGCAGTGTAATCTAGCTGTAGAGAGAATACTCCGAGGCATTTTGTTCTTTCAGTTTTTGGCGCACGTACTCCATTCTCTTACATTTCGTAGCACTGGAAGTATACGAAATGTTCCACAGTTTTTAGCCCGGAGGTTTGTAAGTACTCATTTCTTTCGGCGTTTTGACAGAATGTGAGCCTTTTTCTAATTTCTCGGGATAGAGAACTTTTCAAATCGTATCTAAAGCATGACCACTATTTGGAGAAAATTGACCATTTTCTTTTACAAAAAATCATCATAGTTTCCACAATACCAGCTCAACCATCTTGAAATAATAATTAGAGTACAGGATAATCATTATACATCGTCTAGACAGTTCAGTTTCCACATTTATTGGAAGATTTCAGAGAAATTAATTTTTCTTTGGAAGTGTACGAAGTGAAGGAGGTGTACGAAGTGCAGGAGATGTACAAAGTGAAGGGCATTGAACATCCACTATGAAATAGTGAACTCATTTTGTTGGCTACTTATTTTACTGTATGACTGATTTAGACAAAGGGGAATCAAATGCATAGATAGAGACTAATTTCTCCAATGCAGACAGCTTTAAAGTGACGTGTGATACACATTAACCCTAGAAGCCCTGAGGGGGGGTGTCAAAATGACTATCATGATGTAATCATCAGCTGCAATAGACAAAATCGGAAAAAGCTAGCACCATTTCTACAATACTGTTGTCGTTTGAATAAAATTACGCAATCTTACATCATCAAAGTTGTTAATATTATTACACCAAATTGTAGAAAATTAAATGAAGTATATCTTGGGAAAGTTTGAACATCCTAGCTTTATTAGTTTGTTATGAATTTATTATGACGTAATCATCAGCTCCAATCGACAAAATCGGAAAAAAGCAAGCACTAATTCTACCATCCGTGTTGTCTTTAGAATAAAATTACGAATCATGGTTACATCATCATGGTTGTTAAAGTTATTACATCAAGTTGTAGAGAATTGAATGAAGTATATTTGGGGAAAGTTTGAACATCTCTAGTTCTACTAATAAAAAATTTACAATGGGGTGCCCTTTTGACCCCCCCTTACCCCTTAGGTGTTCGTGTAACTTTTTTTTACCTTAGGGCTTCTACATGTAGGGTTAAAGAAATAAACTTGTTCCATATGATGGGTAGATGTTTCAAGGGCAATAAAGTGTATGAATCTGCTTCAAAATGTAAGTGTTCAAAAGTAAGTGCTCAAAAGTAAGTGCTCAAAAGTAAGTGCATGACACTTGAAAATATTTTTCAATAATACGCATCTCGTGCATCAAAGTCTGAAACACCATCTTTGAGGAATGCTGATAAGTCCACATTGTGCTGAGTCCATGGAGGGCTTAAATCCTTAAACGAACCCTAAGGTGTGTTGATTGGGTGCTTTTATGCAACAGTATTGATGATATCATGTTCCAACGATTACATGTGTACATTGATAATGGGTGCGTTTACAAATGAAAGGTAATAGTACCAACAAAAAGTTCTAAAAAGCAAGCCCAAGCAAGCAAGCTTTAGTTTTTTTGAAATTTTTATTTAGTTCTATAACTGTGAAAGAAAGTTAGTATCGCTCCGACTCGTTGTTCTCCTTGGTCGCATTCCTGTTCCTGTCCAAATTCCTGTTCTTGTGATAAGCATATAGGCCATATGCACCATTTGCGAAGATAATGAGCCAGATAATGACAATAATCCACGAGCTCGCGATGACTGCGTTCATTGGCGTTCTCAAATCATGTAAAACCTCGTTTGGATCGTTTAACCAAATTATAGTCGAACAGCTCCTTTTCTGGCGTTCTAAAAGTACATGACTATAAACTTATGCTATTTTCATGTAATTTGTTTTGATATGATCTTTGGTTTAAATTTTGTATATGATATTTTATATTTAAAAAATGAAGCCTATACTAAGCACCCTAGGGGTTGTTTCTTCTGTCTCACTGTAAACAATTAAACGTACAATAAGTGAAACAAAGTACACTGGTCCCCACCTGGTTATAAAGACGTCACGTCTTTATAACAAAATGGATGAACTTCCGTCGGAAGATTTTTTTCATCGTTTTCATCAAGAAGGAGGTCGAGTTGTACCCAATTGTTTTTAGCGTATTTTAAGAGTAACATCCGGTTACTGAAAAGGTAGTCAGGCCCGAGCAATATTTCCGGCAGCTCCTTTGTGAAAATGATGAAAATAAGAATTCCGTACGACAGAAGTTAATCCATTTTGTTTTTAAAGACGGAACCTCTTTATAACTAGGTGGGGACACGTGATACAGAAAGAGAGACGGAGTAAACCCTTCGTATACACGGGCTAGTAATTTGTTATCTTACCTACAGAAGAACAATAAGCACGGTATCCTGCAGTTGATATCCCAGCAGATATAAGCGTTAGGAGAAGAATAAATCCTGAAAATCCTGTCATCATAAAAACGAGAACGAAATTAGTCAAATCCAAATTTATCTTTCGAATCATTTGTAACACAAAGACGGCAGCTATGACGGATGAAAATATAATCGTTACAACGGCGTTCATCGAAACAACAAAATCACATGTTGATTTATTGCCATGAAGAACGATATCACCTTTCATCTCAGCTTTCATCTCAGCGTATAAGATGCACCCTTTAAATCGGTTGATCAAGACTCCCATCGCCACAGCTGTCACGAAACCACATAGAGCCGAGGCAAAGTGCAGCAATGTCACTATGATAAGCCTAGCACTAGACCAACCATTTCGCAGGGGCATGTTTCCGATGACAATGGTATAGCTCAATATATCACGAATGTGTTTTTATACACTTCAAGTAAGCAAACGGATTCGTTGTTTTGACAGATCAAAAATCAATTTTTTTTATTATTTTATGATTATATCCTTAAAATGGTCACTCCACATATCAAGGTTTCCACGTTTAGATTAGTTCAAATTATATTTTGAGTTCAGCTCCGCCGGCTCAACCAGCTCACTAGCTAGATACCTGTAGCTTGATCACTCGATTTCAATGTAGCCTCCTATATAAATCAGGGGGTTGGCTTCGACTAATTCACTTGGTGAAGAGATTGTTCACTCGAGTACCGGGATATATGTTTTAGGCCTATAGTAACCATGATATGATGCAACTATAAATGATATAACAGTACCACCTTAGTATAAGTGCTAAGCATACAGTGTATGTACTTTGATACCGATCCTCCCACTTCAGTATAAGGGCCTTTTTAGAATCATATACAATGTACCAGGTACATTGGAAAATTGAAAAGTGAAATTTAAAATAGATACAAATATTGGAATAACTTCTTCTAATTAATGAGGACAAGAGACACACAATACGACTGCTATAATAATATTAACAACGCCTGTCACGGTGAATGAATCAATTCCACAATGCATTGCGTTGGGCTTAAATTCTTTCACACATTGCAAAATATTCTATCAATATCGCTTAATGACCTAAAATGATATGTTTTCAAGGAAACCTTTTGCAGGACAAGCTGTCACTTTGACAACCATTAAATACTTACCATTTGACCTGCATAAGCATTTGGCTTGTTATTCTATGGACTTTACTCTTGATTAGTTTGTCAGTTTCATGAGTTTCACTATCTAGTATCTAATCTCGCACGAAGTAAACATTGGTTGACCGATGACATCAATAAGTATGAAGGTGACATTTTACTCAACTTACCTCAAAATCCTGGCTAAATGCAATTGATAAATGAATCAACACGAGTAACGTTAACAAGTAGACCCTGCATTGATCTTTTAATTAGTTCTAGTAATCCTAAAATGATAATATTTCAAATGGTAATGCCTCCAATACCCTTTGCATTCGTTTGACTTCACTTCTTAAAAGAGAGCATCGTCTCCGTTTAACTAGACTCTGCACGCAGGGTATGCCTCCAATACAGTAGGTAATACAGATCATAGTACCTTATCTTTTGAAATTCTAGTTATAGTCCATTTGTCATTTTCTGAACGTATAAATATTTAAAAGTATGATGTTTTTCTGTGTAAATACTATCATTAGGGATTATTGGAGTGATTTAGCTGGGGGTCGTTTCCAAAAATGTCGTTGACTTACGATATCGTAACTCCACGACAGTCGTAGGAATGGGGAAAGTTACGACAAACTTACGACTGTCGTAGACTTACGACAGATCCGTTTCCATAAAAATCGTAAGTCTGTCGTAGAAATTCGCAGATCACGACAAGTTCCACGATAAGATACGAACGTCACGTGACATTCTTATTTAAAATTTTAGTTATATAATATGGTGTTCTACAGTGAGTCCTGTAGTGTTGTATTTATTGAAAGTTATTGATTCGTTTAAAAATGAAATCAAAGGCCCGGGATCATAGGCCCGTCCCCGAGGGCCCGTCTTAGTAAACGGTCAACATTAATACTGGAGAGGTTAAGCAAATACGGTTTTTTAAAACGTATACGTAAACGCAAAGTACATTGAATCAACATAGGATTGTATCGCTTTAGTCTACTTCAGATACCCGTTCAACTTCAAAGTTGCGTGTTTAGAACGGGAGATTTTAAATTTCCACGTTGCTATCAACGGGAATCATTATACTCATGTCTGTTGAATACTATCCTTGCAATTTTGATTTCGATGCAAAGTATAATTCTTTCTGAAGAAGATTATTAACTCCAATAATCTTACGAAACGAGCTCGTTTAAAATATGCATTAGAAAACCAGCTATTGAACTTCATCAATGGCATACTATGTAATCATTACAAGCTATGGTGTAGTCTAAAGGCCCGGTCACACCGCCCGGACGTTGCTGGAGCGTTCCTTGAACGTTGAAAAAATTCATCAACGCTCGTCAACGCGCACAAAATGGGGAAAAAACAAAAACACGGGCGTTGGCTTAGCGGTGCACCGCTGAAGCCGGCGTTGCTTTAGCGTTGGTTAAGCGGTTGCGAGCGGTAGCTAGCGTTTGTTTAGCGGTAATGCGAGCGTTGGTATAGCGGCGTTCTGCGCATGAGAGCGTTGTCTCGGCGGGAGTATAAATAGCAGCAGCGTTGGTTTAGCAGCATATCGCGTTTGACTACTGGGAAATTATTTCAAGTGGGAAGTGTTTAAGAGTAAAGACCTTTATTGGAATTTGTAACTTTAACAAAAGTCCTTCAAGGATTAAAGAAGAAATGTTTTAAATCTAAAGTGCTTCTATTAATGTAATATGACATTAAGAATGAATAACATTACAATTTTCTTTTATAATCTCTCATATCATTTCAAACAAACATATCACAATTTAATCGTTGCATTTCCATTACTTGGAACCGATTTACGTTCAAATTGCTTTAACAATGTCAAATAACATTTACAGCAAAGTAATAATCATGACGCATGACAAATTTTTGCATTGTTTGTGCGCGCATCAACTTTTTGTATAATACCATGACGAGTGCAACATTTTACAAGCTGCGCAGAAAATTCACAGATAATTTATTGAATTGCTTGACGTGAAAACACTAGGTATATATTATATTTGAATAAAGGTCTCAGTAAAAGTCTATTTGTATTAACATATAATGAAAAACAAAAATCGCATTATTCACCTTTTTAAAATCCAAAATCACAAACTTTGAGCGCTTAATTTAGGAATTTACAATGCAAAAAATTGAAATGCCAGACATGAATATATATCAAATGTAAAATGCACAAGTGTCTCCACAGTGTTCTACACAGTGGTGCATTTCTCCACGTATTTATAGCCAGATTCTGGTCCCGCTCCGACACCTCTATACCAACGCCAAAGCAAAGTTCATCGCCGCCATGGAACGCTGCGACAACGTCCGACACCGTTCCAACAACCCCATGTACGCTGATAAAACGCTAACAACCGCTCCGCCGACGTTTGTGCAACGTTTAATCGCCGCCCGGGCAACGCTGGCGAAGCAGCGGTGGTCCAGCGTTTAAGATTTCTGCGTTGGTCTAGCGGATTCAAGCGTCCACGAACTTGCGTCTAGCGGTGCCAAACTTTGACTGGGCGTTGGTGGAGCGGTGATAAACTTTGCCAGGGCGTAAAATTGTCCCTTTTTCAACGCTCGCAATATTTTGAGCAGCTCAAAACTTTTGGAGCGTTAGGATGGCCACTCGAGAAACATCCGCGTTGGCCGAGCGTTTACAGCGTTGCTTTAACGGATGCCAACTTTTGTTAAACGGTGGTGAACTTTCACGAGCGTTGATGATTTTTTTCAACGTTCAAGGAACGCTCCAGCAACGTTTAGGCGGTGTGACCGGGCCTTTAACAAACACTAGAGCTGAACGGCTATTTATGTGTGAACTCTACATGTATTTGTATAGGGCCGATTGATACGTTTAAGTTGCGTCTTGGATTTTATACGGTAGCTTAACCTCTCCAATTTTTACATCAAATAACGCAAGAAGGAAGACAGGTTTGGTACAGTTCCATGATCATCATACACCAGGAATTCTATGACTAAGCAATAATTATATATGAACCAAATTAACTTAACTTATTCTGAATGAACAAAATCAACTTAAAGGGCCCATATAAAGTTTAAACCACTTTGGCTTACATCTTACCCAATGTTATCAAAGTGTGATATGTGAAACTTTTTTTTTAATTTCAAAAAGTGGTTTTTGAAGGACTTTTTGTTCAAAAATAGTGAATTTATTTAAAACTAACTTTTAGAGGTCACAGGTATCTTTTAATAAGCGATAATTCATACCAATGCTTAGTATTCATCCTCACATGTTTTTTTGCCAAAATTTTTTTTAAAGGAATATTGAACTATAGCAATGCAATTATCCTTAAGTTTCTGGAATTAAATGTCCTTTGATGAATTTTTGAAAATCGTCATTCCCATGTAATCCAATGGGAAATGGAGGGTTCGGGGTAAATCAGAAATCAGGATATCTTTTCAGTAAAAGATTCAGCAAAAATTATTTTTATATAGAAAATTGAAATGTCTAACGTTTTTGAACACTAAGTGTTTAGTTTATTTGATGAATATTAAAGTTACAGCGCTTCAAAGTGCTTCAAAGTCATTTTTGAAAATCATTTTTCGCCCCCTGTGTTATTTCAATGGGAGAGGTTTTTTGAAAAACAATTTTGACTTTAAAGACCTATAACTTTGTTAAACCTGAAGAAACATATCAATTTTTTGTTAAATTAAATTAGCAAATTCAATTGCCTGCCTAACTCGTATTTTTTGCAAGGACTCGGATGGATAGATATTCTGTCATATGACTTGCGGCAAACCTACCATTTTCCATTGGTTAACATGGGAATGTCGATTTTCAAAAATTTATCATCAATTTTCGACCTATTGTAATTGAGGAAAAAAATTGAGAAAATTTGGAGATATTGGAATTAAAGTCAAATTACGTTTTCATCAATAGTATAAGTATTTTCATCGCAGGTTAAGTAAATAAAAATTCAAAGGTAAAGAGGCCTTAACACGTAGTTCAATGGGGGAAAAAGGTTGCCAAACTTATGGAGGGGAGTGTATGTTTAAATTGAGAAAAACAAGATCCTCTTTTTAGAAAATGAGCCTAACATTTTTAAAAAGTGCGAAGGTGGGGGTCCTAATTTTTCAGAGAGTTAGAATGATATTTTACTTACTTATATTTTAAGTACTATCATGGGGACTTCACTTGAAAGAAAACGTACTGTTTTAATAAAAACCACTGTATTGATGGTCAGAAAGTACTCATGGTGAAAGATATGACCGTCAAAAATCACTTGCCTTACGACAAATGGACCTTTCGACTTTCATATAATATACCATCACAAGATCTTATAAAAGACGCATGTAGAATTAGCGACGATAATGTCCCGTGAAATGAAAAAGTGATTAAAGAGTAGATGCGATGGTTACGTCCGCCATCTGTGACAACGGTAGCTGACTTTACCGTTGTCAGGGTGTTCCGGTGTAGGTAGCTAGACAGTTTACCGGAGACAAATATACATGATTTCAGAATAAAGTGGATGTACAGGGTGTCCAAAAAAAACAGGACCGTAAGAAAGTTGAATAACTCGGTCAATTTTGCATATTTTGCCTTGAAATTTCAGAATTATTTAGATCATTCAATGTGAATTTTGTTGTGAAAGTTTGATAATAATCTATCGCTTGAGTCAAAAACTACAGCTCCTTACAAAACATGCCCCAAATGTGCAAATCTCATCCCTATGCACAATTTAATCCGGCGAACAAAGCTGTTGATGATCCTCCTACACACATGTCTTTCTGAATGGACAAGTTTGTTCCAAGAACAATTGCTACTGGGGCTTACTCCTCCTGATGAAATTTTACAGCATCCATTGCATTCTGAACAATGTACTCCCTGGGTGGCAATGAGGAAACATGGAATCATCAGTCCCTTTTGGTTCGAATGTGACTGGGGACTTGCTATCACCATGAACAAGGACCAGTAAGTTCTCACCAAGTTTTGGAGGTCGCTAAGCACCAGAAGGGACATCTAAGGAGATAATTAAGCAGTGGTTCCAACAAGCCAATACCACCCCAACACTGCAAATGATATGCTGAAATGGTTTAAGCAATGCTTTGGTGGTCAGCTCATCAGTTGCAGAACGCAAACCATATGGGCAGCTCATTCGCCTGATCTAAATCCCCCAAATTTTTATCTTTGAGGATTTCTCAAAGCCAATGTGTATACTGACAGCCCCCTAACAATCTTAAGAGGGCAATAACTACCCCAATATTTACCATCCACATTAATGTGTGTAGGTAAGGGTCATTAACAACTTTGTTCGCAGGATTCGTTTGTGCATAGAGAGGAGAAGTGCCCACTTTGAGCATGTTTTGTAAAGGACTGTAGTTTTTGACACAATGAACAGAACAGAACATTACCATCAAACTTTCAGAACAAAATTCACATTGAATGAACTAAATAATTTTGACATTTCAAGGCAAAATATGCAAAATTGACCGAGTTACTCAACTTTCTTACGGTCCTGTTTTTTTGGACACCCTGTAGATATATTTGCAACTCAAGAAAGGAAATAATGCAATAAATTATTGATGGTGAACCGACTTTTGGTAAAACAACAATATTTCTCACCTTGCTTCATTCGTTTAAAAAGACAATCCAAAGAGGCGAGAAACGTTATGTTTTAAATTATAATTAACTTAAAATCTAGAGAAAACATGTTTATTTTTGATTTACACAATTTTAAAATTGTTATGTCTCTTTAAATTAACCCAACTCAATCAACCTTCATGAGAAATAATATGATCTTTCGTTTCCTTTATATTCCAGCCCATGATATTCCTAAATCAGAAAGAGAAAACCATGTGAACGATGATGCGCTAACGAACTTCAGTTTCTCTATTTTTCAATGCATAGAAATGGCCATTTACCTTATGTTCTGGAGCGCGTGAAACCGCAATTTCTTCTGCTTTCTGTCAAGTGCTCGCGTTGCATAAGCCAACGTAAATTGTGACATAATCTATGAGATAATTAAAACCCCACAAATGACTAAAATATTGCTCTACGACAACCTTGCGACACCCTAAGGGGGTGTCGTGGGTTTCACACGATAGCTATTGTCTTTCTACGACAGGTGTACGACATGGTAGTTTGTCGTAGGTTTACGACAAATTTCTGGAAACGGAAATTTTTTACTTGTCGTGAAAACACAATTGAAGTTACGATATCGTAAGTCTACGACATTTTTGGAAACGACCCCCTGGGTTGCCCAAAAAATAATTTTGGGGAAATTTTTTGTATCTATTACCATGATAACATACCAGGTATATGGTGGTATCCAAACGCTAAGTCAATAGTCAACGCCATGTTAAGCGATTGCACCCCTCCCTAATCAGCCTATATCATTTTTTCCCCAAACAAACTTTTTGGGCAACCCAGTTAAATCACTTCAGAAAACCCTTATTATCATAAATCGACCATAAAACATCGTACTTTTAACAATTTCTAGGTTCACTATTGAATGTATAGGGGTGACAAATGGACTATTAACTGTTCCACAACTTCTTTGACGGAACGTCTATGTAACAAAATGGACGAACTTCCTGGAGACGACGATATTTAACTTTGCACAAAGTTAGACAATATATTATCACATGCTCTGTAAAATTCCAGTAATCTGATTGGTTGATTACCGTGTGAGTTTTCCCGTCTCACACGGCCGTCTCACACGTTACTAGAGGCAACCAGTGATGATCAATAGCAACGATGTGACGTCACTGATTATATCACTTCTAGCTAAGGAAAACAATATGACGTCATACTATTTCAAAAACAAGTACGAATACAACGGTATGACGTCATATTGTTTCAAAGCGAAATAAAAAATTATAATAGTTACCAGAAGTACACAGGGTACTGAATACAATCATAACTGACCAAATCAAAATGTTTTAAAATTCCTAGACATGTGATAAAATCGTCATCACACGTTTCAGCTTATGTGATACAGGAAATATTCCACTCGGGTAACAATGTATCACCACTCAAGCTTCGCTTTCGTGGATGATACAGTATTACCTTTCGTGGAATATTTCCTGTATCACATGCTGAAACGTGTGATAACTGATATTATCACATGCTCTGTAAAATTCCAGTAATCTGATTGGTTGATTACCGTGTGAGTTTTCCCGTCTCACACGGCCGTCTCACACGTTACTAGAGGCAACCAGTGATGATCAATAGCAACGATGTGACGTCACTGATTATATCACTTCTAGCTAAGGAAAACAATATGACGTCATACTATTTCACAAACAAGTACGAATACAACGGTATGACGTCATATTGTTTCAAAGCGAAATCAAAAATTATAATAGTTACCAGAAGTACACAGGGTACTGAACACAATCATAACTGACCAAATCAAAATGCTTCAAAATGCCTAGACATGTGATAAAATCGTCATCACACGTTTCAGCTTATGTGATACAGGAAATATTCCACTCGGGTAACAATGTATCACCACTCAAGCTTCGCTTTCGTGGATGATACAGTATTACCTTTCGTGGAATATTTCCTGTATCACATGCTGAAACGTGTGATAACTGATAGTCTAGCTTTGAAATAGATATCATATTATTAAGATTGAAGAAGGTAAGGCTCCAGGTACGACATAACAGTGTTTTGGATTATGGGACCATGGGCTACCATAGTGCTAGACATAATGATACATAAGACCTCATTGTGATGATAAAGGCCTTGGGATACATGAGAAAGCATTGATGAGTAGCACGATGACCTTGGCATTATTAGTAATACAATACATCATAATAGGTCGATCAATCCAACAGTGAAGACCTAAAATCCCGTCGTTATCAGTAAATCCTAATATACATTTTATCAGGTTGTGGCTATCAATGTCTTGTTAATGCTCATGTCTGGCGTAGTCCACAGGAACGTGTTCCCAGGTTAGTATCTCTCTGTCTCGTTTCCTTTTGGCGCATTCATGTTTCTATTCCTGTGATATTTAAACAGGCTGTATGCACCATTTGCAACGATAATGAGCCAGATAATGAAAATAATCCACGAGCACACGATGACTACTTCCATTGGCGTACTCAAATCATGCCGAACGCTGTCCGGATCGTCGTTCCAAATTATATATGAACAACTCCGCCCCTGGCTCTCTAAAAGTACATGTAACATACGTAAATGAAATAAAATTTTGAATTACTCGCCTGTCAAGTCCCCATTTAAATCGGGAGAAATTCCTATATTATAGTTTGTTACCCCGATTTTTTATTCAAATCGCCGATTTTCAAAAATCCCGTTTTTATCTCTCGATTTTTCTTTCAAAACTTTAGATTTTTCAACGAGACACCCCCATTCTGAATTTCTCGTTAAAACTCCCGATTTTGAAACGATATCTTCGATTTTTTACAGAAAACTCCTTCGAGATTCCTACAACAGATATGTATGACCTCTAAAACTTCTCTAATTCACGATTTTTAACAAAAAGTCCTTCAAAAATCCACTTTTTGATCACACTTTGATAACATTGGGTAAGACTACAATATAAGTAAGACTACAATATAAGCCAAAGTGGTATAATTATTTAGAGGTTATGTCACTATGACGTGAAATATGCCTGAGTTCTCCCAATATAGGCCGACCTTGGGAGGCTCTATATTTGGGCAAGAACGAAGGCATATTTCACGTCATATTGACATAACTGATGTATTACATGCCTTTGTTCCCATGGTTACTTTGTATCAATGACGTGACGTCATGATATTATCATGGTTATTAAAGAAATCTAATATCAAAACGAGGTAAGCGGGCTATATCGGGGTAATCGGGCAATATCGGTGGATATAGCTCGCTAACTTTCCCATTGACTTCCATACAAATGCTTCGCCAGGTATGTAATACACTGTATAACAAACCGACAGCATTGTATAGAAAATAGCATCTGAATCACTTTTTCATAAAGCTACTTTGATTTGCTGAGTCATCATTAGGCATAATGTTTCTTATGTCAACTCCTTCTATACTAGATCGTGATGCCTCGATTGTTCAAACTAAGATGTTTATAGTTCGAGTGACAGATCGTCGGTATTGTTATATCTTACCTCTAGTAGAACAATAAGCACGGTATCCTGCGGTTGATATCCCAGCAGATACAAGCGTCAGGACAACAACAATTAGCGAAAACCCTGTCATCGGAAGAACCATAACGCCCTCGATAAAATCACATTTTATCTTTCGAATCAGTTGTAACACAAATGCGACAGATACCACCAACGACATTATAATCGTTACAACAACGTTCATATATATGCTTTCGATTGAAATGGCGTCGATTAATAGTTTAATACCACCTTAATATATACGTTATTGAAACACTTTCAGTAATCGAGTTGCCTCTCGTGTGCTGACAGTTCTAAAGTCATAAGTTACTGTACATAATTTCCATTTATAACATAATCCCTCCTCGAGAACTACTTTAACATGTTCACATCTATGTCGGCCCAAATCAAATCTTGAATTCAATTAAGTCGGCTCAACTAGACATTAATTAAGTCGAGTATATCATTTACCTATACGACTGACTCACTTGATACTAATTTACTCTTCTAGGCTTGTATACTTTGAAACGCTAAAAATGTCATGTCGTTACACACTAATGCATTTCAAAGGGCCATACAAAAGTAAAAAATACAAGTCATTTTTACCTCATATTAGAAATGATATAGCCATCATTCTCTCCAAGGCTGATGATTAAACGTTGTACTTTTTCAGCTCTTAGATAGTAAGAGAAAACAAAATATTATTTGGGGAATACTGGCATCGTATGTATGACGTTCATTGTGGACATGTAACGTACGTACAACCACTAACCGCTCAAATATATTCAAATTGAAGTGATATATTAGAGAGGAAACACAACTATCAACTGAAAACGTAAAAATGATGCATGCATGTCATGCATGTTTTAGCTCTATATATAAATTGTTGGCTACAGTAGTTTTAAAAATATGTATCAGAAAACAAGCTATACATCTATATACCAATGGCTTCTTGTACTGGTGATCCACTCGATTCTGGTCACCGAAACGGTTGTCGTGAACATAATTTAGGAATCTTTATACATGTGTGCTATTGCCCCGAACCAGTCCGTCTTCTCGCTGCAAGCAGGAGGAAATTCTTTGTGACAAAGTTTGGCATTTTTTATAAAATCAAACGCGCATCATTGAAACTCATAAGATGTAAATAGCATGTCATTTACATCATACCTTGATGGGGAAAAATTGATCTTATATGTTAGAAGTACTAAACAAAAGTTATCATGAAAATGAGACAGTCGTTCTCGAGAGAAAAGTTCATAAATGCGCATTTAGAGAGCTTTGGTCTGTTTAAAAATCTGTGAAAAATTGGGGTACTTAAAAGCATCGGGAGGCATCATATATTTCAAATTAGACACTTCAATTTTCGCTAGCTGCGTATACCAAGGGTGGAAATGTGGTTTTGAAAAGAGTTTATCAACTTTGAAAATTTAATCTTCTTCGAAAATGTGACTTCTAGGTCAGAGATTCTCCATAGACCCCATGTTGTAAAACCACAAGAACTGAAATATCTTGTTGGGCAGATAATAATTTTACTGGACATATTTTCATTTGTATAACTATCACATACATAAGGGTAATATGAAAAGTGAACCAATAAAACTGATGAATATTCAAGTTTAAGGGGATTTTGTAATACCCTGCCATGTTATTTCCCCCGAATCAGCCACCTGGTGGCGAAACTGGAAACTACCTACTCGCATCTGAGTAATTTGTTCACTACTTCCACAAGATAGTTAATGTTTTACATGACATGATTTAACACTTAACGGGCAAGGCTATAGTACGTATGTTTCTTTGCTACAATTTTTATGGGGCACCCTGTACATTGGGCTACCAAACAAAACACAACAGAATGTTTAGTACAGGCTGATCATTTTTTGGTACCTCTAATCAATATGTTTTATCAGCAAATGTTACAGTAACTTCAATTGTTCAGAGCTTTATGTGCCTTTTAACACTCAAATTTGGCAATAATGTGTACATTACACTAGTTTGTCTTAATTCAAGGCCTTTTACATGTACATTTCCTTGGCAACTGTAAAATACTTGATGGTATTTTCCATGGCTATTTACTTGGCAACAAAGTCCTTGGTTTGTTCTAGGAACTTGATATAAAGGCGATGTTCTTCTGCAGTGGTGTATTTAAAAAGTTCATCTAAGAATTGGTTGTCCACACCCAGGTCCTCTAACATGTTTAAGTGCATGTCATGAAGGCTCTGAAATAATGAAACAATAATTCTATTAACTCTGAACAAAGTCAATATTTCACCCGGTATGTATACGGATAGACTGCACCTGGTAATATGAGTAATGTGTGATGTCATAACAGCAGATCGTAGTAATGGCGGCCATAATGAATATTAAAAAATGTTGTTGAGTTGTCATGTTCGAATCATAATACAGACCTCAAGAGCAGGTGTTATATCAATGAATATATACCTTAGGGCTAAGCACAAAAGCTTTCGAACCCCTCATTCCCTTTGGTTGTTCGGGGCAGAGAAAACATTTGTGCCTAGCCCTGCAGTATGTATTTGTCGATATAACACCTGCTGTTAGGTCTATATTTCTTAATTACCAAAAATAAATATTGTGAGTACATTTACAATTTTACCTTACATTAGCATATTAGATTGCATTAATCAGATTCAAATTCGCCAACTTTCAATATTTTTAATTTAAACATTCACAAGTATACATACCCCATCCATAACCTGACCGCTGATGACATAATTCTTAATATCTTGTTTTTCATCTCCTGGGTTAGCAAAGCCTACTTCAAACACACTGTAAGGCCAGGCTGAAAATAAAACATGAACACTTGGTATTAAAACTACATAAAGGAAGTGTCACAATTTGGCTACAATTAATTACAAGTACCGTATTCTCTGTAATTAGCGCCCAGGGCGGTTAGAAAATTGAAAATACATCATTCAGACCATTATAATAAGCGCCCATGTATTAAAGAAATCAGAAATCCCGAGAAATTTCATGTATGGCAATTTTTCTTGCCAAGAATGCCTTATTTTCAACTTATTTTTATAATAATAATAAGTATTGTTATTGGAGAGAATACGGTAAAGATCGCTTAGACAATATTGACAGTGATTGAAGACCAATTTATTTCCGGCACGCCCACTTTGTCATTATCGCCGATTACCTTCAATATTTCCACTAGAGACTGTTGGATATCGATCTAAAGTTAAACCTTATTTTAAATTTTGATTAGAGATCATCATTTTTCATGTTAAAGTCGTGTAAAAGTCGAGAAACGTCAAAAAGAAACCAGAAAGTTCACAACCTTGACATGCGCAGAACATCTGCGCAGTAGCTTTCGGATATTACTGAATGCCGATAAAGAACAATTCCTTCATTCATTATAAACTATTCTGAGACAAAATTAGCATAGTATGGTGTGGGAAGCACCCATCGATTGATATTTATCGACAGGATGCATAGAATTATAAAACGCTTCGTGTTTACAGCAGTTTAGGGTGAGTACTCTATTATCGCCCGCTCATGGATTTTCGGAAATATGATTTTTTCTGATAGATTCTTCAATTCTTGTCGATTCCTCAATGTTTCTTGAACTTTGTGAAGCGGGGTGGGCGCTTATTAGAGGGTGGGCGGTAATTACAGAGAATACGGTACGTTGAAATGGGCCAGGCTGAAAATATTGTGACTACCAGTAGAAACAAAATGACCACCAAAAAGTTAACTTATATCTCGGCATCACCTATTATGCAGAAGTGAGAAGCTCCCATAATAATTTCATATTCTTTCGTACATGTATTCATGAACATAATTTATTTAAATCATGCCCATCAGTATACTGTATGACCAGGTAAACAATCATGAGCATGTGCTCTCTCAGAGCCACGTATAAATTGTGAAAATGGCGTTTATATAAGTTCAACATCATCATTCTAAAACTATGGTAATACTACATGTGTTTAAGTAACTTGATTCAATCTTGAAGAGAATTCTCATAAAACAACAGCGAACATTCTGAGATCAATTTCAAATGAGGCCTGTTGCAAATGAGGCCTGTTTATAAAATTGGTTATCAAATGTGGCAATATCAAAGCTCATCTTTGAGAAATCCCCCCCCCCCGCCTATCATGTGTATGAATGATGTGTGATAAAAACCTCACTTACGGAATTCAGTTTCTTCTTCTTCTGGAACATTCTCTGGGTTAGCGGCAGGGATTGCACCCTCCATGGCTTGAAACCAGAAGAACAATGACGGACCTGATCCTTTAGTGAGGAAGATTTCTAGGTCAGGAACACTTACTAACTGAAATGATTCAGAAAACAATGCATATAAGGAATTAGTTCAAAGAACCTAAAGGATTAAATATCATGAGGCCTGTCAACAATTATTTCAAAAACCATGCAGATTTTCACCATCCTGGGCACTTTTCAAGTGATTCTGGGTCAAAGTTGTCAAGTGTGAACACCCCTCCTGGAATTTTTTTGAAGAAAACCCCCCCCCCGGCAAAAGCTTGCTACAGGCCTGTAACCAAATACCAATTACTGTGGACCTAGATCTTCAGCTAGGAAAGTTTCTAAATCAGAGTTGTAACAACATTACATGTAGATAGAAAATAATTACACTGCGTAAAATGCTTTATATTCCCATCAAAAATGTGCCATGTATACACCCAGTTCTTTCAGTTGCTTATACTAAATTCATTTTTCTGTTTTCTTCTGACCGAACCCAATATTACAAGACTTGTACACTTTTTTTCTGGCCCGATCCCTCTTGACTCGTGACACCTCTAGTTTTGAACACTTCTTAGAGAGATTATAATTTAAAAAGGTAAAATGAGAATTTTCCAACAATACTTTAGGGATCATAGTACTGACAATAGTGGATAGCTCTCAAAAGTATCATAAAAAATTCTAATTTCTACAATTTAGACCAAAATTGGTCAAAATATGCTGATTTTTCATTATTTTTCTCATTTTGAAGTGGGTGCAAATGGATTTTCAGGTGGGTGGAAGCCTGTTTTTAAAATCTCAGGTGGGTGCTGCGACTGCCCACTTGCTTTAATGCTGGGAAGATCACTGCATAAGACTTCTTTCATGATAAACTAATTGGCAAACTTAGAATAAATGAATAGGTTAAGGAATTTAGGACACACAATTTCTTCAAAACTGGTCCTGAATCTGAAAACAGTTTTTCCTTTTACCAAAACCTATTAATGTATTCAAGGCATGGTTAAAATCATACTTGAACTAAATAAAGAAAGCCTGGGTCAGTTTCTGACTTACTTCAGGTACAGCTTCCTCTGCAGCTTCAGCCTCTTCTCCTTCATAAGCTTCATCGATGTCTGTTGGTGTACTATGGTTTAGGTTCATCTTGACAGTGATTCTAAACACAAAATATACACAACACTGTTCACAATTTTATCTTTCTGGATTTGGACTCATATTTTTTTAAATGAGTGCCAAATTAACAAATACAGTGCAAAAATTAAGGTCACATTTTAAATGTGATACTGTACTTCTACTTATTTGGCGCTATACTTATTTTGCCAGATTTGCTGTTTTGAACATTTGGCAGCTACTAATTTGGTGGACTTGCAATATTACAATGCACTAATGTTATTCATTTACATAGTGTTTAAATTACAAAGGAATTTTGCTACTTAATTTGGTGGACTTGAACGATTTGACAGATCCGCCAAATTAAAACGGCCGCAAAATTAAGTAATATAATAAGAATGATATTCACACACATGTGAATGTACCTGTATATGCCTGTAAAACATACACAGGGCATTTCCTCATATCCTCAAAACTCCTATTTGACATGAAAATTCTGATTTCAAAATAAGGCACAAGATGGTTCTGGGCATTCCCATAAATGGATATCCATATGAATTGTTCAAAAATGGCAGTTTTTATCGGTCTGAAAACTGTTGACAGACGGAAGGACAGATGGATGGAAGGATGGGCAGACAGCTGAATAAGTGACTCATCAGGCTCCCAATACGAGGCAAAAATCATAGATTTAACACTTACAATGTATCTCCATGCTGTTTGGTAAGAGTGATATTAGCTCCTTCTTGTTTTACAGCATAACCTTTAGGAGGGGGCACAGACTGTAGTGTTGATTTTTCATTCTCTATATCTGTCTTTAGGTATTCTAGCATCATAGCTGTATCTGCAAATATTGGTATTAAATGATCAGTGATTTTTGTAGGGCAGTCTTAAGTTGGGTCATGGGACCCAGAAATATGGGTCCCTTCATGAAAAAGTGATTCCCATAAGAACAAAAGGAAAAGTTAGAATATACGGTAAATAAAACAAAGGAGCAAAGTGAAATAAACTTTTACAGACTGCATCCCAGGGACAAATTATCTCATTTTATGTTTTGAGTCCTGGCATCAAGACCTTGGTCTTCTTGATGTCCAGGACATGTTACTGAAAGCCATTAAATCAGACAACTCATTCTAAATGTACCTTTTAAAAGCCTGAAAGAGGAAAGATTATAACATGTACAATGTAACTGTTATGCTTTCAACAACAACAATGACACTCTTTTCTAGGTACATTAGTGCACTCCTTCAGCAATGTGAAAGTAGACCATATTTGAACTGAGTTATTTATTCCTGAAAATAACATGTGACTCCAATGAGGACTGCATAAAAATTCCAAATGTACAGATCAATCAAAATACAAAGATTAAACATATATAAAACAGTAAAGATTGAAATTGTAGGTTACATGAGACATGTATAGTCATTATGCAATAGTCATTAATTGAGTAATTCTCTGTGGCCATTGTACACCATAGGGTCAAGATTACCTTCTTCTAAGGCCACTATATCATGGCCTTCGTCCAAAGATAAATCCCTGCATGTTTTTTACTGCTGTAAACTAGTCATATAAATCCGACCGCTGTATGCTGTTCTTCGATGTTCCTTGTTCTTATTTGGATATTTATTTTTTATTATTTTCTTGGCACATACGGTCGTAGATATAATATGGAACAAATTGTGGGAAACGCTTGGCCTGTCTGGGTATCCATACCAACCAAAGTCTCACAAATTATAGACTTATTATTTTGCTCCAACATCAAAGTGTTAAATCTTACCTTAGACATGTGAAACGCTTCATAATTGACGAAATATAATCAATTGAAGTATATTTTCATTATCACCCGCCATGTTGCTAAATGTTGTTTCCGGTAGTCTATATGTAAACATGGATCAAAACGGAATCATAATTATTTATTACACAGAGATTCAAAAGCTGTTCTTTCATACTACTCACTTTTCTCATTTCTGGAACAATAACTTATCCAAGTTACTTGCCTTCTTAATGACACTGCGTTTCTTCCATCTGAATCTTCGTGTTACAAATACTTATGATTTCTTTTGATATAGTTTTACATCTAGACTATCAGATTGACCCGAAAGTGACCTTGGTATGCAAAATGAGAAAGTTTTAAAAATCAAGCAGCATGCTTGTATTTCTTCAATTACCAAGCGTTTTACGTGCCTAAGGTTTATCCTGTTCCCGGACTATAGTCCTGTACGGAGCCAATACATTTGCCTGTACGATTACAACTTGGGAGAATTATCTACGCCCCTTCCACTTAAGAAACCTACCTCAATGCATTCTACAACTCAAAAGGTAACTTCTAATATATTGGAACCGCCGATTGTCTGGGTTAGTTGGCAGAACGAGGTCTTTTTGTTTCTTATGGCTCTTTTGGTCGAAGTTCGATTAAGATGGCGGTTATAACGGAATTTCCCGAACTCTTCCGTAATAGCACGAACTTGGTTTTTCGTTACGTCACTTCCGTGTAAAATGGATTTGTTTCGGGTAAGAGGGAATTTCGAAAATTTCGGACAATATTTTCAATATTTACTGCCATGTCGACATCCTATGCTCTTAACTGTATACCGAATGGTTAAACAATGTTTCTTACCGGAAACAAATCCATTTTACATGGAAGTGAAGTAACGAAAAACCAAGTTCGTGCTATTACGGAAGAGTTCGGGAAATTCCGTTATAACCGCCATCTTAATCGAACTTCGACCAAAAGAGCCATAAGAAACAAAAAGACCTCGTTCTGCCAACTAACCCAGACAATCGGCGGTTCCAATATATTAGAAGTTACATTTTGAGTTCTAGAATGCATTGAGGTAGGTTTCTTAAGTGGAAGGGGCGTAGATAATTCTCCCAAGTTGTAATCGTACAGGCAAATGTATGGGCTCCGTACAGGACTATAGTCCTGGAACGGGATAACCTAAGGTAAGATTAAGTGATCAATGTATTAGTTCACATCTTCTGGATCGCTAACTGAGACAATACAGACAATAACAACATTTCGTCCAGTTTTCGAATATCGCCATTTTATCTTTATTTTAGACAAAATCCAGAAGAAATCATGCATTATCTCATCAAGGAGCCCAGCCAGTTCCATTTTATTTCATGATTTATTTATCTGGCGATTTTAAAATACTTAATAAATATAATACACGACGGCCAGCTTTTTTCAAATGGTTCACGGTGTTCCAGATGAAATTACTTCTAGCCAAGAATTGGCTAGACACTCGAGTAAGCTCAGGATCGATCGTTCTGAACAGTGCGCTACAGAAACACATTCAAAATTGATGCATGTTCTCGCATGTCATCATAAGAAAGGCTACAAAACTAATTTCTGGTTACTTACTTTCTGTATGCATCCCACAGCCACATGTTTTGCTCCATACTGCATGTTTTCCTAATAAAATATTTACATCACTTTCCTTACTCTGATTTGACATGTGCCACATTGACCGGGTAAATGTTCTTCCACTTTCTCCTCTTAAAATAGATCTGGATGCATTGACATTTGAACTCAAGGATGAACCCTTACTCAAAGAAGTTCTTACAGTGTTAAATAAACATCTAGATGCAGCAAATGCCATAACTACGACACTTTTGTAAATAATTCCTGAGATTTTTAATTTTCACGAGGTTCCGCTTTTGATGCGCATGCGCTGTTTGGTAATCTAATCTAAAAAGAAAACTTGTCAAAAAACGACAAACAAAAGATTGACAAATAAAACAACATATTTATATACTCAGACAAAGGTAATTGATTTAATGATACTTTGTGATTTTAAATATTATATTAAAAAATTAAATATTTATATACCAAATAAAAAATATAAATCTAATCACGATTCTTTCGAAGGCTAAGTTTGCATTTTAGAAACAACTGTTATCATCCGGGTCGTCGTCTTCAAAACATTACGTGTACCTCAAATATTTATCCATTTATCTCGCATTTCTGCGGCTATTAGGGACTACATTATCGTTTAAGAGCTGCAAGAAGCATTACGACGGGTAAGTAGCTTGAAATGCTATGTTGTTTGTCTATAATATATCTGTTCTGACCTCTACAAATGTAAAAAAATCCGAGGGCAATTTTTTCAACTTTTTTCTGGCAGGACTTGACGAAGGATATTGGCTCCCAGGGTTCCAACTCGATATTCTGCCATATAGAGGAACGTCCAAGAGTATCTTACATGTAAGCCCATGCTTCAGTACACTTATGAAATGGCTGTGCTGCACAGAGAAATGCTCTGTGTTCCAATTCAGCACAACGTTGTTTGCGATTCAGAGCATACATGTAGGGGAAGTGGTCCTATCATCGCACGGGTACTCAGGGAAACTACTGACGATTTCAAATATGATAACTTCAACTTACTTTGAGAATATGAGACGAAAGATCAACCTTTCCTCTAAAATCTAAGTAGTGTTTGACATTTCTCAATCTCCGAACGCTAACACTTTAAGACCCCTTAGACTCGCATGTGCGGTGGTCCTAATTATCGCACAGTTGTCCTAATAGTCGCACAGTTATGTTTCAGATGTCATTTCACGATACTGTATACATTTCTCTGTTTATAACAGATACATACATATGCTGTAATCATTTTTCTATCAGTTTTAGTGTAAAATATCAACAAAATATACATTATACACGTACTTTTCTGTCTTTATTAGGAGGGGGTCAAAATTTGTCAGACGAATTTCACTTCTTGCGCAAAAGCATTTATGACAATGGCGGAAGTAAACAATTCCTAAAAAATGAAGAGATATTTCTAAATATATGAATAAATCATGAAGATTGGGAGTAATGGTGTTGAACGTTTTTTCGTAACACTGGTTTAAAAGATGGTGGGTGCATATTCTAGCTATTTAGGACAATCGTGCGATAATTAGGACCGTGCGATAATTAGGACCACTTCCCCTAGATACTCGCGCTTTGATATAAATAGCATCGCTCTATGGCCAGGTTATGTTTGTACAATTTTACTTTTAATATTCACTTTTCAATCAGAGAGCTCCATGGCATGTTGCACTAATAACTTTTTAGAAATAATTGTTGTAACTAGGGCAAAGGCGTTACGTGGATACCATTTTGTGGTAACTTCGACATATGTGGTAACTTTGACAACTTGTTGTTTATTTGCTAATTTCCGTTCCAGGGGGAAGCCATGTTTTTTTCTTGCATGGATCAAGATCTTGCGAGATTTTATTTTTCCAGAAATCAATCATGGCAGAAAACAAAAATTCTAATAAGTAAGTGTCGAAGTTACCCTATTTCTTATGTCAACAGTACCCCACATATCAACGTCACACCCCGTTGCCCTAGACTAATTTCAAATAAGTACCAAACTTACTTTTAACAAAATGATGTCTGCATTTAAACATACATGTAGGTTGGAGACCACAGTAGAGTTTCCCATAGGTGGCCATTATAACATTTTACCCTGTATCTTATTAACGATTAGTATCCAAGCCTAGTGCAACATACCACAGTGTTCGGGAGAGACTCGCCTAGCCTGCTATAACAATATTACCATGGGTTGTCCACTGAATTTTTGAAATAAATAAACTTGAAGACACTAGCCCCCCCTATCGTCAGATTTCTCAGAGAATTCTGGTAAAATCACCAAGGTCAAAATCACTCCGCCGCCAGCTTAAAATGAGATTTCCCACTGAACTCTGACATGTTTTCAGATAAATTAGGACCTACCCTATAAATATTTAGTCCCGATTCACTTCCCAAATGCCAGATGGCGCTCAAATGGGGTAGGGAAGGAGAAAATGACTTTTTATTCAGAAAACCAAATCACTAACGGTAACCGCTAATGTCCTTACTCAGGACTATATCCTAATAGTAAACTGAATTAGTTTGTTTTCTTCCAACATGGTTATATTAGCATTGTAGGTATTATCCCGATCACAATGGTATATAACAATCCTATATTTGAGAAAATGCAGGGAGGAAAATTCAATCCTTATAGACACAGGTCCTTTTAGCAAAATTCAGGAAATTTGATTTTGAGATTTCTTGAAATTTCTTTTGGGTAGGGGTACACCTTACAGATTGCATCACAGATTGAGTACACCCAACTGAGGTGCACATGGCCATATGGGGTATCATTTGAAAGCGATTTCTACTATCTTTCAAGTGATATCCATGCCAAGGCGTTCGATTGCATCTTATAACGTCATATTGGTAGGAAGAAACAAAGGTTCATTCAAAACTGCCCCGAAAACAATTGAATGGCACGGAAGAATGGAATTCGGGGTACTTGGCACAATGGCCTCGCCCCAAAAACACCAAAATTGCTTCAAAATGTCACGATTTTGGTAGCATTGTTCAGCTAAGATACAGCCCTTTTATATGATATGCGCTATTAGGCTTCTCAATGAACTAAAAAACCTCAAAAAGGGATAAAACCTTCAAAATGCCCCAAAAAAGCGCCTTCTAATAGGTTGGAGACCACAGTAGAGTTTCCCATAGGTGGCCATTATAACATTTTACCCTGTATCTTATTAACGATTAGTATCCAAGCCTAGTGCAACATACCACAGTGTTCGGGAGAGACTCGCCTAGCCTGCTATAACAATATTACCATGGGTTGTCCACCGAATTTTTGAAATAAATAAACTTGAAGACACTAGCCCCCTCTATCGTCAGATTTCTCAGAGAATTCTGGTAAAATCACCAAGGTCAAAATCACTCCGCCGCCAGCTTAAAATGAGATTTCCCACTGAACTCTGACATGTTTTCAGATAAATTAGGACCTACCCTATAAATATTTAGTCCCGATTCACTTCCCAAACGCCAGATGGCGCTCCAATGGGGTAGGGAATGAGAAAATGACTTTTTATTCAGAAAACCAAATCACTAACAGTAACCGCTAATGTCCTTACTCAGGACTATATCCGTATATAGGTTGATGTACTTCTTGTTCAATGATTTATATAAATTTTTTATAAAGAAGCAGTTGAATATCTTTCAAAATCAAACAGCCGCCGTTTTTTCACTTCAGAATTTCAATCGCAAGTGAAACGACCCTTTAGCAAATTGCTACTATGGCCCAGCTGTAGTGGCTTAAGCCTTTTTAGCTCAGTTGGTACTGAGCATCCAGCTTTAGATCCAAGGGTCCTAGGTTTTATTCCCACATGGGCAAGGTTCACCCTAAGGGCCGCTCAGCTGGTCATTACCAGGTTACTTTTAATACTGACCAATTGATTTTTTCTAAAGGTAAGGAAATAACACTGCAACTGGTCAATGATGCAATTTTGACCAGCAGCTTTAAGATCTTTAAGGGCATACACTGCACATGGGGCATTGAGTTTAGCACAATTTCTTTCAATTTCTCTATCTGGCGATTCCCTCGGGTCATTACACAAGTCTTGGTCTAATTTCCCCAAAAATATTACAAAACACATGAGGATTCATCGAAATATTAGTTCAAATCATTCTGACTGCTGATTATGAATTCATAGTCTGTTTCTATGCTCAGAAAAATAATGACATTTTCTGTGCTGTAGACGATCAAGGGAATATGGTCTTCGTGTACAGACTCCTTATTTGATATTTCATACCAATAATCCTCCTTGCATTTCTGGGTGAGCAGGCTTCCAACCCAATGTTCTTGATCTCATAGTAGTGCTGATTTCTATGGCAAAGTTAGCACGAATGAACTGCAAGGAGAATGTTAAGTAAATATGAAACAGGTATCAACCCCCCCCCCCCACTGTCATACAAGTGAAGATACAAGGAATTATAGTGGTTTGACATTAAATGGATCCTCTACCAAGAAATAGGTATCTCATGGAGGATATCATTGACTGTTTATTGAAAATATATCCTAATCCTTTACCATCAATTTCGTTGATCTTAATATGATCTCAGATTTTAGATTTTCAAATATTCTCAGTGTTCTTTGTAATAGCTGGGGGAGCATATTCTTGAGACTATTTCCCTATAAATAAATTTGGAACTGCACATTTAAGAACAGGCATTTTTGCCTTCTTCGATATGATTAAAACTTTTGTAGAATAAGTAAGTCTGCATGTTTTTTTAAGAAAGAATTTATAGCATGTAATCCTTTGAAATCAAAGTGTTATATCTCTTTTGTAGGATAAAATTCTAAAATTCTTGTAGGTTGGTATAACATTGATGCGTACCATAGTAAATCAACGCAACATTTATATAACAATGTTTACTTTTCAGTATGGCGGAGGGTGGATTCGACCCCTGTGAGTGTGTATGGAGCCATGAACATGCCATGCAGAGGCTTATCAACTTGGTAAGAATTTCTTAAATATTCATTCCTGGGGCCGTTAACAGAAACTTCGTAAAGTTAAGAGTTCGTAAAATCCATTGTTCTATATCTGTGAGGTCATTATATCCATAGTTAGAACAATTGATTTATGAATTTGTAACTTTATGAAGTTAAAAGCCCCCTAGCCCTGTTTATTTAGTGTTTTTGTTAATACAGTTTATAATGCTATTTTTATTTATCATTTTGACATGCATTTTTGAATTTGTCATTTCTCAATGTTCTTAGATGTAACCATCATGATTTATCATGACATCTCATTTCTTCTCAGCCCTGAGATGCCATGATATAATGAGCTTGATTTGGCGATCCAGGAGAGCCAAAAATTGAGGATTTTTGAGATCTTTCATCCCAGCTCATATTTCATTTAATTGGGGTCATTAAACTTGTGTACACGTACCTGTGCAAAATATCTGCTGTTAAATACAATGCCTATTATGTAGTGTATTGACATTAGGTAAATGATTACATGATAACTAACACACTTATTGACAGTTATAACTCTTCCCATCTGATGGGCTCAGATCACAGAATATGCCTCATAATATCAGAGCATGTTTCAGGTGAAACAGAAAGATGCTATGAGTATCAGATGAGATGTAACTCAGATCTCTTTCATGTTTGTTCAACTTGCTAATGATACCATTAGGCTACTCTATAGAAATTTTCAGTAAATCTGAGTTATCAATTGCTGAGAAAATATTTGTCAAAAAGTGAATCACTTTTTTGGGGCACCTGATATATCAATCCAGTTTAAATTATCCACATTATCCCAAGTGATTGTTAGAGGTTTCCATAGGTTTCAATGTTACAATGTCAGATAGATGACCAGAATGTCTCTATGTGTCACAAAACCTCTTATTACATCAATCAATATACAGTGTATCATTTACTAGTGATTTCCCCAGCATTAAAGCAACTGGGCACAGCACCCACCTGAAATTTTGAAAATAGGCTTGCGCCCACCTGAAAATCCATTTGCACCCACTTGAAAATGAGAAAAAATCATGACAATTTGCCATATCTTGACCAATTTTGGTCTGAAGTGTGAAAATGAGAATTTGACACCCACCTGAGAAACAATCCTGGGGAGATCACTGTTTACCCTAACATGTATTATACATGAGGGAGATCGAGACTATCAAAAAAACATTCATTTGTGTTTTACTAAATCAATACAGTATTTTGATATATAACCCAGATACAGTTTGCACAGTCAGTTTATAGACATATTGATCTGACATATCTGCTTCATATTTAATGCATTACTAATAAAGTACATGTGTACATCATATACTTACCTAGGGAATTAAATTAATATAAAATATTACTTGTTTATACAACTGGTTTATTATACAGAACAATGAAATGCTATTTGGTATTAATATTTAATATTTATCAAACACAAAGTTAAGTGCCTCTTTGAAGCTAGAGTAATAATATCCAGTAAATTGAAAAGCAACATTTTATATATAATGTATGACAGTAATGGAAAGAAGCTAACTGAATCAATGAAGCGGAAATCTCCCCAGAACATATCTGTTACTGGCTCAATCTACAGCGGTTGTACAATAGATTTTGCGACAAAGAGTATGCAACAAGGAGACCTTAAGCAGTCAACAGATTTCAAGTTTCTCGGATTTGGCACAAACAATGTCAAAAAAGATGACCCACAAGACATGGTCTATGAACTAAAAAATCTGTTACTGACAGCTAGCAATAAGCATCCACAAACTAAACTTATCCTATGTGGAATACATCATCGTGGTGATAGTGACAACCCTAAAATAGTAGCACAATGGAATACCAAGATAGACTATGTTAACAAGGAAATGCGTTCCTTTTGTACAAGAAAAGGACATGGGTTTGTGGACATCAATGCAGTAAATAATTCTACTGTTGACAATCCCTGTATGAGAGTCCTTTTTAACGACAGACTCCACTTCAACCCTACTGGCCGTAGCCGACTTGTAGATGCTATGCTCTCCATCATGAATGGAAAACGTCCCACAACATATGCACAGGCTGTCAGTGGAGACGATGGGCTCGATTGCCGTATCATACTGCATTTGAACGGCGATACGGCAATTGCCGTATAGAACGTCATTATTTGTAATAACGGTTATCTTTTAAAAATCTAAACAATTTCGGACTTCAAATTCATATTAAATCATATAACACCCATAGTAAGTAAAAATTTTAAGTCTTTTCCATAAATAGGGGGTTTAAATTTAATGACATGAAATATTTTGTCCTAGATATCGTTTATTTCTACTCCAGTGCACAAGGGCCGATTACAACCTGAAATCCCTGAAATTGTGAAATTGCAACAGACCCTCCTTGTACTTAATTTCGGCAATATTAAATAAAGAGATGGCATGAATTTTTTTATTGATATTAGAAGAACATATATAAAATAAACTTTTCCTCGCGTGCATTTAAATTCTGCCGTGTGCAATTACTCCCGTGGGTTCTCAAAGTTTCACTTATTTTAGGCAAAAGACAAAAACGTACTTTGGGGGTTAAGGTGCTCTTCAGACATTCCAGAGGCGAGAATAACATGAAACCAGACAGGTTTTCATTTTAATTTTATCGTTATTATAAATAACATCGTCTTCCTGCATGCATTTTGGGTTTGATTCATCCTTTACACTGACGTTTTAGGTATAAAAGTCTCGGCTTTAAGTCATTACTAGATCGCGTTCAAAGTACTAAGTACCGTTCGCATTACTACTGTTCTCAGACGGACAATGCTGCCTGGATAATTTCGTCCAGCAACCAATTCGCCCAGAAACAAAACCAAGAGACGTATGTAGCAAGTGCCATTTCTAGAAACTCAGTTTAGAGTCGGGAAAGTGACTTGAGAATGCAGGAAAACTGACCAATCAGAATGCCCGATTCCTCAGTATTTCTCAAGTGAATCTTCGATTATGGAGAAACTTTTTCACGCTCGAATTCCACCTATCTATTGCACATGGATCGCTTCAAAAGTGATACAATCGGGAAGCTGGTTTTGTCAGCTTCACTATGACATTATGCTTTTAGAAATCGACTAAGAAATGGCGGAGAAAAAGACCGAAAAGTGTCATTTCTAAAACGGCGAGTTTGGAGAGCTAAAGTGGATTGGGACTGCTAGAAAGCCAGCCAATCAGAACGCAGGATTTCTTATGTGGAACTTGGACTTCGAGAAATCGCCTTTACCTTCTATTTCCTCAGTTTTCTCGCAATTTGGTCACTACAAAGTGGAACCATCAGAAAGCTTTAGTTCAGAAAGCTTTAGTTCCGAGCATAACCATGGTTTTATTTATTTCGAAATCTGTCAACTAATAGCAGAGTTATAGACTAATAAATGCCATTTTTTAAACAGCCAGTTTAGAGCCAGAAAGTGGATTCAGACTGCAACAACATTATGCAAATTAGCTAGACGTATCTAGGTTAGTAGCACACGTATGTGGGTTAGTAGGTTTGCTCTGTCAAGGCCGCGCATGTATCAATATATAAGCAGATCTCGGCCGTTTCAGCATACTTCATACAGGTATGAATCGTTACGTGTACTTTCACGGAATCCACGCAGATTGAAAAATGTTGATACACATTTGATCATTTCCATTTACTAGTATTAAGCCTCAATTCGTAATTATATTACAGCGGAAATATTACATTTTGCGTCTGAAAACCTACTTACTTCAACCTGAGACTAACATAAACAGATAAAAGGAATTTTAAACTTGATCCGAGAGTTGTATCTCCCGTGTCGCGCCACCCGCAATTAGATATGTATAGTCTCAGCTTCAACATAGGAGGAGGAATGACATGTACATCATACAAACTTCATTCAAATACAGTAATAAACTCATAATTTTAAAGAAATTCTTGAAACCTTTATTGCAATTGCAAATGCGCAAAGAAGACTTTATTTCATGTATTTGGTTCCGTAATACTTGTCAAACTATATGCCTTCATGCACATTAGACTGCCAAGAACGTTTTCATAGCGATCTACCACGGGCAATATATCTACTACTAAGTTTTGTTTTTTCGTGGATAATGACAAATATTCTACCATTTCCCTTTCCTTCCCATTTCCCAAGGAAAAATCTTTTTAACTGAATCTTTCACAGATTTCATATCGCAAATAAACAGTATCGCATAATATAATCGACAATGTTTTGATTAAATATACTGGCCATACTAACTGACTAATAATTGATATATCTTGTTGATACTAGGTTCAGTCTATTTTCGTAATTAAAAATCAGTGATTTAAATGCTAAACCTAATTTTAAATATTGTTTATCGGTAGTCTCAGTGCGTTTGAGATATCAAACATCATACTTTCAATAGAAATAAAAATGTATTTCAAAGATCGGTGTTTCAGTCTTAAGCGCAGTATTGATTATATTTAAGTATTGCACTACGCTGGAGCCTAGAAAGTATAAAAATGACTTTTTAATTTAAACCAGCGTAAAATTGAATTTAGAATTATAATATTTGCTTGAGTCGTGTTAATAGACCTTCCAGGGCTGTTGTATTTGGGCGATAATAAAAAATAAATACTCTTAATAAAATTGACGCACGATACGGCAATTGCCGTATTATGCTTTAATAGCGCTGAGTTGCTAGACATGCGCGTTTGGAATTAAAATAAGACGATACGGCAATTGCCGTATCGTCGTTCAATTGCAATATGATACGGCAATTGAGCCCACCGTCTCCACTGGCTGTAAACCCTACCAAAACCTGGCACAGTGCCAAGTTTTAAATACTGAGTGTGATGTACATTTACTTGCTGACAGTCTACCACTTAATAGTGCAATTAGTACTTTTGACAGTTCAAAAGATGTATATAAGGTTAATGACAATTCAAAAGATGTATATAATGTAAATATTGATACTAACTTAAATACTTTAAAAACACAAGGTAATCTTGCAATACATGATATATCTGGGACACAGGCTACTTCGTCAAATGGAAAAGGTAGTGTTTATAATGAGAATATTCAATCTTCAAATGAACATGTGTCAATTTTACTTTGGAACATAAATAAGATTTCTGATAAACTACATGATGGTGAAGATATCCAAAAATGGTTCAATAATTTTCAAATTATATTATTGTGTGAGACATGGTTATCACCAGAATCTGAAATTGCATTCGAAAACTACACTTGCTATAATCTAGCCAGAAACCCCCAAAATGTACTAAAGGGGCACTACTCTGGAGGACTGGCTGTGCTAATAAGTGATGTTTATGGTAAAAATGGTATTGAAATTCTATCACAATCACATGACTTTTTTGTATGGATAAAATTCAATTCCAATCATTTCAATATTACAGAAGATTTATATTTATGCTTTGTTTATTTACCATTTAAAGGTTCTTCTTATGAATTTGTAACTGGATGTAGTAATATTGACATATTAGAAAAATCCTTAGCTTATTATCAAACATTAGGAAGAACTATAATATGTGGAGACATGAATGCTAGAACTGCTCAGTTGTCTGATTCTAACATTAATATACCTGGCAGTAATGGTGATATTCCCATACTGCTAGATGACACTTTATATAATTTGCAAGATGTAAATGAGGTTTTAGTTAGCAATCGCATATCTATGGATAAAAATGTAAAGGCAGTCTCTCAAACTCATGGCAGAGAATTTTTATCACTATGCAAAACTGCTAATATGAAAATACTTAATGGTCGTCTTTATCAGGACAAAAATTTAGGGAAATTCACATGTTATCGTAATGTTACCCATAAATCTAATACAGACCTAAACTTAGGAAAATCAGTTATTGATTATGTTGCAGCTCAATCAAACATTATTCCCTTATTTTCTGATTTTAAAGTGCATGATAGACGTGTTGAATCTGACCACGCACCATTGCATTTTTCTCTATCATTAAAAAGGGATATTGAAAATCAAAGTAAATCATCAAACATTCAATCAGAACCCCTGAACATTAAAACATATAAATCATACAAATGGGATCATAAGAAGAAAAATGAATTTAAACAAAAATTAACTGATAATACTAGCATTGATCTCTTAACATCTTTTTACACTGAACTTGGATGTAATGATACTGGATCTGATGAACTTGTAAATAAGCTCCTTAACGTAATTCATTATGCATCTAATAACACATTTCAATTTAAACAATTAAAAACTAAGAAAATGCACACCTTTCCCATCAATTCATGGTTCAATGATGAGTGTAAGTCCTTAAAGAAACAAGTACATGAGGCAATAAAACACAAATTTAGTGATGATCTTATAAATAGTTTAACCAAACAATATAATCAAACTAAACAACGAGAAAAGAGAAAGTTTAAAGCAGGAATGCTTGATAGTTTAATTCAGAATAAAAGCAAATACTCTACAGATTTCTGGTAACTGATAAACGCAATGCCAGGAAATAAAATTAAACAGATGCCAGTTCCACCTAAAGATTTATTCAACTTTTTTAAAAGTCTATCTAAACCCCCAAATATAGAATATTTTGATGACAATGCACTCAAGGAAATGAATCAGTATGTTATAAATTATCAAGTTTGCCCTGAAGATAAGAATTTACAACTTTGCCATGATACTGTCAACATGAAAATTACTCAAGCCGAAGTCCAGCGTGCTTTGAAAAGAGTGAATACAAACAAATCAGCTGGTATTGATGGTATTCCATCTAATATTATTAAAAATTGTAAATCTCTCATTTCTGATTTTACATCACTATTTAATGCTATTTTTGAAAAAGGAGAATATCCAAGTGACTGGAGCATTGGTATGCTCAGTGCACTTTATAAACAAGGCAGCCGTTTTCAAGCTGATAATTATCGAGGCATTAATGTACTGGCCTGTATAGGAAATTTATTTGACTCAGTTATACAAAATCGTCTTGTCTTTAATGCTGAAGTGCAAAATTCGCCAGACCCACTTCAGGGTGCTTATAAAGAAAATAGGCGTACAACTGATAATATTTTTATTTTGCAAACACTAATTAACAAATTCAAGCAGCATAAGAAACCATTGTATACATGTATGATTGACTTTAGGAAGGCGTTTGATTACATAGATCGCTCGGTACTGTTATATAAACTATGTAAATCTGGAATTCATCCACAGACTAAAATGTACAAGATTATAGAGAGCATGTACTCTAAATCTTAGTCATGTCTCAAGTTAGAAAATGGAGTCACGGAAACTTTTGACACTGAAATAGGAGTTTTACAAGGAAGTGTTTTAAGTACATTTTTATTCAATCATTTCATAGATGACTTAAATGAAATATTACCACCCAGATGTGGTGTTACTTTGAATGATGCCAATTTTAATCATCTACTATGGGCAGATGATCTTGTACTTGTTTCAGAATCACACAATGGACTTCAGTTGTTATTAGATTCACTTTTTGCTTTCTGTAAAATTAATAGACTTATAGTCAACACCCTTAAGACAAAGGTCCTGATTTTTAACTCTAAATATTCAGATCCTTTCACTTTTAATAATCAAGAAATTGAACGTGTAAATAAATATAAATATCTCAGTGTTATTCTTACTGATAGCAATAAATTTGATATTAACACTGCTTATCTTAAAGAACAATCACGAAAGGCAATATTCAAAATCAAACAACAGTATAAGAAATTCAATGATGTACCACCCGATGTTGCTCTTCACATTTTTGATTCATTAGTCAGTCCAATACTTTGTTATGGGTGTGAGATTTGGTATGATAAGAAACAGATGAAATCTATTGAAACATTGCATTTGTCCTTTTTAAAATCTATTCTAGGAGTCAAAACTCAAACAGCTAATCCTGCAGTATATGGTGACCTCGGTAGATTTCCTTTATCTATCAAAATTGAATTATCTTTGATAAAATACTGGTTAAGACTTATAAAACTACCAGAATCTAATATTTTAAATCAAGCTTATTTATATGGTCAAGAAAAACATGAATTAGGGTTTAAATCATGGTCTGGAAAAGTTTATGATATTCTTCACAAATGTGAACTAACAGAGTATTGGGATGACCAAAGTCAAAATACAGACAACTTAGTAAACTTGGTTGACAAGAAACTAAAGAATGCATTTATAAATAATTGGAGAAATGATATTTTACAATATCCTATATTAAGAACATATAAGCTATTTAAGAAAGATTTTGAATTAGAACCATATTTAAAACTAGATAATAAAAAATATAGATTAGCAATAGGTAGATTTAGGTTAAGTTCACATCGGCTAAAAATAGAATCTGGAAGACACATAAAACCCAAACCTAAACCAGTTAATGAAAGGTTGTGTAATATATGTAAATGTGTGGAGGATGAATTTCATTTTATCATAAATTGTACAAAGCATTCTCAACACAGGCAAATATTTTTCAGTAAAATTTCTGAAATATTACCAACATTTGACTTGAATAGTAACGATATATTTATAAATATAATTTCTAATGATAATATCATCTTCCAACGACATCTTGGTAAATTTATATACCATTCATTTAACAATTTAGAATAATCAGCAAAATTTGTGCATCACACTTTAAAATATTTTGCCTTTCTTGTATGCTTTCTGTAAATATATCAAATCATGTATATTTTTATAAAGATGTAGTTTTAGTAAGTAGTTTAGTAGTAGATAGTAGTTTTAGTGAGTAGTTTATGACTAATGTAATCATGTTATGATACAATATGTCAATAAAAGTTATATATATACAATAGACATAATCATTTGTGAGTCATATTGTTTGCTTTGTTTTGGTTTTTAAACATAATGGCTAATAGAGGAGTATGTAATAGGTTTTTTTGCACAGTGTGGTCTTAAAATTAGAAATTAGTATGATAAAATTAGTATGATACCTGTAATCAGGCCCGTAGCCAGGATTTGCCAAGGGGGGTGGGGGGGGTTCATTTTTCAAAAAAGAGAAATCATGTAAATTGACATAATTTGACCAGCCCAGCATTTTTGAAAATGAGAATTTTGCAGCCGTCTGAAAAATTATCTTATGGAGGAAACTATATCTTGTGAGACTGATGAACTTAAATTGGAGTAAGCAGCTGAACACATTCTTTGCCTCTTCATTTACAACTCAGTCATTTGGGCTCAGAATCAAAATGTGTTTCACTTAAAAAATGTACAACTTTACAGGTTTTACTGTACATTTATATACTCTTAGAGGGCTATTGAACTAAAACTCATACTCATATTTTGTATCAACAGTTGCTAATACACTAAAATCTGTATATAGTGAACACCTATGGATCTACAAAAAGTGTTCACTATAGGTAGGTGTTCATTACAGAGAGGGGATTTTAAACTGGAGTCAATGTAAAATGTGTCTTAAAGTGGTGTTCACTAAACACAGGTGTTCACTAGAGAGAGAGGTTTTACTGTATTCCTAATAATCTCTCATTTTGCCCTCAAAGTCAGTGGTCCCAAAGGTCAAAATTATAAAAATTATTAAAATTGTAAGAGATCCCTGAAGGTAAATGTTTATAAAACTCCTATTCTGCTTTCATGTGTCATAATCAGATAAACCCCGATAAAAGAATAAAAGAATAAAATATTTTTCTTAACTGACCTCCCCTAAAAAAAGTTGAGTAAACTTTTAATGACAAATAAAATAATCCTCCTACCTACTACCCTAATCTGAAAATACATAGATCAGGAAACAAACATATATTTTTGTTTGGCCCTATATTATCCCTTGATTTTTTTGAAAGTGAAGACCTGAAATTTTAGAACTCATCTAGTTGTAAGATATGGGGTAAACACAAATTAACTAACTTTTGTATTTTGTGTAACGGGGGTATCTTGCTGTAAAACAATTTATTTTGCCCACGGTGTCCATGTCCCATCATTTATTTACATTATGGTGTACAGTGAGCCCACACAACTTTATGTAACAGCTCAAAAAAGATTAACACTTACTATAGCCTGCAATTCTTTCTTCTTTTTTATACAGTAAAAGACCTGTTTTGTAACTGGTCCCTCAAAATTATACATATTTTCTTTACTTCCAGCTGAGAAATTCCCAGTCATACTGTGCAGACAATGAATGCGTCCAGGATAGTAAGTACACAACTAACAATGAGTCATAGATCACCATTCTGAGACTTTAATCTTACTTTATGAAAGGGCAACAAAAATACATTATTGGAAAACTCCTTTGAACTTTCAATATGTAAATAAAAATCCATTAAAAAGTAACTTTCTTAATAATTGTCAGTTTCCAATTGTTTTTTCTTACAACATGTTGTCAACATCATGCCTATTTTCATGAAAGATCCCAGAATTCTCAGACTATTTTACCCCACCACACCAAATTTGTGCAGGGATATAGACAATCCGTATCCATCTGTATGTCCTCTGTAAGTATGTCTGGGTGATAACTCAAATACCAGTTGATAGACTTGATTTGCATTTTACAGTTTTATAGGTTGAAGTATCTAAAAATAACAAGAATGATAGGATCTGCCAAATTGGCCAACATGGTCCCATTTGATGTAAAAAAGTGTTGACTCAAAAATGGAGGAGTCAAACTTTCCTGATTATTTTCCATCATGTTATGTTCAAAATGAGTAATCAAATATGTACTGTTCGGTCCGGTGGGATGGCTACTCCATGGAGTCACTGTTTTTTGTCATGATGCAATACTGTATATGATGATGCATTCTTTGTCTTTCTGCTTTTCATATGATCAAAGATTGCTTGTAATATTTACATTCTGTATTCTTTGCTGCCACTTTAAGTCTCAATATGATAACATGAAGACATTCTATTCTCTCTTATATATGATAGCATGAAGACATTCTATTCTCTCTTCAGTGCCAGGTCCTCAGGGTGAAACTCCAGATGGTGGGTTAAGTATGATGATGATAATGCTCGGTTGGATTGTTGTGGCCACTGCTCTATACCTTCTTCGCCCAAATAGTATGAGACACAGAGGGGATGAAAAACCAACTCCAAATAGGGGAAATGTAAGTGGATTCTTTATGAAATGATTTTCTTTTTAAAGTTTATGTTATCTTTATTACGTAATGATAACAGACAAATGAGACCAAATATGAAATGAAATCACCCCTCACTTTTATGAAATCACCCCTCACTTTTCCCCTGGTAGTTGAGATCTGAGTGTCTCCTTTATCAGATTTTTCTGGAGGATGTCAATTTTATTTTTCCTTTTGGTGTTTGGTTAATCTGACTGTTTCATGATTTGATAATAAGGCAAAAATACCAAAAATATCCACCTGACAATTCTTCCTGATTGCTGCCATTTTTATAACCCATGGATCTGATCTTCCTGAAGAAGAAAAGGGAAATTAGGAACTTTACAATTTCCAGGGCTAAAATTCAGAACAAAATCATACACAATTTTACCCTAAGAAAATGTTGTGGTGTTCATCCACAACATTTGCCCGCATATATACTACTGTACCAGTATGGGTTATTTAAGGAGTCTTTCCCCAAATTCATTGTTAATAAATTGATAAAACATTATGTTCATTTCATATTTTCAGGACCCTAATGATCCTCCAGAGCCACCACCCCCTGTTCATTAATGGACTCTTCCAGACCCGGATGGACCAATAAGGAACCAGAAAATGAACTCACCAAATTTTTAACCAATCATGATGCTTAGTTCGCTGTCATGGTATCTCAAATCTCAGTGTCTTGCCCCACATATATGACATCACTCATGACATTGCTGACAGAGAGAAATTGGAAATGATAGATGGAAACATTTTGTGTTTAGCTTCTGTTTAGACATCACCTTTTTTAAAGAAAAATTTTAATTCTTAGGCCAATGACTGAAATTTTGATCAAATTTATATGATCTTTGGGCCTTTGAACCACTAAATTCTTGGTTCGTAAATCATATATCAGTCGGTAGTATCCATTCCCTGATTTTACCATGAGAAGCAATGGATATCATGAATTTGTACGAGGCCTAACAATAATGATATATTAGACTTATTATGAGTACTTATCACCAAGGTATCATATTCAACATTCATGAAAAAATACAGTGAGAACAATCTCGCAGCATTAAAGTGCTTAAAGGAGAGAAAGAAAGAATACAATAAAACCACTCTACTATACCTTGCATTTGGTGTTCATGAGCAACCCATTTGGCGTATTAGCAATGATTATGTTATTTATTTTTATGTGTCTGCTGCTTATAAATGGTTTATTGGATAACTGTTAGATGTTAATAAGGTACTTTCAAAATATAATAAACAATACAATTAGACAAACTCAGTATCTTATGCATTTCTAGTTGTTAGGTATAGTAGAGTGAAAACATTACATGTAAATAATCGAGTATGAATACTACCTGACACGTGCATAGAAAGCTATTTTGTTACTATGTTATAGAGGTTAAGCACACAGAAAATTGTATTTTGTCTAGTTAGAACTATTTTGTGCAGTAGGTGATGGGAGTTTCCCTATGATGTTATATAAAGACAAAAATGGTATACTGGTATGCCATCTATATGTAATATGCATAATTTCATCTGGGTAATGGGTTCATATTTGTATTTCAATTTGATACACTGTACAGATAACCTCTTCACAATTGTATTTGTAAGGCATTTAAAATTCCCATTGTATTTGTTTTTTAATTTGGAGACATATTGGCAAGGGAGATGTCTGGGAGTATCTATTTAAAAATGCAATTGCCAATTTTTGTCTTTATTGTGATGGTTTATCATGAAATAGATGTCACGCGCAGAAATGCCAGTTTAGTGTATGTGTACCTCCAAATCAATAACAAATACAGTACAGTTTTCTAAAATCAGTATGTGTGCAGACACAGATCTCAAGATCTAGAGAAGAATTTGAAAGGAGTACAAAACGGGGAGGGGGATAAGTCTGGGTTCAACATTCTACTGTAATATAAGCAATCCCCTAAGACAATGTGTTGTTGACGCATATTAGTATGCACTATTTAATCAAGGCCCAAATTTTAACCTGGGACCAAAATATTCAAAAGGAGAATGAGCTCTGAATTTCCAGATTTGAGTTACATACGGATATTGTGTATTTTAATAATAACTCCCAGTATTTGAAATCAAAATAATGTTGGTATTCTATGTAGGTACAAAGATCAAAATGCAAGGATGTAATTAATGTGAATCAGGACAGATATTTATGAATGTGCAATATTAAAAATGAATGATTACTTCAAATTGTTGCTGCATCAGTGGTTTTTCTATCCCCACCAAAAGTCATATTTATTATATATTTATACTTTCATGTTGTAGAGGATAAATTGGGTATTCGGTGAACCATGTCTGCAGTTGAAACAGTGTGTAACTTGTAAAAAGGAAACATTTCAGAAACTGTTTAATTTGAGTTTACAGAGAACATGAAAAACACCTCCAAACATGAACTCTTCAGTCTCATTACTTATGCCCTGGTCACATTTGCTCTGATTATCACTACAGCGCCCGGCCGATTGAATATTTTGTTCAAAATTGAATACAATAATATTAAACAAAACACTCAATCGGCCGGGCGCCGGCCGATGGATCGGACCACATCTGACCAGGGCATTAATGTGACATGGCTTATGTAAAATGAATATCTGTAAGTGGAACACCTCCAAAGTGAAACACTATTTTGAGATTATAATATTTTATCCTATTTTTGTGATATTTGCATGCAAATCCAAGAATTTCAAATACTGTCCACAAAGAAATATTCAAAATATGCTCACATTGATAGAATTTACCAAATATGTTATTGATGTGTGGATTTGGGTTGTAAAAATTTGTACATAAAGGAGTTCTGTGAAAATATTTTATTTATGTATGCTAGGCTAGGGTGGATAAATATTTAGGATATCCTCACATATATATTATTAGGCCAATGTGAATTAAATAATTATTTCAATTCAGCTAATCATAGACTAAATCCCTCTAGCCTGACTATGAAAGAAGAAAGAAAAGCCAAAAACATAGAAATACAATTCAGAAATTTTAGTAATTTGTAAATGTTAGTGCAACCAATCGAAGAGTGTCAACACCATTAATAAATATAGGGTTATTAAATATCTATTTAATCAACATTTTATGTTCAATTTATTTTTTAATTATTGTCCCTTATTGATAATATTTTACATTTCCCTCTATATATTTCTTTATCAAAACCTAGGTAGGTAACGTCTATACTATCAAAACCTAGGTAGGTAACGTCTATACAATAGTGTATATATTCTGTTAGTACAGAAATATGCTCAAGAATAATATTAGAACTGACAAGGGCAGTGTTCCCCATCAAGTTCCTTTGACGTTATAGATATTTGTTTAATTAAAAAGATAATAGATAATTTTATGAATTACAGCATGTTTGGTATCAAGTCTTTTATTTTGAAAGAAAATTAACAATTTATCACAAAGTGTTAAAAATGTTCAACCCATACGTCACGTTATTGTTGACATACTTTTTGGAAAAACCAATTCGTTCTGAATCAACAACAATACTAACTGACTAATAAGTATTGAAATCAGACAAGTGATAAAAATCGCCGAGGGGGGAGGGGGTCCTTTCCAAATGCCACCCTCCCTCTTGCGACTTAGTGTTATAAAAAGGTTGTAGACTTTGAGGTTACCAATTATTCGTTCGATTTTCACAATACAATTCAACGGTCGGATCCCTGATCACCAATGTCATATTTGGTTGCAACACAATCGTTGAAATACTTGTAATACAGCAAAATTTCACTTGCAACATCATGCTATGATTGTTAGAATTAGAAGCTGTTTTTGTTTATCAATACAAATGAACTTAAGATATGATGTCCTAATAAATTCTTGGTCTCGCTACACGAGATGTCCTTAACCCCCTACTGAATCCTGTTATCTAGAAATAGCTGGCAGTGAGATGCATTTTCAGATACACGTGTATGACTAAGCTTCATAGACTTATTTAAGTCATGATTCCAAGGTAACTCACCCACTCACTCATTCACACTCACTCATTTACCAATCATCACTCAAACAGACAATCATATAATCAGTTCTTACTTGATTTTCCACTTTACCACTCGGTACCAACACACGTGACAACAACGCGATATGAATTCACAATCAGTGACTAAACCTATTGGTCATGAATATGGATTTCATTGGTTAAAGGATTTAAGCCAAGAGCTCAACGAATTGTGGAAAATTTAAGTACGAGTGTCTTGAAAGTCTGCTGAAGTTACGCTTTTTTAAGAAGCGATTACTTCAAAAGTCAAGAAGACTTAACATATTTTACCATACCTCGCACCTATTCATTTAGTGATTTATTGGTAGTAATACCGTCATAAATGTTAACGTGAATAACCAGGCTCTTTATTTCGTCAAAAATTAAATAATCGCATTCATATAGCGTAGCAGACACCATAAAAGTTATGGTGTTCTAAAAGTTATGTTTACCCCGAGCACTGGTGTAACTGTAAATACAATATTCTCGCATGAAAAATAAGAAGTAAAATTAGTTGTTGCAACGGTACCTGACCTGAATCATTTGGAACAAATTATTGCACTACTATGGGGGCATTGAAAGTGGCTGCCGCTCTAGCTTTAGTTTCTATTCTATTGGGATATTACTTTCTCAAGGACCAAGATGTCGAACCGCCTAAGATGGCTGACCAATGGTGGGGGAAAGGGGCAACACCGAAAGATGATTCAAAGGAAATCATCAAATTCGAAATTCGTGTTAATGCAACAGAAATCGACGAATTGAGACGGAGACTAAAGAACACGAGGTATTTATATAGTTCCCGGCAGCTATCCAATTGACCCTTTCCATATAATGGAAAAAAGATGGCATCATGGGTATTGGTAGGGCTAAATAACACGACAACTTAATAGCAAGAGTCACTTAATTTCTTGATTTATCAAGTACACTGGTGATCCACTCGATTACTCTGGTTACCGAAATGGTTCGTTTCGGTAACAAAATGTCGGAACGTCGAAGGTACGATTTTTCTTTTTTCCTTAGTTCACGCGTTGAAAGCAGAATCCCCTCGACATTTTTTCACACAAACGTGTATCAGTATCATATGTTTTAGAAAATGTACATGTTTGCGAAAAAATAGCTCAGAAGACAACATTCGCAAATATTTACATTTTCTTAAACATATGATACTGTTATACGTTTGTGATAGAAATGCCGTGGGAATTCTGCCTACAAGGTGTGAAATAAGGAAAAAAGAAAAATTGTACCTTCGATGTTCCGACATTTTGTTACCGAAACGAACCGTTTCGGTAACCAGCGTGATCGAGTGGATCACAAGTGAAGTAATTCCATTTGGATCAACTTAAAACACGATTGGAATGTAACAACGTATATGATATTATTGAAACGTGGATTGTGATTTCACATTAAAATTGTGATCCTTATAAGAGTAAATGAACTTTAAAAGGTTTTTCAACATCGTGTCAATGGTGATTTAGCCCGACCATTAGAAAACTTGAGAATCCCTAGAATTTGAATGAAGGTAAATAACAGTGCAAATCAAAGTTATTTTGATAAACGAGATTTCAAAGCTGCTATATGGGAAAGCCTTTGCAGGGCGTATCAAAAAAGCAACAAGCAGTTATCTCGTAAAATCACAAAACTACATGTAGTGATGGCTACATAAAATTTCATTGAACTTCATTTCATTTATTTCATAAAGCCACATCCCTACTCTTTGCAATTATATTGTTACGCGGTATATGGCATACATTCATGGTTGCGCGGTATTTGTGATACGGGTGAATATGCCATACTCACCTGCGGTATATGGCATATTCCGCAGGTGAGTATGCGATATTCCGCAGTGAATATGCGATACATCGATTTCAGTGAATACCCAATACTCACCTGCGGAATATGTCATACTCACTTGCGGAATATGCCATATACCGCAGGTGAATATGACATATACCGCAGGTGAAAACGTGATACAGAAAGCCTTGATTTGATTGGTTGCGAGAATCGACTCTAAATGTAAAACTACGCTGGATTACCAATATAATTAGTGCGTCGAGTACTAATATATGAATCCTGGATTGATTGAGTAAGTTTATTACGCGAGATTGGTGACTGATACTTCTGCTAAGTTAATATATTCGATACACAGTACTGTTGATTCAGTAATCATTATAATAATTTATAACGATTTACTTGTTCGTTCAATCGATGCAACTGACAATTGCGTACTTCCGTATCACGTTCTCATTGGTTAATGTGTATGCCATATACCGCAAGTGAATCTGTCATACACCGCAAGTGAATATGCCATATTCGTTGCGGAATATGACATATTTTTGTATCGTGTTTACCGCGTAACAGATATGTCAATTCATTCACATGTGGTCATGGTTGGGTGAGAAATCCTTCCATTTGCACAGTGGGTCAAAATCGGCTCTGCACCAAGTTTCAGACATTGCAAGAATCAGTGCAAGAGCTAAGTGCCAATGGTCTGCTTTTCTCCACTTTAACCCAAAGATGACTCAGGTCTGAACCATGCTTGACATGGAGAGATGAGCGCATCTTTATGTGCAAAGAAGTGGTGGCAATTTGGAGGGGTATAGAATGTATTCTTGCAAGTATTAATACTTTACTGTCTATGTCACACCTTCTTTGAATAGTCCCTATGTCCCATGCACTGTTTAAAACTTGACCGTTAAGAAAGGGGACCATAATCCCTGTGGGACCATCATTTCTTTCACACCGGTACATAATTGAATGATACCAAATAAATGTTTACACCCTGTACACGATTTTTTATGTACTTTACTGCATTGCTTTATTACCATTATTATATATAACCTGTAGGTATTTTGAGGTCCTTGAAGACGTCAAGTCGTTTCAATATGGTTTTCACGTGACATACATGAAACAAGTGGTAAAATATTGGACGGAGTCGTATCTACCACACTGGGCAAAGCACGAGGCACATTTGAATAAGTTTCCACACTTTAAAACAATGATTGGTGGAATTATGGTGCATTATATACATATTAAGCCTAAACTTAAAACAGGTATGTTCTATTTGTACAGGATTACTTAAATAATGGTTCGTCCCGTTGATTTATCATAAACTTGTGCCGATGTTTCTCAAATGTACTGTCTGATGTTAGAGATCACGTAGTAAATACAGCCAGGCCTATAAAGCCAAGTGGAAATATGCAAAGGTGATAAGCTACACTCCCCTCCATAAGTTTGGCAACATTTGCTCCCCGATTGAACTACGTGTTAAAGCCTCTTTACCTTTGAACTTTTATTTACTTACCCTGCGGTGAAAATACTTATTCTATTGATGGAAACGTAATTTGATTTTATTTCCAATACCTCCAAATTTTCTCAATTTTTTGCTCAATTACAATAAGTCGAAAATTGACGATTTTGATGATTTTTTAAAAATCGTCATTCCCATGTAAACCAAAGGGAAATTGTGGGTTCGGGGCAAATCAGAAATCAGGATATCTATTCACAAAAAGATTCAGCAAAAATATGTTTATATAGAACATTAATTGAATTGTCTATAACTTTTTTGCACACTAAGTGTTTAGTCTACTTGATGAATACTAAAGGTAAAGAGCTTCAAAGTCATTTTTGAAAATCAATTTTCGCCTCCTGTGTTATTTCAATGGGAGAGTTTTTTTGAAAAACAATTTTGACTTTAAAGACCTATAACTTTGTACAACCTGAAGAAACGTA